>NW_010578792.1:158558-169851 GCF_000705375.1 Tinamus guttatus | reverse complement strand
AGCTCATTGTTGCATGAATTTTGGTTTTCAAGGGGGAAACCAAACCTACTTCACTCCTGTCATATCTTTATTTTTTTATCTTTAAATTTTCTTTTAATTTTTTTTTAAATTTGACTTAGACATTTATTTACTCACACTATTCAATTTGCAGGCAGATATTCTTCATGGGTTTCACAAGGGTTGCAGTAAAAACTTATATTCAATCTTACACATGTGGAAGCTGTGATATTTCAATAAAAGAGAGAACTCACGGTGATTCACAAGTGAAAATGAAGAAAAAATTGCTATTGTTTCCATTTGCACTGGATTTGGAGGCAGGGTGTTGTTCATTTTATTGCCATATACAGTCAAGAACAGAATGTTTATTGTTGTCGTGATGGGAGCTGAGAATTGTGCAGGCTGCAAGTCTTGAAGCTCTCCTTACAGAAATGATAGTTCCATCATTTCCATTCTTAGGATCAGATGCCAAATCCATGTTGAATTTCATTGATTTCAGTATCTTCAGGTTATTTCTATCTGTTTATAGAAATATTTCTCTGCTTCAAAGTGAGTTAGATAGATACACACCCAACTGCAGGCTGTTGCACCTGGCTCCATGAATCATAGAATCACAGAATCATAATGGTTGGGAAAGACCTTCAAGATCATCAAGTCCAACTGCAAACCCACTCTACCTGCTAAACCATCACAGAATCACAGAATGGTTGAGCTTGGAAGGGACCTCTAGAGATCACCTAGTCCAACCCCCCTGCTCCAGGAGGGACACCCAGAGCACGTGGCACAGGGTGGCATCCAGGCGGGTTTGGAAGATCTCCAGAGAAGGAGACTCCACAGCCTCCCTGGGCAGCCTGTTGCAGGGTTCTGTCATCCTCACAGTAAAGAAGTTCTTCCTCATAGGCAGATGAAAATTCTTGTGTTTCAATTAGTACCTCTTGTTCTGTCACTGGCCACCACCGAGAAGAGTTTGGCCCCATCCTCTTTACATTCTCCTCTCAGGTATTTGTCCCTAGGAGCCTCATCTACACGTTTCTTGAACACTGCCAGGGATGGCGACTCCACCACTTCTCTGGCAAGCCTCTTCCAATGCTTCACATACCCTTCCATATAGAATTTTTTCCTAATATCCAACCTGAACTTCCCCTGGTGCAACTTGACTCCGTTTCCTCTTGTCCCATGAGTAACTATTCTGGAGAAGAGATCAGCTCTCACCTCACTACAATCTCCATAACCATTTAAGACTATAGAGTTTGACTGCAACAGGTGCTGAACAGCTGCCATTGATACAAGCTTGTCATAGGTGAGCACCTCTTGATACCTACCAGGGTGACTGTCCCACAGCTTAGACACACATGGTCACCAGTAAGACACATGGGAATCTAGTATTCAGTTTCTCACAGTGCAGCACCGGCCAGTGGTTTATCTGGCACTTCTTTATTCATCCGAGAAATGATCAGTACTACTGCTCTGAAAAACACTTTCTCTCATAGAAGAGCCTTCCTTTCAGATCTCTGGTGGTTGAGCTAAGATTTCTGTTAAGATTGAGCCAAATCTGTCAGTCGCAAAGTTCAGGTCTTTGCTGTAAGCTTTATTTATTTATTTTTCTTCCAGAGAACATTAGGTAATAGACATCAGGGAAGAATATATTGTGGTATTTATTTAGGTAAAATATATCTTTGTCTAGAATAATCTTGTCTTTTTTAATCTTTGAGCTGATCTTAATGCATAGCTCAGTTGTAAATCTTGCCAACAATTGCCTTTTAAAAGCACTGCTTTTTTTCTTATAGAGAACACTAATTAGTACAGCAAAAAAGGCTTTTCCAGTCCAATTCTAGATGACAGCCTTGCAATGATAATTGTTCTTCATTTCTTATTAGAAGAAATCTGAATGTGTCAACATTCTCATTGATGTTTTCTGCCGAATGCTTTGTTATAAACGGAACATAATTAAATGCAAAGAGCCTGGTATTTCATCACAGCTCAAGGGTATAAAGCACATTCTTTCTCCTGTTATCTCTCTAATCCTGTTTCTTCTTACATAAAAAGAAAGAAAACTATCAGAATTCTTTAGTGTTGGGTAGTCTTATGACCTCTCTGTGGGAAACTGCTGCATTTGAACAATGGTGGAAGGGTTATTTTGTTTTTCAGATATGTTCCAGAATTATGTCAGTAATGAGTTTATTTTCAAAATACATGTTTGCTTAGAACTAAAGGTTAGGAGACATTTTTAAAATATGCATCTATATTTGATTTGTCTTTGCACACATATTTCATTTGTTTTGCAGTTTTCATTTTTTTCCATTTGTCCAAACTATATAAATTAATTTATTTTAATTGATCATATTACAACTCCTGTATTTTTTTCACAGAAGTCTAGTTTTATGTTCAGTAGTTTTCTTGTTTTGAGCATTCATCAAACTATAAATAGAACAAATTTTCTACCTCGACCCGCAGTGTGGTAATATTTTTGCTGTAATTTGTTATGCATGGTTGCATATATATCTAATTAACTCCTTATACACTATAAAACACTATACCATGTGCAGGAATGGGATTAGTAAAGCTAAAGCCTAGCTTTAGATAAGGATGGGAAACCAGCTTGAAATAGGAAGGGCATAAGCAGATCTTAGATATGGGACCTTGTAATAAAGGATGTGGACAAGCCCAAGGTACATTTTTACCTCTGTTTTTACTGGTAAGTTCTTCCTTTAGATGTAGCATGGCCCAAGCCTGGTCAAGTATCGAAGCATTTCCCATGGTAGAAGAAAATAGATTTAGGCAATCAGTTAAACTAGTTGAACGTCTGAGGCTGGATGGATGCACCCAAGATGCTGAGAGAGCTTGCAGCTGTCATTGCAAGGTCTCGCTCTATCACCCTTCATGGTCATGTAATCAGGGGTAGGTTTCTGAAGACTGGAGAATATAAATGATTCCCTAGTTTTTAGAAGGGGCAAGAAGGAAGGTCTGGGCCAAGATCAGCTGCTCAGTAGTATCTGGAACAGCTAGGGAGAAATTTCTCCTGGAAGGAGAAAGCTCTTTCCAAGCACATGAAGGAGAAGCACAAGAAGCAAGGATTTGCCAAGGTCTAATCCTGCCCGAACAACTTAACTGTCTTCTGTGACAAGGGACAAGGGAAGAGTAGTGCATGTTATTTACCTTGACTGTAACATTTGCCTTTGACATTGTCTCTTTACAGGCAGACTAGTAAAATACAGACTGGATAAGTAAATCTGACAATGAAGTGAGTGAAAATTGTCTGAATGGCAAAGTATCCAATTGTGGAGAATGTTCAATGTGCCAGAAGGCAGGGCTGCTGTTCAGAGGGACCTTGACAAGCTGAGAAATGGGCTGACAAAACCCTTATGAGGTTCAGCAAAGTATATGCAAAGACTTGTACTTGGGGGTGGAAGAACTCCGTATAACTGTACAGGCTAGAAGATGACTGGTTAGAAAACAGGTTGTCAGAAAAGGACATGTGGGTCTCAGTAGACATGAGTCACAGCATGCCCTCTCAAAGCAGAAAGCCAAATACAGACTGGCCTTTTTTAGTAAAAATGTATTGAGAGGTGATTATTTCAATGTCTCCCAGCGTTGTGAGACTGCAGCTGGACTTCCCAGTTCAAGAAAAACATTGACAGGCTGGACTGAACTCAGTGGAGGGCCACCAAGATGTGACATGAGGTACAAAGGGAGACCAAGACAGCTGGGTTTGTTCAACCTTAACAAGAGAAGACTAATGGAAATCCTACTGTTGTCTTCATGTAATGGGGAAGATGCAGAGCAGATGGAGCCAGGTTCTTCTTGAATTTACACAGTGATAGGGTGAGAAGAAAATGATGCCAGGCTTCCTCCAAAATGAAAGACTACACGGAGTCTCCATTCAGTCCTGTGGTAAATTAAAAGAAATTTTTGCATGCCACTATATACAGAGTGGACATTTCATTAAACTATATATAAACAGGCTTTTATACATTAAAAAATGTTAAGATGCATGGATATGTATGCATGGCATTTATAGCAGGTATGGATAGCTTCAAATATGAAGCTTCATATTTGAAACCACTTTCGTAACACTCAACAGTGAGCTATACTTCAGTACGGACGACAAACTGCGTAATAGCCTTGTGTGAAAGCAAAGGTCCATCTAGCCTAAAGAGTGGAGTTCTATCATCACCTGTACGTCTGGTCCTATACTGTATCTCCATGTTTCAAAGAAATCTAGGTCTTTCATCCACCCATGTGAACCGGGACTCTGACACAGTTCTGTACAATCCATCAGTGGTGTACTCAAAGCAGTGATGGCCAAATGGTCCTCTCTAGTGCACGTTGCCAGGTCCTGCCTGCTGAGGACATCTACCTCTAAGCATTGCAGAGGTTATCTTTTCTCTAGATTTATCTTTCCTCAGAACTTCAAGCTGCTTTTATAGCCCCTTTTCTCCCAAAATCTTTGGTACAAAATAGACCAGCATCCCTTGACTTAATCCTTATTCAGGATCCCCCGGTGTGAATGCATTGCCCTGCGCTCTGCACCGGCGGAGGGAGCTAACTTCCCAAACTTGTCATCCTGAAATTGAGATAAATTGTCTCATAAACCTTTACTCGGGCCTGCTATGTCTACAGTTTGGAATAAGGTGGTGTACTGTCAGCACGCAACACAAACTCCTTGCCAGCTTAATGAGTTATGCCAAATCATGCTGCTCGCTAGCAGAGGAGTCGCTTTTGCATCTGACTTCCTAATTTGGCAGCAATTTGTGCACAGCGCCTTTGTGCAAGCACATTCTGCATAGAAAATCTGTCCCTCAGCATCGCTTGCAATTGTTTGAATGATTCTTCCTGCCCCCTTTTGCCTTTCTGATTTCCAACCCCTACTCCTGCGGCAGCATGGATTGCCGCTATGGGGGGACCTGGCTTATTTACCGTCCCAAGGCAGCAGTTCCTACATAGAAACCCTCTGTCCTCTTATGTGACCAGAGAAACTTCGTAGCTGCAGCTACTGCAATCTGCTACGATGACTCTGCTTCCTTATCCCCCTTTCCAGTAAAGTCCTCAAAATAGTAGATTTCCACAGACATTCCACTTACCATTTCCCTGCCTATACTGCATTTTTTTTTGAACTACAGAGGGCTGTACTGGCCACTGAGCAACATATTGACGTAGCTTTCTTGAAGAAATATTGTCGCTGGATCTTGAATCCCTGGAAATTGAAATCATGATGGTGAGCTGGCAATAGCTGAAATACCAATTGGATGTCACAATTTGCAAGCCATGCTCCAAGGCTGCAGGAAAGAATGACTGATAACGCTTGGTCAAGGCAAAAGTGTCTCAAAGAACTAATTGAGGATCACCACCATCATTTATTCAGTCTTCAGGGATAAGGTGGGGGAAGTTGAATGGATCATTTCAAATTCATCACATCCTTTTGTCGATATCTGCCCTAGAGGAGTAAAGAAGTCCATCATCTGCCCTGTAGATGCCTCATTTGTTATCTTTTAACAGACCACTTTTTCCTAGCCCTTAACTGATTTTAAATTCTTGGCTTTTGCAGGATTTCTGATTCCCCTGTAAGGAAAAACCTGCTAGAAATACTGTCTCTGGTGGTGATGCTTGAGCAGAGCCTTAAGTTTGTAAAGATGAAAGTTCTGCCATGCAAAATACGTTAGACTCCTGTCAGGAGATGCCCCTTTCTTGCCCTTTTCATCTGTTTACTGTCTTGCTCACCCTTTTCCCTGGCACAGACTTTGTCTTAGTTTCCAAACTTGCATTTGGCACAGTAGTGTGGAACTTTTTTAAACTGCCAAAAACAAACAAACCCCCAAAACCAAAATCAAAACAAACCCCACTGCGCTACATTGAAGATGAATTACACATAATGAATCTGGGGGAAAAAAAAAAACCTTCTTAACATTTCTCTATTCTTCTTCCCACTACTTGCTAGTGTTGACGGGTTGTCTGAAACCTGTTGATCTGTCAGCTTTTCTGTGATTATCAATAGCCACACTCTGCTATTGCCGGATCACCAGTTTATCCTTGTCTAAATTCAGGCACAGGTTAAAAGCATCTTCAAAAGAGCTGCCTTTTCTTCCCTCTGGTGTTAGCTCTGATGTCTCTATTCTCTTCTGATCTTTTCCCAATGCAGCAATGAAAATTGCTCCATTTATTCCTGTTCCAAATATTATCTTTGCAGAAGATTAGCCACTTCCCCATACTGCTAGCAACTCTGAACATCTGATGAAAATGCCTCTATCACCAGTTTTTTGGAGGAAACGCCCTGTTTCTTACCCTGCTCAGTTCCCTCCTGTATGCTAGTTAAATACCTGTTGTTTTGTGTGTCTGTTTACAGAATCCCCTGTTTGCCCATTGGCGACAATCCCGGAAGACAGTTCTGCAGCATCTAGCTCACCCTCAATGCATGAAATATATATGAAAGCAACCCAGCTTC
This sequence comes from Tinamus guttatus, assembly GCF_000705375.1. The sequence continues at coordinate 163,415 of NW_010578792.1, read as the reverse complement.
TGTTTAGTCCCATGGGTTTAGTGCCATTTGCATATCTCTCTGCTTCCTAGCCTTTAGAGGAAAAAGAAACCCATAAAAATCCCAAACAGGATACCTCCCAGGATGCCCTCCATCTGTTGGAGAGCCCCTGCAGCCTGTCCCCACACACTCTTGTCCCACCTGGGCACCTCTGCGGTCTCCTCCGCTCAAGGGGGCCAAGCTCTAGCGCGGCCAAGGAGATGACTATGTCTGGTTGCTAAAGAGAAACCATTTTTTTTTTTTCAGAGATGGAGGCACTTAATAGTCCACAGGAAGATACAAAGTATCTGCTTAAGAAGTGCAGGTTCAAAACTCTGTTGGAGGAGAAATTTGATTTTGAGGGCATCCTTAAAGAGCATTTTACAGGTATGTTGTATAAAGGGTAACATTTGTCCCTGAGCCAAGAGTCTCTTCCCTAAATGCAACCTAAGAAATCCAGCCCAGGGTTATTTGGATTCTCAGTCAAGAGGATGTGATAACAGTCTTTTAGCTGCATCGTAATGGGTAAGAGAAAACTTAGAGCTAACATAAATAATGACTAGAGACCTGCATGTGTTTTCTCTTTTCCATTTTGCGACCTGACTTCAGAAAAAATTGCAACTCTGTATTCTGAATTCTGCAGACAAATGCTTTTCTTCCTTTTTACTTTAAACTGGATTGAATTAAGGATGACTCCATGGTAAATGGCTAAAGACTTATTCTCACAGGTGCAGCTATCCTTTGAATCAGTTTACTCAAATATTCTTGCAATGCTCAGCAACCCAATGCATTTTTCTATTATGGAGCTGGTATGACAGGAGTCTAAGTGGAAGAAATATTTTCTGGTGCCCACTGGTAAGCATGGAAGCAGCAGAATCGCAGAGCAAGAGTGTTTAGCCTAAGAATTGTATTAGTTTGGGCCTCACTATGTTTCCTCACACTTAATGAAAGGGTTTTTTAAGTGGCAACTTGCATGAAACAAAAGGTGCATAGCACAGTGAGAAGCAGTGGGAAACTAATCTGTTTTAAGCATTTGGACCCTTGCTAAGGTTTTCTTTCTCCTTTGTCCTCTCCAGGATAGCTGAAATGAACATCTCTATTGAGTGTAAGAACCAACCAGCTATTGAACACAGGGCGCTCGTGGCCCAGGGGAATTAATAATTAATGTAGCCTGCTGAATCTGATATCAAAGGGATGGAGGAGCAAGAGCAACGACAGCAAATCTGCCCATGCATAATGGGAAACCATAACAGCAATCAGGTGTGCAGAGGTTTTTCGTGCACATGAACCTGAGCAGAGGGTGCCAATTGAGAGCGCTAGGGAAAATAGGCTGAGAAACCAGAATGATTTGTTTTGCTGGGAAAAGAAGGGAGATGAAGGGAGAAAAGATTTTTGAGCTTGTTAAAAATGAAGCAAGAAAAGTATTTCCAGCTGAAGATTTTGGACTTAGAGATGAAATCACGGCTGCTAAGCTTTGCTATTCTCTAAGGTAATGAAAGATTCAAGCTTGTTGTATTTCTGTGACTTCTTCAGCATATCCAGTCTCTGAATATAACTTAGGCAAATCTAAAGGTAGAAATCCATTTCAATTTCTTATTCACTGTCAGAATATTCCTTTTTAAAGTTTTTTTTGACTAAAAGGTAGGAAAGTGTGTGAAAAAAAATCTATATTCTGGAGATACCCCTGGTATTTGCACCAACTGGAAACTGGGTTACAGCTTTGAAGGTAGATACTGTAGAATAAATGTTCAAAATTGCTCTAGAGTCAGTGCAATCTACAGAGACAGTGTGGAAAAATGAGGATAAAAAGGGAAACAGGAATCAGTGAATAAGATATGTAAGCACAAGAAAAAAAATTGCAGATCATTAGGGTCCACAAAAGCTGCCATAAAGTTTATGTAAGTTTCTGTTTTGGGAACAACTCAAAAGCTGTACTTGCTATTGCTGAAAGAAGCAAGGAAAATATGACAGAATAGAGGGGAGAAAAGGCTTAGGGGACTGTATATACTTCTTTTATCCTACTGTGTATAGATCAAAGCTTATTCTCCATGAGAAACTTGCACTGGCCTATTTACGTAGGTGGTTTTAAATAAATAATATGGACACTGCTCTTCCAGCTTAAAACTATATATTTAATTCAGGGCAATGAATATCTTGCATATCTTATACCAAGCAAGAATGTCTACACAAGAATTTACTTCAGTTAAATTATATTGGTTTAAAATCTAGTTTAAATATAACTAGGGCAGCTTCTTCCTCAAAAAGCCTTTAAGTATTTGCGCTGTCCACTTCAGAGAGAAAACTGATGCAGAAATAGTATACAGCACTTCACTGTGAAGGACATACAACTAAGGATTCATCTTTTTATTCAGAGACATACTTGGAAAAAGGAACTAGAATTAAGAGAAATGCTAGTAGAATTTGGAAAAAATTCTAGTGGCTTTAGGGAAAAACAGTGCATTACACATATGCAGCAACAGACCCCCAAAACAGGAATAAAAGCAGAATTCAAAGGTAGCCTGAAAGGAGTCTATTCAACAAGTGTATTAAGGAGAGCAAAAAGCAGTAATGTAGGGAGAGAAGTGTATGTAGTGTTTCACTTGGGGAAGAAACCAGTTGACAAATTCAGGGAGTTTCAAGTATGTCATGTTTAGCACTGTGAAAAATGAAGAAGGATTCAGCAATGCCTCTTTGTTTTTAATGGATTGAAGTAAAGTCAGAAAAGGTTGCTGAGTTTCCATCGCCTAGGCAAAGAAGAGCACACATAAAGTCATGTTTATCCCTGCTCTGTTCAGGGTATAGAAGAACTGCAGCCTGGGCTTGAAAAACATCATCGCACTTCCTATTGTGAGATCAGTGGTTCAGTGAAAATCTGTGTGGGAAAAGCAGATAGAGCTCCTTTCTCAAGAGGACAGGATGGAGATTTTCTCCTCTCCAGTGGTCTTATATCTTTATAATAACAAAGTAACCAATTTAATGTAGTCTGGATAGAAGGCAGACTGCACAGATCCAGAAAGAAATTCAAATTTAAGAACCTGAGAAGTAATAAAGAACAATTTAAAAAAAAAAAAACCTGAAAAAAGTCCTCATTTGTCAACCAGCTGTAGTCATGGATGTGACCACAATAGAAATGTGAAAAGAAAATGCATATGGGATTTTTTCACTAACCTTCACTGGAAATGAAGGAAAAAGCTACTTAGATGTAAGTTAAGGAAAGAAAAAAGGCATAACAGAGAAATAAGAGAATCCATGGACTAAACACACCCAGTGGTTGTAGAAGGAGACCATTATGTGGCTGACTGCTGACTAACTGCATTTGCTCAGTCATTGTGAAAATGAATACAGATGGGATGCCCAAGTTTGGAAATAACGTACTGTTAAAGACAAAATAAAACAAATGTTATGTGATAAACCGTTACCTAAGAGGATCTTGATGATGAGGTGGACTCAGAGGATCGTACGTCTAAAATATTCTTTCTGCTTTAGTAGCTCTTTTAATTAATTTTCACTTGTTTTTTTCTCTCATCAAAACAAAATGTAGGATGGTGACTGAAGGAAGAAAGGAGAATGCAGATCTTAACCAGCCATGCAGATTTTTTAGTTTGTCACTGCTTGAAGTAACACAAGACTTCCTTGCCTGAGACAGAAATTAGTTTTATGAAAATCTGTTGAGAGTCGGTTGTTGCATTTCAGCATCAGTGAGTCAAAAAGTATTTTGTGTTTTCTTCACTGTTGTAGTCTTGCAAGTTCTTGCAAGGATGCCTTAGAAGGTACTGACCAGATTTTACAAGATTTTACTAAGGATGTAACTCTGAGGAAATGGCTAGTATCAAAGTTAACAATTTCTCAGAGGTTTAAATAAATTCCAGATAGAAAGGGTGAAAAAATCCCAGGCCAATTTTTTATATCAGATTTTCATATACTGATAATACACATAGTTGAACTTGGGTCTTGCAGCTGTTATTCCTGACTGCCCTGGTTTCATTATGTGATTCCTGGAAGTTACACAAGGTCACAGCAAATTTTGTACCAGTCAGAGTGAAAGCATAAAGCAAAGAAAGTCTGTCTCTAGCTGCACAAACAGCACAGTAAGGCTCATATTTTGTTCTCAAAATAGCATGAGAAGGCTCATGAGTGCCAGAGAGGAAATCTTTTCCTTGCCAGTCAGTCTCCACCACTTCCAACTGCTGAGTTTACCAGTCGGAGATGCTGGCCAGCCTCGGAGCCAGCTTGCTGGCATGTCCTTCTGCGCAGCTAAAGAAGGATGCACGTTCCCCTTCATTAAAGAGATTGCAAGATGCAGTTGGCAGCGCCTTCCTCCGAGCAGGGCCCATACGACATCTGGTGTGAGTCCATTAGAGAGCTGCTCTGCTTTCCGTGGCGGCAGCCTGGGTTAATCAGCTTCGCTGCGGGCACACGTGTTTGTTTACTTCACAGAAATGCACTGACAGAAAACTAGTGAAATTGTGCAGAATGCTTTGAGACTTCTAGATAAAAGCAGAATGGAAATGCAAAAGAAGATTTGCGGATATATGCAAACTATGTAGATATGTGTAAGATTAAGATAGTATCATGTGGTGAGCAACATGGAGACTGATGGTATCTCATAAGGCTCTGTCACTTACCCTAATAATGAGTTTGAAGCAAAGACCGCTGAGTCATTTAACACAAATTTTAACCCATTTTGGCTATATTGCTATAGATTAATGCAAGCCATACTAATCGAACAAGCCTAAGTAATTTTCTCTACTGGAGCAGGAAGAATCTGTAAGAATGGACCTTATGACCTTTGAAGATAATTCTAGAAGAAAGATTACAGTGATACACAAGGAGCTCGGAAAATTGAACTGTCAGGAAAAA
>NW_010578792.1:83245-154359 GCF_000705375.1 Tinamus guttatus | reverse complement strand
AAAGTGTTCACTCCACTAGTCTGAGCTCGTTTATCTTTTTTAAGGGTAGGAAACTATATAGCAAGAAGAGGGAAGCCTCAGAAACTATTGGAAAACTTGACTATCAAATGGTGATAAATCTGAGGTATGTGATGAGCGAATGTTTTTCAATGTTTTCAATGAAAATGCAAAATGTGTCCCTAGATATTCTGCAAGTGGTAGCTCCAATAAAAAGCTGTTTACATGAATACTGTGGATTGTTTAGGTTTTTAAGACTGCTATAAGTCTACATGTTGTAAAATGACAAATATTTGATCCTGCGGAATCTTTCTGTAATGAAACACCGAGGCTTTATGGAGCAGCCAGCAGTGTCTGGCAGAGGCCGACGAAACCCCCAGGCTCCTGCCTTTGTTTTCTTCAGGTGCAGCTGAGTCATGTTTCTGCATTTAGATGTCTTATGAAATAGGCTTAGCCTTTATGGTTTAGCTTAGCTTATGCTGGATAGGGAGGAATAGAGCTTTAGCTTGTCAAAATTATTGAAGAGCTTTAAAAGACAGTACAGAATTGATGTTTTATTGTAGCTGCACATGTCCAAGATTTGTATCAGAAGTTTTCTACATATTTGCATTAAAATACCTCTGCTTGCATGTGTATCTCCTCCATGTAAGATCACCCTCACGTGCAAACTACTTTTACACCTAATGCCAAGATGAACATTTAGAGCCTCAAAACTCTGCACATTTGTCGCCCGTTCATGGAAACATCTCAGTTTCCATGTCCATTGTTGCATATTTTTTGGCAGGAACTTCTCACAGTGCCCAGGTCTGTTGGGTGAGAGCCCACACGGCTGTGCAGGTACAGCCCCTTCATCTCAGTTCTTCTGTTTCTAAGGTGCCTTTCCCTGTCTCCTAGGAACAGCAGGAAAGATCATAAAGGTTGTGAGGTGCTTAAAGACTGCGGTAGTAGTGTGAGAAGTTATCTATAAAGGCTAGGCTTGAAAATACTTTTTTTTTTCTTCCTGGTGTCTATTAAACAAATAAAATGCCTGTGACATCCGCCTTAATGTCTAAATACATTGCTTGCTGAACCTTATATCTAAGCTGGTGCAATTTCAGATGTTTTAAGTACAATCATGTGCTATTTGCTTAGTACCAGAATCTACCATTCAAACTGTCCAGGCACATTTAAGAACTGTATTAGGCACTTAATATGGCACAGAGTCAATGCATGGGAATGCTGCACATAGAATTTCCGATTTCCTCTTTGTTTTCTGTCCTGCTTTAGCAATCCTTCCACAGACTGCACTGCCAAACTGCAATCCTGCTGCAAATTGAATGATTTTTATGATCTTTTTTTAAGAGGAGATTGACTTTGGTGTATGCTCTAAGTTATTCCATTAGAAATCTTCCGTGGTGTGAAAAGGCTCCTGTAAGGTTGGGCTGTATTAGTGTTTTCCTAGCATGTCCTACTTGCATCATTCCCAAAAAAGGTACATTCCTCTAATCCATGGCAGATTCTCAGTGCAAAGAGCTCTTATCTATCGCATTAATGAATAGCTTAATAATATGGTAAAAGAGACTACTTGCATAAAATTCTTTAATGATGAATGTCAGAGCAGTTTCTGGAAAGGATTTGTTTTAATGCGGGCAAATGTGTTTCCTGAGGGATTGCTCCTAATAAAGCAAATGAATGTCATGCCATTAAATTTGCAAGATCATGTACCTACTGTTTTATTATCTTCACTTCTTTTACTGTATTTTAGTTGCTCTTTTGAAACATAAAGCATAAAAAAACTCCTTGCTGCATTTATCAGCAGTGTTGAATGACTGCTGTTCATTGCAGTGTTCCCCACAGTGTGTTCCCCCTTTACTGGGTGTTTCAATGAAACCCCCAAACCACTCACACACACGTGCACAGGTCAAGACTAGACTAATGGTCCCTGTCAATGATCCCTGTCATAGCAACTGAAGATGCTATAAAAACATCTCCAGCACTGTTTTGTAGTTGAGAAAGCTCTAGAAGGAAATCTAGGTTCTTATTCTAAAGTAGTAAGCACCAAAATTTCTTCTTAGCGCTTCTGTAGAGATGTACTTAGAGGAGTTATATGTATTTTTTTTCTTTGAAACTGCACACATAAACAAGGCAGGTGGGGAAAGGGCAAGTCCTAAGCAAAAGCATCAACAATAAAGCAGAAAAGGAGCAGATTTATGCCTTCTTTACAATAGTGAAATTCCTCTGTGTTGTAAAATAGCAACTCTTTCTGAATGTCCATTGTCATGTTATAACAGACTCTGTAATTATGTACACAATAATTTTAATTAGCAACACCTACGTGCAAAATATCTAATTTGCAATTTGTTGGCTGAAGCAGAAAATGATCAACAATTGCATTTATTTTGTATAAAAACGTATTTACACCGTATGTGTACTTTGTACAACATAGGTAATACACCTGAAAGACAATCTTTTCTCCCTGCATGAAGTTCATTTATTTGAGTATAGCAAGCCTAATATTAAATTATTTATTAATCTCTCCCTGCTGTGTTTTTCCCGCGTAGGAACGACAGAGTTTCAAGATTATATGAAAGATATTTCCCTTCAAGTCTAGAATCCTGCCTTTTGCAGTGCCCAGTGCTTGGTACATCACTAGAATGCAGCAAAAAACCCTTCAAAAACCAAAACTTTGACAGTACTTTCATTTGTGTAATAATAAATATCTAAGGGAGAAATTCTTGCCATTGTAAATGTCTATGCTAGACCTGGAGAACGACATGCCTGCCCATGTTTCTAGTGCTTATGTTCTAATTTTGATCCCAAACAACCTTTTAAGAACTACAGCTGTTTAAAGTATATCAAGTAAACAGAGACATCATGCAATCAAATTTTATTCATTCATAAAATATCTATTCTGAGAAATCTTCCACTTTGTTCCTTTTGTTGATGAAAATAACAATTAAAAGTCATTCTGAAATTATTTTTAAAAGTACTTCTTTTCTGAATTTTTTGTCTTAGGCTGTACTCTAAAGTTTTTACCAGTTTTCACTGAAAATAAGGGCTAGAAACATGACTAAAAATCAATTAAAATCAATTAATGCAATTTTATTTCCTAAAGCTACTGCTAATTCTAGTCTTTACAAAAGCATTACTGAAATCTCCTGGTCTTTAACAGGTGACTTTTCTTACTTCATTTCTATGATAAAAATGAATGATTAGTCCTCTTAGTGAAAGAGCATCTTGCTTTCTCCTTTCTCCTGCCACTCCAGGAGGCTGGGAAAAACTCTTTACCATCCACATAAGCTCTTGACCAGGATTTAGAGACCCAAGACCAACACTACAGTCCTCAAAATCACCTCTATTCACACCTAATGTCCTTGGATTTACCAAGGTTTTTCGCATCCATGTTACACAGGCAGTTCTGCTTGGGAGCAAACTTGAAAACGTCTCTGAACAAAGCAGAGCTGCTCAAAGCCTGTTCATGCCTAAAGTCCATTCGTACCCATCAGACGGACGCGTGTCCTCCTACCTTGCCCAAGGACATGTGTCAGGCAGGAACTGACCAAGTGCACTGTATGTCCGGAGTGTGCTCAAAATGCAGTGGGGATGGCCCTTCTTGGCTTCCACTCTTACTGAAGAATCAGGGCATTTGTGCAGGCAGTTAAGAGTTAACTGGACAATTCTGCTGAAAAGAACAATTTAAATAAGGTTATTAAATACAGAGATACAACATCTGGCTTAGACAGTCCCTGAATCATAAACTGCAATGGTGAGAGAGCGTCCATGGAAAATATAATGCACCCGATCCTCAAAATCTTGTTAAAGGCGAAAGGGAATACACCATGCATATGGAACCAGGAATTTACTGTTAGTCTGTTTAACATTTTAACAGTATAATAGTCCAAATTATAAAGTGAACATCGAAAAGGCTCATTAATAATATAATGGAAGTAATTATACAAGAAAATTTACGGATAGCTCCCCCTTTTCTCTGTGCTCATGCTTGTGCTGTCCCTTTGGCTGTTAAGGTCAATACTTGGGTCTTCCTCTGGTTGAACAGGGAGAGAGAAATAAGGCTCCTTCTGATGTGTAGGGCTCATTAGTTGAGTGCAGGTTCATGGATGGGGTTTGTGAGTTTCACTTCCGAAATTCACAGCAGCTCTTCCTGTTCTCCATCCTTCTTCAACAGGTATCCCACAGATCACTGACCTTGAGTCCCTTCTAATCTTCCCTACAAGGAAATTTTTCTGCAGAAATTTACTGCGGTGCCTGAGAACAACACCAAAATAATTTTGGATGTCATATTTGGGCAGAAAAATCTCAAGCGTGTATATTGCTACAGAGCCTTGTGCCAGCTCTGCCTCAGATTAGAAATGTGGGACTCATTTCATATTTGGCTGCTACACTATTTTACTCAAGAAGCGCCTTCCAAAATTGGTGAAGTAAAAGTTGCCGTTTGCTACTGTCCTAATAAAACCATCAGTTAACAAATAATGCTCTAGGCCATTGTAGTGCTTTTGAAAAACAATTTTTTCCCCTCTCCATGCTAAACCTGCAGAAATATTTCCTCTCTCCTATAGTGAGCCCTATGTCAGGACTAAAGTCTTCCTTGAAACCAAAGTACACAAATTGACCCACAAAACTTTCAGGACGCGGCAGTTCGGTTTAGAAAGAAGTGACGAAGGAGTCTCGTGTTCTCCTCTCTTCTCAGCCACAGCATATGACAAACCCTCCAGGTATGGGGGCAGCCATGGCCATATGCATGGCCTTATGCACGCTGCTTCTAGCCTGCCTGCTGAAGCATAAAACTCATGATCCTGCTTCGATTACGTGCTTTACCCTCACTATTTGCTCCATTTTCTCCATTCCATGCTACTTTTTTTTTTTTTTTTAAGTCAAATTCGAATTCAGAGAAAGGAAAAGCACTCACCTTTTTAGGTATTCCTGGCCTGTTTGCCTAGAATTAGGCTGTCAGACCCAGATCAGTAATCACATCTGACAAGCCCGAGTGAATGTTTATGCTTGACTAAGGAGAAATAAAATAAAAGTTAGTATAAAATGAATTTATTAGCAGACCGATCGTTTTACTCCTTACACAAATGTGCCACAGAGATAGACTGCATAGAAGGTAAAGAAGAGTGCTGGAAAGGCCACAAAGCATTTATTTATATATGTGGTTGTAGTATTTTGAGAGGCCTTGCTGAAGCGCAGCCCTGATATAAGTGCTCTCAGATTTTAAAGGCAGAAGATAGACCCTACTATATACTTTAAGTGATCTTCATCACTTATCACAACCGAGAATTCCTTCCACTTCAGCATACAGCATGGCAGGAAAAAGGTTCATAAGCAGGTGTAGGCCTGGTAGAAGGGGCAGAGAACTGTGATTTAGTGATTTGATTTAGTGATTAAAACTGTGCCCAATATTCTCTAGTGGTGTATCCCTTATATATATGTATAAAAAAAAAACCTCATTGAATCATCTAGGTAAATCTCCAGCTTGCACAGGCAGGTAGACAAACTAAAGTAAAATTTCACAGTGCTCTTGATTCTTATACTTAATATATAAACTTTGCACAACAGGACTCCAGCAAGTCCTCCATTTCACTAACTACAGGACACAGGAATATTACTATTACTACTGCTCTTCCTCTTCTGAATGCATTATCTGTTTGACAAATGGCAGTAGTAATCTCCCATATGATTAGTTTTGCACAGATACATTGTGTTCAGGTTAAGGGATGTATTTTGAACATAGATATATTAGGTATCTTAGATATGTTCTACCTTCTTTAATATTCTGAAATGATATTTTAACTGATCTTTATGTTTGCTGAAGATGATGTATATTTCTTTTTACTTTTCTCAAAAGCCATTTTAAGCTTTTTGGGAAGTTATTTGTTGTTTAGATAAACGTTAATGCCCAAAATGCACTTCCTACATTCAATGGATTGGAATACCACATTTTTACAAGTCCACAAATAATGAAACTTCTTGCTCTGGCTGCTCAATAGGCCCACTTACACCAGGCACTACTTTAGGTCACTGAGAAAAGAAGCAAGACCTTGCTGACAAACATCTAGTTCAAGAAATGGAACATGCCACATTATTCAGTGTAGTCCAATTCATATATATATATTTATATAAACAAGATCTTGATTCTCTATCATTAAAAAAAAAGTCCAAAACATTTGTGGCAAGAGAGATACTTGCGTTGGTAATGCCATACTTCTGCTTACCCAAGTTCAAAAAAAAAAAAAAATCAAGATGAAAGAGTAGATGGAAAGAAGCTATTAAACTTATGAGAAAAAGAGAGTTTAACATACAGAAGATAATAACAAAGAACCTTGTTAAATAGAAATATGTTGTCTAGAATGCACCAAAGTGCAGGATATGAATATCAGGAAGGAAGAAGAATTATTTAAAATAATGGATGAACAGGAAAGTTACTGGAGCACTTGAGCAGGATTTGAAAGACTCAGTTTCAACTGCTTCCTCATTGGAATGTGGCTAGTGATGGGCAGTTTCTTTCTGCAGGCTGGAGACATGTTTGCCCTCTTCAACAGTTCCACCTGAGTTGGAACTTGTGCAAAAGGGGAAGCTGAGTGAGTCCCAAAGTCCTTTACTCTCAAATGCTGTAGCCTAGTGGCTATTATTATTATACCACAGACAGATGACTGCTTCTATTTCTTCCCAGACGGAAGATGGGAAAGGCTTGCTGTCCTAAAATATGTCTTTTTTTTTTTTCTTTTTTGGCACAGCCTCCATATTCCACATTGTGAACACTTTTCCCTTTTGTAGTGTGCATACTGCTTTTTTGGATGTGTGTAGTTTGATGGCCTACACATTTTCATTCATAAGAGCTGCATCAGGAGAGCGCTGAACCAGAAGCTCTCACTTCAATATTTCATCTCACCCTGGCAGTGTTTTCAAAAGCCTGAAAGGAGCTAGGCACCTGTATCACCATCATGTAGACACTGTAACATAGATAGCCAGGTGCTTTATGCTCTAAAGAGAGCAAAATATAAGATAGACATCTCTATTCAGCTTTTCTTCTTTGGTTAGGTTAGGTAGCTAGCTTGCAAGAGCAGCCACCTGACTTTTATCGCTCCCTTAGCTATATACTCCTGACTCCATGGATTACATAGAGAATGAAAGATTCGAAAAACTTCTGTGCTCTACCTTGCTGATGGCTTCATGCCACCCCTATGCAAAATGTAAGAGTATGAGAAGGAAAAGGTGTGGCAGACGTTAAGTCAAATCTCTTCGTGCTCTGCTGGAAGCTTCCCAGATGGTAAGGAGTGCAGCATAGTTTTAAAATGCTTGGGTGCTGATGGCACCCATCCTGTAAGGGTTTTCACATCATGAGGACTCTTGCTCAAAATCTATCTAGCAATCTTGCAAAACCAGCAGTTGTTGTCATTGTAGAGAGCGTGTCTTGAGCACGTATCCTTGATTTTACAACCTGCCTTGTACTTTCAGTACATATATGTTTCAGTACATAGTCTGCAAAACCAACACATGATGAGTTCAGTTGTGTTCCGATGGCCAGAGGCCAAGATGTTATGATCTCAGGATAAACCTTACACTGTTTTGTCACAGCAGACAAAGAAAGCAAGCAGTGAACTTAAGCCACCAGCTTTGCTTTGATGCTTTTCTTTCCTGTGTCCCATCTTCCCAAAATGCACAATAAGGCTATAAGGAAAAATTGAAAAGTAGAACTACTAACGAGTCTCAGCCAACATGACAGGCTGCTTTTCTGTGCATGAAAGAATGGTGCTTTTTAATTTTTTTTTCTCAGTGTAATATGTTCCTTAAGGCACCTAACCATAAGAATGTTGGATCGAATCAAGGAAAGACAGAGTGAAATGTTTAGCTGAACTTACGTCAAGACCTACTGAAAAATTCCCTTCAAGAACATAGTTTAAAGCCTCATTCTTTGACCACACTTTCTTTTTTAACCAATAGCATGCCTGTAGCATTGCAATGTGTAACTAGATTCAAGAATTCCCAGAAGATAAGTGTCAAAAGTGATGGAAGCTAAAAAAAAGAGCATCAATGGTAAAATTACTAAGAATATAGCTGAAATTGTATGTGAAAAACCAGCTTTTTCTTTTTGGTAACAAGAAAGATAATTAACTTTTAGAGTGTTCAGAGCAAAGGCAGTGTAATGAGTGCTGCAGACTGTTCAAATTTAGAGAGGGTTGCTCTCTTCCTAATCTAGCATATGGATTACTTTTTCAATAGCCCTCTTTTTTCTGATGATCTTGCTTGTGAGTAATTTTATCAACAGATGTTTATCATCATGATCATAAACATGATTGATTTACTGTCACCTCTTTTGAGCTACTCCCCATCACCTGGACTGCAGTCAGAGATTGGCCCTATTATACAATGGCTGAAGTTAATGAATCAAGTATTTCCTATGCCTATTTTTAGAACTTCACTGAAAAAAAGTTGTGATGAATTTGCGTTTTGACAAAGGCAAGAGACTTTACTACATCAAAGGACAAACAGGAAGTAATTTTGTTACATCTGAGAGTCAGAAGACTGCATTGCAATTCAGTCAAGGGATTTTACCTTAGGACACATTCCTAAAACCTTTGGATGATCAAACTTTGTCCTTTTTGCCCATCTTCTGAGAGCTGGAATATTTGTGGGCATGAGCAATCTGTAGCTGCAAGCTCACTTTTCAGTCTGCACCACTACACAGAAAACTTTGTAAATTAGAGCTGGGCATGTTTTCTATGACTGGTTTTTATCAAAAGGGGAGTGTTGCCTAATTTGAATTTTGGTTTCTATGAGGACATTCTTCGCATTATTACAGCTGGGATCTAAGAAATGCAGAAAGTAAAATTTCCCCTCAGTTGTCTGTAACTTCAGAACACAGTTTCCTGCCTGGGTCTCTCTAGCATATTGCCACTTAATTTGCCAAACCTGTAACCCTTCTTTACTCTAGTCAGTGTGTGTCCTATTACTACGCACTAACAAGGCAGTTACAACCAATTAGGTTCTAGCAGTCTTGGGGAAAGTGGGCATTTTATAACTCATCAGAAGCTTCCCAAGCTTCTCGCTATGAAGAAGAAAGAGTGGACTCCTCCACAAGGGCAAGCACGCAGAAAGCAGAAGGTGAGAGCGAGGTGGGCAGCGACAGCATCCGCAAAGGCAAGGGGTGCAGCCCCTCATTCTCCAGCCACATCTGAGCAGCTTACTCCTGACTTTGCTGTTTTTTTAGTGATCATCCAGATGCTTGTTTCACATTGCTGAAAGCTGACAGGCATCTCACTAAGCAGCATCAACTAGAATCTTCCTGAGCATTAGCCCAGGATTAGTTGAGACTCAAGGTATCTTCCTTCAAAATTTGTCCTGTTCCACAGAATTTCAGCTGGTTTCCCAGAATCTTTTACAGTATTTAGAGTTAAATATTCCCACCACAGTTTCAGGAGCAGATTAATTTTTTCTTTTCCTATATACTCCTATATTATTATGAAGTATCATGTGATTCCAATTCTCAATTCCTAAGAAAAGACCCCTGCACGTACTGAGGGAAAGGGTAGAAATCCAGACATGAACTGCTTAATGAAATGCCTGACAAATTTTGGCAAGGTGAAACAAATGTCTGGATGTAAAGATAATTGTAGAAAATTCAACAGCAATAGAGATGTTCAAATGAGCTAATCTGATGAACCAAAAGAGAAAAGGTCTTTTATTATGGGTATAATTTTCAGCCTAAAGACTGCAGTGTGTATGCTTGGAAAAGAACAGCAAGGAATATAAATAAGAGTAGAATTAGTTTTCGTCATCTGAGCCAAGCTGATGAATTTAAGAACTGTTCTTCGTATCATTACCATATATCGTGACCAGATTGACTCATGTCTGGAGTTAAATCTACATAAGAAGGAACTCAAGCCTCTAAAAGGACGCCAGTTTTACTGTTAGTTTGTTCGTGATGCAGGTAAGGGATTTTGAAGTGTGCCTAGATAGCTAGACACTGTTTACCTCCATGGCAGAAATCAGCAAAGACGGACAGCCTTGGTAAGTATATCTTTCTCAGATGGAGTTGCCAAACTGGTGAGCATCTCACTAATGAGAGGTGTAGATGGACCCTCTATAGGTTTCAGAAAATATTTTTTTTAAGTGACAGCTCGCTCAAACATATTCCACCTTCAGTGGAACCTGAAACCTTCAGTTTGTTTGCCCCCAGCTATGAGTTTGTGCTTGTGCTTTTGTGTTTGTATCTGGGGATCCAGGCCACTTCTATCTCATAGCACAGTCTGCCAACATCTGCTGGCTCCTCCTGAATTCCCATTACATGCAAAGGCTGATGTATCAATGACATCCCTCTTACTATGCTGCAAGGACTGGGAAATAATCTTTGTGTTTTGCTTTTGCAGTTGTTCCATTTTCTGTCCTACCCTTCTCCTCAGTGTATGCATGTGTGTATTTCTTTTCAAGAAACTTACGTACAGTTTTATTTGTGCTGAAGACTCTACCCATGAAATAGGTTTCAGAATTAGTGTAGGCTAGAAAAAAAACAGATTAAATTAAAAGGATAGAAAAGAACAATTGTGAAATCCTCCCTTTTTGCTCCATTGGCTTAATGATGGATAATGTCTTCTCCAGTTTGCTTCTCTGCCACTTGGCAGAGCTAATGCTATGATAGCATGTTTTTAGTTAATCGGTAATTATTATATTAATATAAACTGCAGTTTGTGAAATATAGTAAAAAAAAAAAACCCACAGTATTCTTGCCTTTAGCAGTGGAAAAAATAGCCACACAGAAGCTTACTGTTTTTGAACAGCAAAATTAAATTTGAAGAAACTGAACGTGTAGCTCGACCCCCTTAAGTCATTTGACTGCCTACAAAGACGTTTCAAAGAAGCAATGTACCATTATGTCAACAGACATAAGTCAGAGCTGCCCCATCAAAGTCTGCTTCAGTTTGCATCATCCTGAAATCTTAATTAATCTGCCTGAGACAGCTTTAGTTTGTGGTCATTTCTGAAGAACATTAGTACGTTCTTTCTATTTGCTGAACTTAAATGAAACAGGCATGAGATAGCCATTATGTAATCTAAATACCTGACAAGCCATTTGGCAGTTTGAACTAATTTCAAGAGAAAATTAAGAGGTGCAGAAGCAATGGATACACAGCATCTGCTCATGGAGAACCCAATTCACTGACCATGGATATACCTAGGAATGAAAAATATGAGAGTCTCCTGCTCAGTCACGGCTCACCAGTCAGAGAAACGCAGCTGCAGCTGAATTCCAGCTGCTCAAGTTACAACTGACTCTTGTGCTTCGGCCAACGTGTTAAGCAAAGGTGCTGAGCACACCATGAGCCTGAAGCTGCAAGTGTTTTCTTATTTATTAGACATGCTACTCTCAGGTTGGGCCTGAGGAACAAAAACAATGGCAGTGATTTATAAGGTTCACACAAGTTAGCAATGTTAATGGCAAAACTAAATCTTCACACTAAGTACATGTCCTCCCAGCAACACCCATGCTTCATATAAAGTATGTCTTAGGAGAGAATGATCTACCAAGTTGGTTTTTCTCTAAAATGTAGCTGCATTTGTTTTCATTGATAACACTAAATAACACTTAAACACTTAACTAAGAAAATACAGGTAGCTATTTGATAATTCATTGATATATAAGCAACATTTAATTGAAAGACACTATTAGCTCACATAAGTAACACAGAGGCACTTATTTTGCTGGAGTAACAAATCTAATGTCAGGAGTTTCTAGTATACCTCACAAGCATCAAAATCATTAAAAAGAAAAAGCTGAAGGTTTCCATAAGCTAAAAAAAAAATATTATTTTATAGTGACATTTTTTCCTCCCTGATAAGCATCCTTTTGTTTGAATAGTTGAGAGGGGAAGATAAACAGTTCAGTGACACCAGAGCTGACTCTGCTGCCCTTATTTGAGATGAAATAAGTCACTGAGGCCTGACCAAGTCTGTCTGCATTCTCTGGGCTCCAAAGGATGAAATATGTTGTTTGGCTGGAGTCGCCCTGAGCATTTCCAGGTTTTGCAATCAACAAGAGCTGCCTCTGCCAAAAAAGATTACTCCCCCCTGCCTAGCGAATGCCTGGGAGCTCGCAATCTCCCCCCTGCCATAGGCACACAGGTCATGGCTACAAAAACCTGGAGAAACCCTGTCGCGCCCATGGCTAGGGGCAATCCTGTTTCAAACTAATCTGCAACCAAAATGATTCATGTGATTGTCTTTGCTCTCAGGCCACCTCTTTCTGATCCAATATGCCAGGGTCCAGAGATGCACATCTAAGGCAGCTTCAGGACAACGTACAAAATATATAGAAAAGCTCTGTCCCAAGAATCTAATGACTTGCTGGACTTTCTCTTTGATTACTATTCTCCATGTCCATTCTTCAAAGAATCAAATTTTTCCTTTTGAAACACAAATCCCTGCTTGGGAATTCTTGGGAGATCTTCTGAGGAAAAGTCCAGCTCAGCAAAAAGTCCTCAGAGCCTTTCTGCAGTGTGACAGTGATGTCATGCCCTTTTGACTACAATTTCATTTAGGCATTCAAGTTTAAAGAGCTCAAAATAAAAACAAAACAAAACAAAAAAATCTAAATAAGTCCCTAAAACTTCTAAAATTGAAAAATAATTGTGAAAGAATCCTCCATCAAATGAGAGAACCGGTGTGAAACAAAAGGAACTCCTTTTAGTTCTTCTGACTCCAAACTCTTTTGCGTGTGTCCAGCATAGAAGAGCTTTACATAGGGAGTTTTCCTCTATTCCCCTATCTTCTCAAATACAGAAGTTACTTGCATTTTTAGGATATGATAAGCTCCATTAAGATGCCATAAAACAAACCATAATTAGATCCAGAATGAGTATGGACATAGGGCATGCAGATACCTGCCTTTGGCTTATAGCCTTAGGGCAGCAAAACTGACCTAGCAGGTAAAGAGAAGAAAAGAAGGAGGGTGCCTGTTTTCTCTGTGCCCAGTCCTGAAAAGTCAAGTTGGGTCCTGCTGCTATCCCAGAGGTATCAGGCCCTCTGCTTATGAGCTGCTGGTTGCTCTAACTCCTTCCAGTTACTATGGTTGCACCTCTCTCCATCTGCTCCTTGGTAGTTTTATGAGACCAGTCAGGCTCCGCAACACTCTTTTCTAATGATAAAAGATTGGTGTCAATCTGTCATCTGCAGGTGAGAAAAATGTAATTTTGCTTATGCTTCCTATGCCTTGAGCCGGCTCTGCTTATGTCACAGCTGGAGCCTCATAGACCTAATTTACACATGAGAGAGATAGCTAATTCATACATAAAATATCAGATGTACAAATCAATGTAACACTTCCCCAGTGAAGTAGTTTGGATTGCATGAGACGCACAAATGCAAGTGAAATGCTGCATCACCTGTATAACCTATTGTAATTCCCTTCAGACAAGGGCATGTATCTTCCCATGAGTTTTCTAGAGAAAAGTTCAGATTGCTGAGGATGCCCTTCTTCCAGCATTTTCTTAATCACCCCCTAGATCTCATGTTAAACTAGTATGCCAGCCATCACCAATGGAGCGTTGTGAAATGGAAAAAGCAAGCAGGGGACATGGGTAAAGTGAATGTTTCTCAATATACTTACAGGGAGCAGGTTGGTATGGGGTGATGAAAAATTAGGTGTTAATGTGCTGTGGCCACTACAGTGAGACCTTAAGTTAAACAGAGCACTGTGAGAGCACTGTCAGGCCTTGGCTCGTGGTCAGCACATCAGAGGCATATTTAAAGGCTAATGCTAGGTTGCACCATGAACTAATAGAATAAACTTTTCAAATAAGAGAAAACTCAGGATGAAAACAAACAGAAATAAAGGGACTTGTTCACAAGTCTTCATGACACTCCCACGTCTTTGCAGAGCAAGTCCTTTTTTATGGACTTGCTCCTTAATGACTTTTCTGGTTGCAACAAGGTCTACACCATCTCTTTGGCTCTCCAGGCAAACATCCTCTTGCCTGTCCATCTGATTTTTGCTTTTCTCAGCAGTCTCTTCCTCCCTGCCATCCTGCAGGCTCCTGGCTTGCTGCCTGCCTGCTCTCTGCCTCGCTTCAGCTGGTCCCATCCTGAACCCTGGAGCTCCCCTTGACCCTCAGTGGCTCCCAGGGAAAGCACCATCTTCTGCTCCGTTCAGAGGCTCCTCCTGGCTGAGCCTGTAGCAGCCGGGATGAGGCTTTTAAGTAGGACACTGCATATAATCCAGTAAGCTGCAAATGTAGAAATAAAGCAGATGTCAGCTGCCACAGTTACTCCCTTCCTTAAGTTGTCTTTCCATTGGTTTTCTGTATCTGTTTGCATGTGTTAATACCAATGGTGTCTTTTAGGAACTCTGATTTGACTGTTTTTATGAATAAAGGATATAACAAGCACATTAATAAATAGGTAAGAAAGATACTATGTTCACAGAAAAATATTTGTAGCTATATATATAATATATAATATGTAATTATGTATATTATATTATAGATAATAATATATATAATATGTAATATAATATATAATAATATATATTATATATAATATATAATATGTAATTATGTATATTATATTATAGATAATAATATATATAATATGTAATATAATATATAATAATATATATTATATATAATATATAATTAAATAGGCCAACTATTTGCAAGCATCAGGAAGATAAAGTGAGGTGGGACACCCAATGTGGACTTACTAATGTGTTTTATTTTATGAAAGAATTAAAGGTCATGTGTCTTTGGGTGAAAGTAATAAATTTCATACATATTCACTTCAGTTACCTTTCATTATAAGTAAATTAGAGAAACATGGACTGACGAATTAATCTTAAATTGGGAACAATGCCTAGAAAATTAGACATTGTTATAACAATTCCTTTCCAAAATAGGAGAAAATACACCAAACAGGTTTCCACTAAAGGTTGATTCATATCGGACATGGAACTATTGGACAGAGTCCAGCACAAGGCTATGAGGATGATTCACTGGGGCCCCATCAGGAAACGCTGAGGGAGCTCGGCCTGTTCAGCCTGAAGGAGAGAAGACTGAGAGGTGGCTTGATCAGTGTCTGTAAATACTTCAAGGGAGGGAGTGAGGAGGATGGGGCAGGCCTCTTTTCAGTGGAGGAAATGGCCACAAACTGAAGCATCAAAAGTTCCACAGGAACTTAAGGAAATATTTCTTAACAGTGAGGGTGACAGAGCACTGGAACAGGCTGCCCAGAGAGGTTGTAGAGTCTCCTTCCCTGGAGATCTTCAAAACCCGCTTGGACGCAGTCCTGTGCCACGTGCTCTGGGTGACCCTGTGTGTGCAGGGGGGTTGGACTAGATGACCTCTAGAGGTCCCTTCCAACCTTAAGCATTCTATGATGATTCTATATGCAGTCTTTTTTAATGAATGATCTGGATCCAAAAGTGCGGAAACAGTGGGACAGAATGGAGCAGAAACAGTGGAATAGAAGTGGAGCAGTGGAAGAAATGCAGGAGAGAGAATGACTATTGGGTTTGCGAATGCTGCAAAATAAGGAAGGTCCTTGGAGATCAACTTTAGGATTTGAGATAATCTTGCCAAATTGGAGAAATAGACAGGGTACTTACTATTCAATAGTGACAAGTAGTGCTCTTAAACTGGAATAATCTGCTGTGTAAACACAGACAGAGCAAGGACTGGGTGGGTCTGAATTTTAACTAACATTTAACTAGCATTTAACTAAAATATTTCAACTTCAAATTTAGAAAGGCAATTGAACTTATGCATTGGAGGCAAAATGTGATGTTTTTCACCACGTGCTCGTATTCTAACGCTGTGCCTCCAAGCAACATTGAGTGGATGATATCTTTTCCTTCCCTGTCTATAGTTATCACCATACAAAAGAAAATCTGCCTAGGTTCTTTACCTGGGCTTTTCCTTCTCCCTTCCATTTTCCAATTCAATACTTCCATTAAGACATTGCATAGCTAAGGCAGAAAATAATCCAAATTTGGATGTTAGTTTTGTTCTCTGCTCCCCCAGATCTGGGACTAATGCAACCTTTTCTCTTTCTCCTTTCTCTATCTCTGTCTCTCTCTTAAAAAAAAAAAGAAAAAGAAAAAGGAAAAGGGAAAGGGAAGGAAAGGGGAAGGAAAGAAAAGGAAAGGAAAGGAAAGGAAAGGAAAATAAGGAAGCAGGGCAGAAGATGGTCACCATGTGGCTAGAGACAGGCCATGTCAGATCAGGGTTTGGTGAAGCAAGTAGAGGATTTCTTCAGTATGCCATATTTTTTGCTATGCTCATTGTTTTTCTTGCTTTCACTTGAACTGATGCATGGAATAAGTAATGAGTCACAATTTCTTCCAAAGGGGAGTGATCAAACTGCTTCCTGCACATCATGATGCTCTACCAGCTACAGAACCACACCAAACCAGCTACCTTGGGGAACGTAGAGCTCCTGTGGGAGCAAAATCCTTCTGCACTGCAGAGCTTACAGCATTGCTTACTGCAAAACAATCAAGGTTAAAACACATAATAGACTTGAAATGTATCAAACCAAAACAGTTACATTTTTGTTAATATACTTCTTGGAAATCTAGGATATACATTTAAATAATGTATGCATTGCTAGAGCTTTGCTTTTGAACATGAGCTTGTCTTGCTGTGTGTATTCAGCTTCCTGTTGTTTTGCAGCTTTACAATCATAATATAACACTTGGTGTTGCCCTGAACCTAACTGTCAGTCAAGAGCCTGTAATAGACTTCTTGGTACAGCTGTAGCAGTTAAATCAGTTTAAATTAAGAAGATACTCCATATTCAGGCTGTTTATTTTAGCTCCTTTTAAAGTGCTACTTTTATTGTTCTTTTGTTTTTGTGGTTTTCAGTGCGCAACTGTATTCCAGCTGGGAATGCAACAGCCAAAACACTATGAGAAGAGTCTATTCTTTTGCAGTTAAGTATATTGCAGCCATCTCCACAAAGTCTAGTGAGGTTGAGAGCCTCCTATGACATCCTTTTGATGTGGTTCGCTCCTGCTTTTGGATTTACAAAACAAAACAAACAAAGAAATCTGACCTTGGGTTTGTAGAATCCTGCCTCATTGCTAAAGCAGTGTCTCCAGGGCTGTGTCTCTTTTTAGAGAGCTCCCGTAAGTGCAGCTCATCTACTTGCAGTTTGAAAAGACTTTGTGAAGACTCTGCAGATGAATTTGTCTGTGGCTTTAGCCAGCTGTCTTGCTGGGACAGCAGTCCTTATGCGAACAAAACCTAGGACCCTCAACATAATGATTTTCTATCCGGATTGGCTATGGCAAGACACTATTTTGAGTTAAAATTCAGGATTTCTTTGGGGCTTCAAAGTTGTCTATAATAATACATCCCCGTCTGTGATCCTCTCTGAGACCCTTTAAATCCTCCTCTGGGGGGCCCTCCTCAGGCCTAGCCAACATGGGCTGAGAGGAAGAGTTGATCTGCTTGAGGGTATGAAGATCTCTAAGCAGAGGGACCTGGACAGGATGCATCAGTGAGCTGGGGTCAACTGCATGAGGTTGAATGAGGCCAGTGCCGGGTCCTGCACTGCAGTCACAGTAACCCCATGCAGCGCTGCGGGCTTGGGGCAGAGTGACTGGAGAGCTGCGTGGCAGAAAAAGATCTGGGGGTGCTGGTTGACAGGCGGCTGAACATGAGCCAGCAGTGTGCCCAGATGGCCAAGAAGGCTAAGGGCATCCTGGCTCGTATCAGGAACAGTGCAGCCAGCAGGGCCAGGGAAGAGATCGTCCCCCTGTACTCAGCACTGGTGAGGCTGCACCTCAAATACTGTGTTCAGTTTCGGGCCCCTCACTACAAGAAAGACATGGAGGTGCTGGAGTGTGTCCAAAGAAGGGCAGTGAAGCTGGGGAAGGGGCTGGAGCGCTGACCTTATGAGGAGCGGCTGAGGGAGCTGGGGTTATTTGGTGTAGAGAAGAGGAGGCTCAGGGGAGACCTAATCACTCTCTGCAACTGCCTGAAAGGAGGCTGCAGGGAGGAAGGGGTCATTCTCTTTTCCAGAATAACTACAGACAGAACGAGAGAAAATGGCGTCAAATTGCACCGAGGCAGTTCAGATTAGATATTAGGAAAAATGTCTACACAGAAAGAGTGGTGAAGCACTGGAACAGGCTGCCCAGGGAAGTAGTGGAGTCCCCGTCCCTGGCAGTGTTCAAGAAACGTGTGGATGAGGCGCTTAGGGACAAGGTTTAGCAGGCAGGGTGGGAGTGGGTTTACAGTTGGACTCAATGGTCTTGAAGGTCTTTTCCAAACATAATGATGCTGTGATTCTATAGTAACCATTCTGCAGGGAAAGAAAAAAAAAAACAAGATTTATAGCAAAGAAGATAATTCAGTAGTGTCACATTATTGAATAAAAACAGCTCCAAAACCACTATCATTATTTAACTGAGAGTTATTTTTTATTCTTATATCTCTATATATAGATAAAGAGGGGATTATAACTGAAAAGACCAAATTCCACTGCAGTCAGCACTGCTAGGAACTCAGGAGGACAACTAAGTCTGGTCTTGGTGACATGCTTTGAAAAGGAGGTGCAAGAAAGGAGGGCAGAGAGAACAATGAGAGCACTAGAAAACATCGCCTATAGGGAAATATTAAGTCAGTTGAGTCACTTAATCTCAAGAAGAGATAGTCAAGGAGAGGCGTAATAACTACTTTTGGATAAGTAGAAGTGTTGCTGCAAAAAGCAAGTGAATAAACTCTTCTCTATGTCTGTAATAGGGAGATAGAGTAACAGATTTATACTCAGGAGGAAGATTCAGGTTAAGATATCTGGATACCAGGCATACTACAAGTCCATGCAGAAAAAGAAAAAAAAAAGTGAATTGAGGTTGATTTATCTCGGCAAAGGGGCTGCACATAATGGGGGCTTAGGGAATGATCAGAACTAGAGCTTTCCTGACAGTTACTGTATTATTTGATGATTTACTGTATTTCCTCTATTGATGCCCAAGAATGACAGAAATGGAGGAAATAACACAAAATGCAGTGTGGAGTGAGCAAAGGTGTGGAGAGCATTGTAAATAATGCTGCAGAAGAAAGCAGGAAAAGAGAGAAGGAAGGGGGAATAAATTGGGGAGGGAGCAGGGGAAGTGAGGAAGTGTCCCCAAGATAAAAAGGTGAGGACGGGGGTGAGAGGACTCAGCATAGCAGCTGCCAGCTGGATCCCTTTAAAGGTCTGGAGAACAGATGCAGAAAGACAGAAGAATCTCTTGTCTTCCAGATATTTCTAGATCACACTGCCTTGCAGGCATTCTCACAAAGGCCTCTGCTTAGATTCTTTTGCATTCAGCAAAAACTGTGAAATCTACTGGCAAAAGTTTTCATCACGTATTGCTGGTTTTCTCACTGCAGCGTTAGTTCTGTTCATACCACAGCCCCAATATATCTCAGTCGCTATTCTGAGACATCAACGTTTCTGCAAACCTAGCCCTTTCTGTGCTTTGCTTTGGGTACCAAGGAACAGATGCCTCTGAAAAGCTTAATAATGAGCATCACCTAGGAATGCTGCAGCAGAAGGCTGGAGGATAAAGCACATTTCTCCAGGGCACCACTCTCTCATCCCTCCCTTCTCTTCCTGAAAATTCTTTCTTCAATCGCCACATACTTCCCAACAGCTGCAACACGGGAAGCAAGGGTGCTCTAGCCAACAGCAGTTCGATGTCTGCATCCTGGATGCTCATATTTTAACCACTGCACAAGAACCAAGGACCAAGGCTTAGACTTCTAAATAAAACTTCTAAGGAACTGTCAGTAACGTACCAATATCTTTTATTGCTACTGAAGTATAACTATAAAATGATCATCATAAACTTGCAGAGTATAGTTATTTATACTTGAAGAAATAACATATAAGTAATAGAGAGCTGGCTGTCCCTTTTGGGCAGGTAGTCACACACTCCCACTTCTTTGGTGGGAGTGGAGAAGACAACCCAGTAATGAGGATTTCTTTGTGCAATGCTAAAGCAGGGGCAAAATGACGAGTACAACAAACAAGAGGACAAAAAAGGGCTGATCAATTTGCTTCCTGTGGCACAATACACAGTGTTGCATGATTGTCAAATATTTCAAATATTCACCCGCAGGCAGGCATTTAGAGTTTGCTGCAAAAGCCCAAGTCCTCTTTAAAAATATGTTTCTCCATTAATGGTTTTCGGCATGTGTCTCTCATTCATTTTTTCAGCTAATTCTCTGCAGGTGCATTGTCTTGGAAGCACATCTCTTTTCCCCCCTCAGCAACACTATTTAATGTGATGAACAATGTTGTCATGATGAGCTCCAATAATTTTCCCCTAGCCAATAACTCACTGAATTACAGTGAAATTTTATGGAGTTAGAAAATGTTCCCAGCAAACCTTTCTGTGAGAAGAAGAACAAAGCACTCTGATGCTTCATTGCCCAGGAAATGGCCAAGAGGACCTTGACACCAGTTCAAAAAAGTCACCAGATCTGCTAAGGTTATTGGGGATTGAAGGGTGTCACTATAACCCTTTTTACCACTCTGGGAAGAACTACACATTGAAAGGAAAAAAAAAAAACCACAATCCTCCATCTCTTTTTATGATACCATGTTCTTTAAGCCTTTTTTCTTTAGATCATGCTTTCTGTCTGAACCCAGTTAGACTACTGTTCACATCAGGATTTGTGTGTGGGAGGGCTGTTTACCTTGGTAGCAAAACGCAGAAACAAAAATCCTTGTAATGGGCATTAAGCTCTGTCAAAGAATCTCATGAGCACAAGCAAAGCAAGATTAAAAAAGGGCAAATTAATTGTAAGTACTCCCCACATCTTGCATACAGAAAAGCTCCCAGAGGCTGAATATAAAGCTCTAGGTCTGCCATTGTGCCCTTTTGGTCTGTTGCAGCATCACTCATAAGATTTGCTAATCATGGGAAGGGAAAATGAAGCTGGCCAAGCCTGAGGTCCCAGCAACCACACTGTGCCTCTCCCCATCTCCTGGGCTGGCACAGAGGAACATTCCCAGTGTACAATTATTTCTGGATTTCACAGAGCCCAGAAGAAATTACTCTAATGCTTTGAACAGCAGATAAATTTTTGCAGTTGAAAACAAAATTCAAAAGTCTTGAAATCTAAATCTATTCTCCCTCTCAATTTGTTTAATAAGGTCCCTTCCTCCCTTTTTTTTTTTTTCCCCCCATTAGTGAAAATGCATTGCTTTAGCAAGAATCCTATGCACAGGGATAACAGAAATCTCAGCTCCTGAATCTTTCTTCACTTTCAAGAAGATGAGAGCACTAAAAGGCATTGAATAGAGGTCCCACGGTACTTCCTGTGTGTTGGAAACTGGAGAGATTCCAGTGGCAATAAAATCTTTCTTGATTTCAGCAGTGTCCTCATGAATATTTGGAAGACTTCCAAAACTGCTTTTTTTTTTTTTCTTCTTCTTCTACTCTCTTTAGTAGTGGCTTGTACTCACATTATATAGGCTTAGCAATCCTTAAGAAGAAGCCTCTTTTACAAATGGGGTAATGTAATTAATGACTGAATAAAACAAAGATTGCAAGCTTCGAGATTCATTGCACATGGTTGGGAAGCGCAGTTTTTAAAATGCACTTTTAGTCTGTCATATTTTTATATATAAAAGCGCAATCATGACAGAAATGCATGTGAAATAACAGTACAGAAAGCACAATATTCTTACGCTATGGCTACGTGGAGCTGCTATACCTAACCAGCTATTTAAGGGTGGGGAGTTGCAGTATTGGTGCTGGACAAGAGAGGGCATTGCTTCTACACGCTGATGTGAAGAGACAAGCAGGGATGCTCACGACCACCCCCAGGTGCTGCACCTCACTGTCTGCCCCGGGAGCCTGCAATGCAAGAGGCTTCCTGGGGTAAACAGCTTCCAAGGGCTAAAATCATTCATTTTTTTTGGGTAGACCGTGAGCGTGTAACAAAGATGATGTGCCCTCAGTCTAGCTCCACCCTCCCTGCAATGCCCACTGAGGCTTGCAGTCCCTTTTATGGCTTGGATCAGGGTATTTTAACGTACTTGCAATTAATTACAAAGAATTTTCTGAAGCACAACGGCACGTGTTGCTCATGTGCTGCCTTGGAGCGCTCAGCCAGCTTGTACTCTGTACGCTCCCCTCTAGGGAGGAAATATACCACGCTGCCCCCATGACATTAAAGATCTAAATCAAATGCTTTATCTTTATCCACCCCAGACAAAAATCAGAGAGCCAAAAGAAGAGGCCATGGCTATTTCCAGGGAGCTAATCATCACATGGCTGTCTGAAAACAAGGCAGGTGCTATGCTATAAGAAACATCGCAGGGTAAAAACAGGGACAGACGCAGTTCAGAGGGCAACCCGCGAAAACCTGCAGGGATATCATATGTGGATCCACAAAACCTAAAACAACAAAAATACAATGATTTTACAGCTGCCAATTCTGCCAGTTACAACAGAGGTCTTGCAAAAGCAGGGAGATTACCGCAAGGACAGCAGACCTTTTGCTAAGGTTTGTCACGAAGCCTCCGGGGTTACTGTGGCAGCTGTGATGATTGAGCTCAGCATGAACAGGACCAGTGGTGACTGTGCAAGGTGGATTGTTAAGGGACATCAGGGCAGCTAAGAACACTAAATTAATACTGGAATGGACTCAATCATTTCTGTACTTACCTGAAATTGTCCTGCTGTGCCAGGCAGAGATTTGCTTGTTGCTCTTACTATGCAAATACCTAATGATGCACTGGTTCAATGCCACCAAAAAGCATTTAAATGCAAAATCTGGTTTGCAGGTAATACAGGAGACAGTACTATGAAGATACTTGGTTGTGCAGAGAGTTTGCTCACAAAATGGAATTTCAACATAATGCAACTTCCATAGAAAAAAAAATGCATCTCCTACCAGCTTCTGAGAGATACTCTTCCACAAAAGCTTCCACAAAAGCTTCCATGAAGACTCCCTCACATTGCCTTTTTTCTTCTAACTGGGTTTCAGTTCTTTTTATGGGTCTTTTCAGGTCTTTTTATGAATTTAGAATCATCCAATAAAGCTGTGTAGCCTTTTGCTGCCACTCGTTGACGAAGCATTAGCAGAACATTTGGGAGTGAAGATTTCCTCCTATCAGTTGTCACACTGAGTGCGGTGGGAGAATAGGCTTGCCCCAAATAATTCAAGAAGGATGCAGCCAAGCAGAGGGGAGTCCCACAGGCTGCTACCGAGATGGTGAGGGACCACAGGGAGGTGGGCTTGCTTAGGCCACAGGAGAGGATGCTATGGGGTCATGTCGTAGCTGTCCGCTGCTTATCCAGGGAAAGTCTGAGGGATGGGGGGCAAGTTCTGCTTGGCAGCAGCAAATGACAAAATAAAGGGGAAAGGGTAAGTTCTGGCTTGGAAGGTTCAGGCTGGACTAAAGCAACAAAGTCTTCTCTTGTAGGGACGTGTGGCACAGGAACAGCTTACCTGGGGACATGGAAAATCATGTGGATTTATCAAGACTTGGCCTGGCAAAGCCATGGCTGCCTGATACTACATAGGTTTTAGGTTTGCTCTGAGCAGCAGGTTGGACTAGACAGTCTTCAGAAGTCCCTTCCAACCAACATCAGTATGATTCATTGAGCTGTTCACCAGCCAGTACCAGAAACCAGTTTGAGCAGAACATTCATTTCCCACAAGAATTGTATTACATTTTCGCTCATTACAATAACCCAAATATCCAAACATTTTTCTTTTTTTCTCTTTTTTTTCTTTTTTTTAAATTTTACTTCCCGGTTTAGGAGTGTCAGGTACAAGATGTTCAAAAGAAGGGTGCTTTCTCTTAAGCTTCCCTGAACTGAGGTTGTATGCAATAGCACTTTTGCCTTCCCCAAGCAGAGAATTTAATACAAACCTACTGATCACCATTGCTTTATTGAACAAAGTTGGCTCAATGCTGTTTTTTTTCTTTTGCATAACGATAACATTCAGCAAAGCCAGGAAATCTTGCACTACCAGGTCTGTCGCTACAGAGAGCAGCAGTTGCCTTAATGAACGCACAGCCTAAGGCAGACAAAGAATGGAAGAAAGGGAGTATTTTATAGTAGAAAAGTGAAATAGAGAGCCATGAGTCACCAAAGATTGCTTAGAATGGGGGATAGCTGAGATAAAGCTAGATAAATGCTATTCTCCTAAGGTCTAGCCCAGTACTATTGCAACATAGCTATTTTCCTGTAATTGTTTAAAGTATTTTTTTTTTTTTTTAATGATGAATACTGTGAAGTTTTCAGAAAGTCATAATCTCCAGCCTCCCAGGAAAAGAGACAGTTTGTGATGGAGGGTCCCAGCTCCGAGCCCCTGCTGCTCGCTGCGCAGGCAGAGTGGCTCCCATGGATAGTTTCATAAAGAACTGCAGACAAGTTTCTGTGACAGCTTTATTTCATTCACTGCCTCTGAGAGGGGATATGTAGTGCCCAGGGCAGAGGCACAATTCAGTGGCAAATTACAGAAGTCATAATGATTCGATATTGTAACAGCAGAATTGTGCCTGACTCATTTATAAGGGGGAAAAAAACAATATTCCCAGCAAACAAACTGGTGAATTTAAAGCTAGGGCTTGCAGTGTAAGAGGAAGATCCCCAGTGAGTCCTGAGGCAGCTTATTTCTTCAGTTTAGCTGATTTGACACATTTTTGCTTGTGCTCTTCCACAGTTTCCATGAAACAAGAGTGATCACCAAGGCAGGATGTGTCAGATATTGATTCCTCCTTTGGGAAACCCACAACTCCTCTGAAGCTTGCCTGTGTCTTTCTGAGTAACAAGATAAAGCACTGTCTACACCACTGATTACTACCAGTAGTGGAGGAGCCCTCCCTAAAGCTTGGTGTAAATTGCAAAACAACATAGAGAGGAACCATGTGGATACAGCTCTTTAGACAGTGTTCATGCACCCCACAGGACCCATCTCACTGGTACCAAATGTACCAAATGACGCATGCCCCGTCTTGCAAACCGTGTGATCTTCATGAGTTTAAAAAGTGTTTGTACAAAATGATGATAGAAACACTCATTCACAGCTACATCTTACAAAGACATCTCTTCTGGCTCGGGACAGCCAGAATTTGTCTTCTTTAGTGAGAAGACAAATAGCTGGCAGCTACTTCCACTGAAAATCTATTTACATGCGAATCTTATTATGGGCAAAGGGGAACACATTTTAGCATTAACTAACAATCTAGAAGTCCAAATGACTAGTCCATTTACCAAAACATACATTCTGACTCCGAAATTAATAGAGAGAAGCCTCATTAATAAAACAGGTAAATTTATTCTACAAGTGAATTTGATGGATTACTACCTCTTCGGATTGGCCAGAGGGCAATTAGTGCCATAGCTGCAACCAGCCAGGCCAAGGCAGATGCAGACAAGTCCTGCGACCCATTGCTATCAGGTCTGCATCAAACTCCTAGCCTTTTATTATTTAATAGCAAAAATAATATTTTCAGGGCCACAGCTAGGAGAAAACTTTTTGGAGACACTGACTTTGTTGTATGTTACCTTATCCTTAGATTCCTCCATATGTATCTGCTATTTGCTACTGTTGAGGTGGATACCCGGTTAGACAAACTCTTGGTCTAACCCACTGTCATCCTTTTTATAGCCTTATAAACACAGATGAAGCCAAGAACCAGCATCCTGTCAGCCAGACAGAGTGCTGATGCCTTTTGGCTCTCTGCATTTATAAAACATCCCCCTACACGGCGCAGATTTAGCAGTGATGCGTCCATGGTTTATGCTCCCTATTACCTGAGGCTCTCACCAAGCCAAGGCAAGTAGCAGCAGCTACGAAGGAAGGAGGGGAATATTAGTGAGACAGGTGAGAGCCTTGGCAGGGCTGAGGGCACTTTGTGGCAGGGCAGGGAACATGGGATGATGCGGGACCTGTGGTGGGAGGTGCGGGATGGTGGGAATATCACAGAAGTGGTGGATAGGAAACATGAGAGCTGTCATGGTGATGTTCCCCCATGTAAATATCACCTTGCATCAAGAGGAGATCCACTAGGGATTTTAGTGAAGTCTTTAATTTATGCCTGATGGAGTCATCATATAGTTCCTATCTGAGTACTGAAAAAGCAGAGTTTACACCTCACAGCTGAACAATAGTAAAGGTAATACACAATAAAGAAGTGAAAAATTATTATCCGAAGGCACAGGTTATACGGTGTCCTCCCCTACTACTGTGTTTGCTAAAGCATGGAGGTTTTTTACTTAGCAGCATGTTTCATTCCAATAGAGACATACAGGTTAAAAATTTTCTTTATTGATTTCACATTTCCCATACTAATTATTGTGCATTTTTAAGTATATATTTTAAGAGACTTTTGCTCCACAGGAAATGACTTTCACATTGCAGAATGTTTTTCCCATTCTACCATGCAGTCATAAATTTAGAAATACACCCTAGCTGGAATAAATTGGAGCAGCTCCAACGATGCCAAAGACTCAGTTTTTGTAAATTAATCTGTTAATCTGACCTGTACTGACTTTTTTGATAAGTCATGTATTAAAATTGTGTATCAGATCCAAATATCCATTTTCATAAATCTAACAAGAAGAAAGTTTTGTCCGAATACTTTTTTTTTGGAACATGCAAAATGCTATTAACAACTAGCTGAAGCCATTGATTCAAAAAGAGCAGAGCGATAGGTTTTCATTTTCATGTTCTGTATGCAGCCTCCATAAGCCAATTGATCTCAACAGTCTGCTTCAAGCTGAAGCATGACTTTCGGTGTTAACTGTTACTTTGCCTCTGTTATTAAATTACTTTCTAATTGAGATATGTTTTATTGAATATTTTTAAAGACCAAACAAACAGCTCCAAATGTGATTAATTTGCAATTCATGAGGCCTGCTGAAGTCAGAAGAGTCTTTGTTTATCAGCAAATTGATATTAAACAATGCAAGTTCATGTTCCTACAGTATCACTGAGGATCCAATCGAGAATATGCCTTACTTAAGGAGTTCCTGACTAATAAAGAAGAAATCATTTCATTTATCAGCTGCTTCTTGTTTATACTGTAATAAGTTGGGAATATTTACACTGAATGCATTGTAGTTACTCAGATGCAAAATGTGTAACTGATAAAGGTGGAAGGCCCCTGTTCCCGATTATGCAAACAAATAGCCACCCTCAGAGAGAAAAATGATTGCAGTGCAATTATTTTGACTAACATTAC
Source organism: Tinamus guttatus (assembly GCF_000705375.1). Next base: position 127,170 of record NW_010578792.1, on the reverse strand, counting down.
CACAGGAGAAGATTCAGACCTTGAGGTTCCTGAGATTAATGAGAAAGTTATCGTCTCTTATGTGTGTATGGGAAGCTGTATTTTTTAAGCTCTGAGCTCCTGGAATCATGTGTCTATACTAGGCCTTCACCTTTCTTTTAAAAACAGTTTTGCAAGTCTTGGACTTGCACTGGACTGGACACCAATGATTGACTGTTGTGTTCTCTCTGGATTTCTCATTGACACTGCAAACAACTACTCATGCAGATGCAACCTCTTTGCACTTCCCCATGAAAGAAAGGAGAACCTGCTTGCATTGCTGCTTGCACTTATTCTTTTCTGAGCTCACTTGAATCAGTTCTTTCTTACTGGCCAGGTGCTTGTCACCACCTTGTCTTTTGATTCTCCATATGAATTTAAGATTTGCATTTTAAACGTCCATATGTGACCTAAGCACTCTTATTATGAACAGGGTGAGATGGAAGGTCAAGATTAGGGATTAAACGGGATATCTGATGCTGGATTTCACTAAACAACAATCATATTCTATGGGATTTGTATCCTCTAACTTTACTTTCCTGAAAGACTGGCCTTTGGTTTAATGAGGTCAGGCCAGTTCCCGTCATAGACAACAGAAAAGAGAATAGGCCTCTCTAGAATATCTGTAAGTAGAGGAACCTACTCCCACTGCAGATCGATATTCAGGATGGTGGATCGTGTTCTTAACGGGGAATATCTGCAAATTCATCACTGATAACTCTCCCTGAATTACTACAGCAGGTTACTGAATTGCTCTGTATCATGAAACTTGTTAACATATATCCTTCTTGTCTTAAGCATGCTTGCTGAGTGAAATTTTGCTCATTAGACCCTTAGACTTCCATTTTTTGTTTAGTCTCTCACAAGGAAAGAAGTCCAGCTAACACATGTTCCATTTGGTAATGTGAATAATTGAAGTACTATTCACTAAAACATTCTTACTTAATGTTTTAGTTTTTTATACTTGTCCAGTGTATTTCCCAGGATGTATCATTGGCAGTCCTAGCCTCTAAGCAGAGTGAGAACTATGGACTTTCAAACTAGCAACCTAAACTTTCCTCTGTCTTTTTTTTCCGTTTTTGTATATTTTTTTCGTCAGACTATGTGGGTTCACAGATATCTATATAGTATTTACTGAACCACCTGGACTGAATTCTGTCCCTTACAATCACAGGTATTATGGAAAAAAAAGAACAGCTTTTAAAGCAGAGTGTCACAACACAGAATACAGATAGAGAAATACAGATGAAGAAATCATAAAACAGTGCAGAGTGCTGAGAGTTCCTGTGATCCTGGTCAATTAAGAGTAACCTTTCCCAGAAACATGGTGTTATGCAAAAGAATATCATTGCTGCCTTTGGATTACAAAGAAAACTCCTAGTGACATTTTTAGTTACAGACTTAACATGGTGATAAAATTAGCCCTGAATGTGAGCAGGAAGAATTGCCATAGTAATTTTTAAGGTCTTTTAGGATATTCTCTCATCTTTATCATATTGTATTTGAATTTTTCCAGTGACGTAGTGCACAAATATTGCTTTTGTATTCTTGAGAGGGAAAAAATGGTTAAGAATGATGAAATGTTGATAAATAGGGTAGAGCATACTTATGCTTAATCTTGAGAAAGATGAGAGCTGAGTGCACTGTAGGAGCTGCAGCAGTTCAACAGTGTGTGAAGGTGTCTTGTGTCGTGGTTGGTGTATGAAGTTGATTGTGAAGCTTACTGTCCTAGAAACTGGGACAAAACATAGTCTATCAATCACATTCAAAAGGACACCACTAATTCTGGTGCAGACAAGCCAGGGTAATTCCCTCTTTGCCCTCTATTCTAAGAGGACAACTTCTGTTGTTGTTCGCAATCTATGGCAAAAGACCTTTTTGGGGAAATTATGTGTTTTTCCCATATAATGGAATTTTGAGTTCCCAGGCAGCTGCATATAGAGACACAGTGGTACAAGCCAAGGTGGCATGGCATGGCATGCTGGCTCTTGCTGACTTGGAGTGCCATGACCTTGCAGCTTTCATAAAGCCCTATGCATTTTGTGCATAATTACCTATAGTTTCTAAAAAGAAAACAAAAATATTAATTAAAAAAAACATAACAGTGGACCACCTGTAACATCATGGGGCTATAACTTCTATATCCTGACATTTCACTGTTCTACAGCAAGTTTTAATACCAAACTGAAGATACTTTTGGGCTCTCTTTATTCATAAAGGGCTCATTCTTAACACCTCAAAGCACAGGACAAAATTCTTCAGGCTAAATTCATATTTCTGTCTAATCTCCAATGAGCCAATCACTCTCTGCTGAACGGCAGCTGGCCACTACACTCCCATCTGTTGTGTTCAGGTTGCAGACACCTCACTGCAACGGGCCACTAGCTGTCCTGACTTGGCTCTTTCACTTGCAACCTTGGATGTAACTTCATTTTGACACTAACTTTGTGTGAATATCTAGGTCTTTCTTTTCTCTATTTAGGCAACAGTAACCAACTTCTTGAACCAAAATTCCCACTGGAAGTTTGGTGAGGCTGATAAGACATCAAGCAAATAGCTTTCCACACCCTTGTGGTAGATCCTTCAGTCCATCCCAAACTGTCTTCCCGTTTTCTACAAATTCACTTTACTTGTTAGTTATGTATGATAATAGATGCCTAGGGAGAACAAAAATTATCTAAAAAGTAAATTCTTCTTTTAACTGATGCTGGGTGCTTCATGGTGCAGCCCTGTCAAGAAGACCTGAGGATATTCCTCCCCAAACTTCTCCAGCTTACTCAGCTGCCACAGCTTGGAGTGGAATGGGAGGGTAGAAGGGTTGCTGGCAGCAGTCCCCAATGAAGGAGTTCAGTTTCTCCTTCACAAGAAGCATATTTCACTCTTACCTGTCTCCTCTCCCCTTCACACCTTCCTGTTTTCCTTCACTGCTGGAAGACAAGCCATTGCTCATGAGAAGAGGCAGGCTGCTGAGTGCAGTGGCCTTGGCCTCAGATGCCCTTGGCGCAGGGGTCTCCCTGCAGACCGCAGGTCACCTGCATTTCTCCTCTTTGGTGACAGGAGCTCATTGCTTGGTGATGGATGCTAGATGTTATTTCTTTACTGGACAGGGATTGAATTTCCAGTCTCTGCGCTCCTCATCCCAAGATGAAAGAAGAAATCTCCAAGGCCAGGGAAACCACATGGCCCAGATAAAGCCAGCCCAACAGCTTCCACCTTACTAATCCTTATTGGAAACACACCTTGTAAGCAGTCGTCCACTGCAGCAGAAACAGCATGGACTAGTCATAACCAGGGGGCCATGTCATCTACCACGTTTGTGATACTATACCTAACATCAAGGGTAATACTTAGAAAAATATACAAGTCAGGTACTTGTAAAGCAGAGAACTGATCGCAGGAAGCAAAGTATGCTTTTTTAGGTGTCCCTCTCTTTGAGCACACACCTGTAGCTTCATGCCTGCTGCTGTTGCATGTAGCAGCCATTTCACAGCAATAAAGGAGATAGATAGATGGAGCCAGGTCATCTTCTGCAAATACATGGGGCTGCCACTTCAACACAAGGGGAATAACCTCTAGATGTACATCCTTAGGCACCTTACTGTGTGGCAGAGGACCACTTCAATGCCATACCACAGCTGGTAGTGATGCATACACATATCAAGTAGTTCATTATTTCATTTTTTAAATCATACTTCATTTCCCTTTCTCACAAGGCAGGCAATTTACTTGGTCATTGTAGTTATTGAAAACTATGGACGTACAGTTTGGAGTTTAGATTTCCAAACAGGACGATCATGCTGTAAGCAGATACAGCACACAGAGGAAAAGAAAAATAGGAGAAGAACACTGGGAGATGGGACTAAATTTTTTATGTCTGTCTGGGTTCTGTACGTTTCTACTTTGCATTAGTGTCATAGGCATTTACTAGCACAACTATGCTTATTTGGAGACAGTTTAATGTGACTCATTGTGTTTAACTGTACATTTTACAGCTCTTAACAACGGCACATCTAGTACTTGATGCATGGCCTTAAGATTTACTATAAAGAACAGTGCAGGCATAATTCAACCATTAGGAAGCAAAACAGAACACACTGGAGAGCCACATCTCAGTATCTTAAAAACACACTGCTAAATCTTTATCTTGACATCATAGCATTACTTCAATACATTGGATAAATAATATTTCCACTGCTGAAAGCAATTTATTATTATTATTTTTATTTATTTATTAAGAGCATAGAAAGGTGTCATCTTTCTAACAAGTAGGCCTAAAACCCCAGAGCACTTCAAGAAGAAAATATGCTAAGCATCATCCAGGCAGAATGCTTAACAATAATGACATTAGGTTTCTAGCAGGATGCAAAAAAGTTTCCATATAACAATCTGTCCAGAAATCACAAAGAGATGACACTTCTCTTGAAAGCAGACCTGCAACTATACCCTTTCAACTGCAAATATGTCAGCCATCACTCAGGAAGATTTAGTGTCAGTAAACTCACAGTCTAACTTAACCGGCTTCACTGTCCACCAATCTGTTGCTTCATATGTCCAAATCTGCAGCTGAGAGTGTCTCAAGAGAAAGCCATGTATCTTGTGCTTTCTCACACACGCTCAGCTGGGGCGAAGCATTCAGAAATTCTTTTACCCTTATCTGCAAAGCTGTCCCTGCCGATGACAGCCCAGCGAGGCAGCACAGCCGCGCTGCTCAGCTACTGTGGTTGACTGTGAAGCGTGGAATGGTAGTCTGAGCTCTTACCAATTGCTTGCCCCTTAATGCCAACCAGATGAGGGAACGTACTAAGCCTGGTAGCTACCAAGACAAGCCATTAGGAAGCATCTAATAGCTTAGGAGTTGTAGCACTGTCAACAAACATAATAAGCAGTGCCTTGATTTAGATGGGTGCTAAACATGTAAAAGAGCACTGAGACATGGCAGTTGAGTACTCTCATGCCATTGCCTTCCTCTCTCACGGAAGTCTAGACAAGTGACTTCATTGGAGGTGAATAGGAGACTAAGTCATAAGCTCTTACAAAGCTGTCAAGAGCGCTGATGAGTGTGTGTCTGAGTGGTGGCTAAGAGGCTATATACTTGACTCAGAAAAACAGACAACAAAGAATTAACACTTCTTTAAATTATATAACATATCACTGAAAACCTCTTTTGGTCAAATAATAGAGCAGGCGATCTTTTCCCTTGAGGACGTACTGGGGATTAAGGCCAATCCTCTGTATTTTCACGATGTAATCCTTCTAATTAAACAGATGTTTAAAGGAGGCACATGCAAGCCAGCCAAGCAAGACCAGCTGCTAACTGGACAGAAGCCTCAGATCAAAAGAAAAGTCTGCCTGGCGACTCCTCTTATGGAGGGGATTATTGTTGCTGGCTTTTAGTTAGGGAGAGCAAGTCTATTGGTGTTGCATCTGCTCAGAGATTCATGGATAAGAGATCCTCAGGAGTGCGAGTGGAAGGGCAAGTCTGGAGAAACAGCTTGTTATGGGCAAAGATTAGCAAAGGAAGCTACATGATGTTCTAGATTCTGTGTAAATGTTGGCAAGAAATGGGTGGCAAGGAACCAGCAGGTATATCAGGCTCAGCGATAGACGCAAGTCTGTATATATACATACGTACATATATATATATAATATATATGATATTATAAAGCTTTACAAAGAACAAAAAAAGCCTAGCAAAAATATACCTCTGGCTTACTTTTCAGGTTATCTTTTATCAGTGCATTTATTGCTTTTAATCTTCCTTCAAAGAAAGTAAGTAAAGTTCACTGCAGACCATAATTTCTAATACTCAAATGAATCTTTCTGTCTTACTTGTTCCTGGCAAATTCTATATTTACTTCCTTTTTTACTCTTGCCTTTTAGAAAGTGATGAGAACAACAAAAGACTGCTATGACTGTAGAGCACTTAAAAATGTTTTTTTTTTACTTATTCAGATCAAAAAGTGCACCTAGTCACGACTGTCATTTCCTTTTTTCAATCATGTCTGGATAGTCCTATTTTCTCTTGATACATGCACTGTAACTAACTGAGACAGGTAGGAATTTCTTTAAGGCAGTATTTATTGACATATTTTCCTAGCCTTCCTGTACCCATTTAAGTCAGGTACCAGCACCTGGGTGTGCTGCAATAAGTGGTAGTGTCTGCAAGAAGTCCTAGCACAGACTGAAATGCTTCTAAAAATCAAGAATGAGGTAGAAATACATGGGCAGCTAAGCACCTGAAGGAGGTCCTAAGAGAACCAGTGGAGGTCTTGACTGAGGTTTCAAAGAGAAGGAGAAAAGAGGGCTCCATATTTTAGAAAAGGTTGTGAAGAATTACAAGAAATGTTACAAAAATCAAATCTGAATACCCCCAAAGGGTTATCTTTACTGTACTCCATAGGTTTCAGGATACACTGTCATTTCTTCAAAAACTGGCAATTGCTTTGATCTATAAAATAAAGAAGCTACCTAAAACATACTCTGTATGCTTTAGGTACACACAACAAGCGTAGTTTTTACACCAAATAAAAATTCAGATTGGTGAGCAGAAAAGGCTGAGAGGGAGGATCTGACCGAGGTTTTTAAAATCATGAAAGCATCAGATGAAGCGGATGCACAACTGGGTTGTTATCCAAAGCCCATAATTCTGGTACTGGAGACACTTGGGGAAACTACTAGGAGATTGGTTTAAAACACAGATAAGGAAGTACCTGAGTGGTGAACATCTGCCATGCGCTGCTGCGGGGGGCTGTGAAGCAGGGCCCGAAGTGGGCTGGTCAAATTCAGGATTGGCTGATCCACACATACACTACAAAGCAAGGCTTTGTACCCGCCAACATCTCTTACACAACTGTCCTGGATGCTGGGGACATGTGAGCTGAATGGACTACAGAAAGTGGATGGAGTCTCTCTGGGAGATGGACTGTTTTTCTGACCCCCTCAAGCAGTCCCCATATTCTTAATAAGCTATATAATAAAGGCGAATGGAAAGATCACACTAACAGCAGTCCCTAAATTACACAGAAGGTGTGCAAAGGGGTACACTTCATTTACTTCATAACTGACAAAATTCAACCAACAGAAATCATTTCATATACTATAAATTTCACAGAAATCATTGTGAACGACGTAGAGTTAAGCAGGTCAAGCAGTCCAGATATGAGCATACCCACTCGTCAGGATAACACAAAGAGGAGTATCTGGCACAACCTCTGAAGACATGGAGACATTCTTTCTGTGTACAATTTGTTAACCACAGTGTGATTTCGGGTTGCTTGCTTGTTTTCTGGCACAATTACTCTCTTGCCCAGGTGGAATAACAGAATTAATCTGAGTGTGTTGCCGTCACATTTTGCCAGGGTGAAGGCTTGAAAGGGCAAGTGGCAGAAAGCAACTTCCATAAATGCCAGGGCCTTTATTTCTGCTTCCTTAACCGTGGTTAGCACTAATTCAGTAAAGGTTGTTGTGTTCAGTTTTCCTCAGTGCACAAATTTCAGCACACAAGAGAAAGCTAATGGATTTCATTAAGCAGATACATTTATAAACTTCCTTCATACAAGCAGCTTTTTTTTTTAATCTCCACCACTTCAATAGTCATGTCTGCAGCTCCTCTTGTCTCTTATTATTGTCCTGCATTGTACTGTATTGTTTTTTTCTTACTTTTTATGTTTGCTTTGGAGGAGTTTGAGGACACGTGCTGTCAAGCTTGTGTTTTTCGCTGTTGAGAAACAATTACTTATGACCAATTGTTGGTACTACAAGTGACGTGGAATGAACATAGGAGGTAAATTCTGCACCTGGTTACTCTGGCACTTTAAGAAGGCTGTTGCTTGTCTTGTCACAAATGGAATAATTTCCTTTCTATGAAAGGAAACTATAATTAAATTTTAATTATTAAACATGGGTATTGTGCTATGAGACTCTTGATATGGGGCTATAGCCATTATTGCATAGTCATGTTGCCAAGAGCTATTCCTAGTGCTGAAATTCTAAATTAAAAGGAAATGACTGAAAACACACCTACCATATAATTTACATGTGAAGTCAGAACTGTAAGAAATGTTTTGTTGGGACATCTATTTGGAGAGACTAATTATTCCTGACGTTTCTGGGAGACATGCACTAGATTCCCCTCTCGCCTTGACAAACTAGTGCTGCTTGTAAAAAATCTGAGCAGTTTCGGAAACTCACTTCTGTCCTGCTAGGGAAAATGCATTACGACACTTGCTAAATTTTAAACACTTTATATAATAAACCTACCCTTCTACCCTAGTCAGCATTCAAAATACCTGAGCAAATCTGACATGCTTCTGTGTCCTTTTGTAGCTGGATGACACAAGACAGTCCACACGTCCTGGTGGCGCTGTGTAAATGCAGGTGCCGTGGACTGCAGCATACCCTCTTGCTTTGTGTTTTCTGTATGCAGGGCTTGACTAACAAGGGTCTAGTTGAAATTTTAGAACACCATAATAAAACACTGCCTTGCAGAAACTGAGAGGTGAAGGGAGTTAACTTTTAAGCTTCTAGTTGCTCAGTGGTCTCATCTGCCCCCCTTGCCCTTTAAAGAGAATTAACTAGTTTAACAAAGAGCACAGCATAAAGCAAGAGCAGGAAAAACACGATAGGAAGTGAACAGGAATATATACAACCAGCTACTCCTTTAGCAGTGGGACTGCTTACCTTAGACATTTAACATAGGCCTTTACTGTTAAAATTATCAAATTTGTTCAATGTTAATACTGCCTCTTTTAGTGGAAAGTTAGAAGAGGTGAAAGAATATATATGTTGTTAAAGTAAACAGACCAGAGAGTTTCTTGCAAGTCCTTCTGCACACTTGCCGCAGTGAAAAAATGTATTGGCAATTGCCAGGGAACCAGCAGCTGCCAGGCACTCCTGGCATTAGCTGTGGTCATTCGCTTCCTAATGCCTGGCAGGAGCAGCTGAAACACTTCCAGCAGCTTCTCTCTGTCCAGTGGTCACTGAACATAATGTGCTGCTGGCAGGAAGAAAAATAGGGAAACAGACCTAGAAAAGAGTATGAAGTACTTAAAATCTCCATCTGAATCTTTCCAGATGCCTAGAGGATGCCAGAAGGTTGAAAGTAGCCCCTTGCTCTAAATTTGCAAACATCAGACACATATAAGAATGACACAGAGGGCATTCTTATTTAATAACCCCCTGCACCAGTAGAGTTTAGGGGTTGATCTGCTGGAAAGTGCAGAAGGACGTAGGTGTCCTGATGGACAAATTGATCATGAGCCACCAACGTGACCTTGTGCCAAGAAGACCAATGGTATCCTGGGCTACATTAGGAAGAGCATTGCCAGTAGGTCGAGGGATGGGATTCCTCTTCCTCTACTCAGCTCTGATGAGGGCACATCTGGAGCGCTGTGCTCAGTTCTAGGCTTCTGAGTATAAGCGACATGGAGCTACCAGAAAGAGTCCAGTGAAGGGCTATGAGGATGATTAGGGGACTGGAACATCTCTCATATGAGGAAACGCTGAGAGAGCTGAGCCTGTTTAGCCTACAGAAGAGAAGACTGAGAGGGGATCCTTCAATGTGTAGAAATATATTAAAGCGAGGTGTCAAAAAGTTGGGGCCAGACTCTTTTCAGTGGTGGCCAGCAATAGCGCAAGAGACAATGAGCACAAATTAAAACACAGGAAGCTCCATCTGAACATGAAGAAAAACTTCCTGACTTTAAAGCTGACAGAGCACTGGAACAGATCGTCCAGAGAGATTGTGGAGTCTCCTTCACTGGAGATATCCAAAACCCACCTGGACATGCAGTGTGCTCTAGGCGACCCTGCTTGAGCAAGAGGGTTGGCCTATATGATCTCTAGAGGTCCCTTTCAACATCAACCATTCCGTGATACTGTGAAGGGAGAAGAAGGAGTGAACCGCTGTTATCTGTGGGCAAGACATGCCTCCTCAAGCTAAGAGCTGTTGCATTTGCAGTCTTCCTATGCTGTGGGTGGGTGCTGTGGTGTTAGTTGGTCGGTGAGTCTGCCTGTAAATAGGTGTCCTTTTCCTCGTGTGTGTTTTTCCTTTCTTTTTTTTTTTTTTTGCTTTGTTTTGTTTTCGTTTTTCTTAAAACCTCATTCCGTTGGCACCGAGTTTGGGAAGATGGGTGCCTAATGAGCTCAGAGATCTTCTGGGATCTGAATGACTTCTTTGGAGCATCTCCTGAGCCGCAGATGGTGTGTCTGACTCTGTGAAGTCACCAGTGATGTGCTGGCCTCTGGGAAGCGGGGGAGCAGGGGAGCTGTGACCTGGGTGCTGACATGGTGTTGCTGTGAGCTGTCAGCAGGTTTGAAGAGGCTGGAGGGCTCCAAGGAGTTGACTATTGTGTAAGGTGTTATGCCATGTCGACCTCGGAAAGGCCCTGCCCTATTGCTTGGGGTGGGCGGGAAGGAGAACAGCAGCAGTATCAAGGAGATGGAGGGAGGCAGCCAGTGGGTTCTGCGAGGAAGCAGGACTGGGCCCCAGTGGGAGCTGGCGCTGAGGAGCTCTGTGGCCGTGTGGGCCAAGGGGAAGGCAGCAGGGGTTGTTTGCCTGGAGGTTAGCAAGGCCTGAGCCTGAGTCTCCTGCAGCCTCCTAGCAGCACTTGATACTGCTACGCATGGAGGGCAGAACAGCACTGCGAGGCGTGTGGGCCAGTGTCTTGTGAGAAGGCAGCAAGAGAAAACGCTCCCATGGGGCCAGTGTTGACAGTGTTGCTTAGGGTAAACAAGTTGTGGGGCCAACGCTGGTGAAGAAGTCTTGGATGGAAGTTGTTGGCAAGGGGGCAGCTCCCACAGGGTGGTGGTTGATGCCAAAGTGGGAAGGCCCTTGGCTGATGCCCTGGAGGGGAGGGCATCTGCAGGCCAGGGAGGCCTGCGGGCAGAAAGGTGGTGAAGTGGAGGAGGAGCACACACAGGATGCGATGCCGGCTCTGGACCAGCACCCCAGCACCCTGCAGGCTGAGGCCAGGCGGGCTGAGGAGCAGCTCTGCGGCAAAGGGCCTGTGGGGTGGTGGTGGTTGCAGAGCAGGGGTAAGAGGAGTGGTGAGCGCGTATGGAGGCTGCTGGAGGCTGCCCCGGCCTTGGGAAGCTGCTGGTTCTTGGCAAGAGGGGCATCTTTCAGGCCATGTGGTCTGTCTCCCCACTATCCATCCAAATGATCCCCCCTGCCCCTGCTGCGGTACCAGGAGCCCCTTTGCCCAGTGCTTGGGCCCACATCCCAGTGGGCGCTGCTGTCACCAGTGACCTCGCTGCCCATGGGGCCGGGCGGCACAAGAGAGGGCACCTGGGAGCCGGGCCCGGCTCACCGAGCTCCTGGCTCCTGTGGCACCAAGGAGACTTGGAGCCTGCAGGGCGCGAGGAGGCAGAGAGCCGCGACACCTCTCCAAGAGGCACTTTTGAGAAGGCGGCTGTGCAGGATGGCCAGCCCAGGGGGCCGGGGTGGCCAGAGAGCGCCCCAAGCAGGACAGCGCTTGGTACAGACTGAGGCCTGCGGGAGCCGCCGTGAGCAGCTGTGCGAGGGATGGGGGGAGCCCTCAGAGCTGCACCCTCCTCTGCAAGGGGCTGGAGCAGAGCCCATGGGCACGGACCCTTCTCCACAAGGGGCTGAAGCAGAGGGGATGGGTCCCCCACCAGCAAAGCCTGCATGGACTGGCCAGGGCAGTGGAGCATCGCCATCATCCCTTCAGAGCCAGGGCCTCTCAAGGCCCTCTGTCTGGGCCCCAGAGCCCACAGGTGTTTCCCCTGGGACCATCATGTGGCCATGGGTGGAAAAGGAAGGGGGCTGTGCAAGGGAGGCATTAGCCCAGCTCCCCAGTGCTCAGTCCGATGGCCGTCAATAAAAACTCCAGAGTTTGAAGTCTTGCACAAGCCTTCCCTTTGTGCCCTACAGTGTGCTGTCCCCCCACCATGGCTGCTGTGCACAGAGATGTGATCGCTTGTTGTCTGAGCTGTGGAGGAGGGCGGGGGAGGGCCCATCCTTCTTGGGTCTGTTGTTGCACGGTCACAGGAGTGTGTGGGAGAGGCCCCACAGATCCTGGGGTTGGGCTGGGGGTTGTTTCTTTTGGCCTGAGCAGGAGGAGGTGGCACGTGAGGGCTTGTGGCCTTGAGCTCCTTGTCCCTGTGGCTGCCTGAGGGATGGCTGGAGAAGGAGGCCGAGCCTGCCTGGGTGGGTGGGAGAGCCTAAGGGAGGGAGGCGCTGAAGCAGCTGCCATTTCTTCCTGGAGAGAGCCTGTCCTTGGGAAGAGGGTCCCTGCCACAGTGGTGGTGCTTGGAAAGCAGCCCCGCAGTTGTCCCCATGGAGCGGGCCAACAGGTGCCCTGAGAGCTTCGTGAGGGGCAGGCAGCCTTGCAGGAGGGGTTGTTGGGGCAGCTGGCCAGACTTCCAGGTGTGTGTAGCCCAGGTGGCTGCTGAGCTGCAGTGTGAGGTGCAGGCTGGGGTATGTGCATGTCTGTGTGCATGCGTACAGCAGCGTGCTCAAGGGCCCATGGGTGACGTGTGAGAGCATCTTGGGTATGTGTGCTTGGAGAGCACGGCTTCCCTGTGGTGCCTTTGCCAAGCAAAAGGGGTGTTGCGCGGTGATAAGAAGTGGGGCTTTGGCTGGAAGACAGCAGGTCTGAAGTGTGAGGAAGGCTTGTGCATGGGGCTAGATCCTAACCGGTTTCCGTGCCTGTCTGTTCCAGAAGGTGGTGACCTTGAGTCTAGTAGCCCTGAAAGGCAAAAGCAGCACTTCAGTGGAGGTTTGGTGCCTGGCAGAACCAATAATTCTCCATCTGCTGGGTCTGCAAAGCCATATCGTGCACCCCTTTGCCTGAACAGCTTCCAGGATTTTGTTCTCTAGCTGACTGCATCCTCTTCGAATGCTCCTCTAGTTCATGCAGGCCCAGTGCAGTTTGGCATGAGCAACAGTGCTCATGGCTTGCATTGTCTTTTGCTGTGCCACAACTCTCCTTCCTTTTCCAAGATGAGCCATTGCTAGAGGCCTCGGAACCTGCAGCTGGCTCCTGAGTGTCTTGGCCAAAATGTGTGGCAAGGACTGTTCAAGCTGGATGGGATGCTGGGGGCACCTGCAGTTCAGCTCTGTTTGTATTGCAGATGAGCTTCTCATGCAACTTGTATTGCCCCTTTGTGCTCCCTGGTCTCAAGGCCCTGAGTTGAGCCCTTGAGCACCAGTGCTCTGTGGAAAGCAGGGCTCTTCCTGGCAAGTGCTGCCTAGAGATCATAGGATCATAGAATGCTTAAGGTTGGAAGGGACCTCTAGAGGTCATCTAGTCCAACCCCCCTGCACACGCAGGGTCACCTAGAGCACGTGGCACAGGACTGCATCCAAGCGAGTTGAAACCAGATGAAGCCAGCTGTAGGCCTGTTGCTTGTGGCTGTAATGGTGTCCCAACAGGGTTTTCCATGGTGTGTGTCACTGCTCTTGTATTGCAAAAGCATTAGTACAAAGCCCCAGAGAAGCTGACTGAAGTGAAAGGAAGCCTGGACAGCCTGGAGACTTAGGCGGAGAGGAATATCTTAAGATTCAACACGGACAAATGCAGGGTCCTGCACCTGGGGAGGAATAACCTCAGGCACCAGTACAGATTAGGAGTTGACCAGCTGGAAAGCAGCTCTGTAGAAAGGGATTTGGGAGTCCTGGCTGACAACAAGTTAAACATGAGTCAGCAATGTGCCCTTGTGGCCAAGAAGGCCAATGGGATCCTGGCCTGCATTAGGTGGAGCATTGCCACCAGGTCGAGGGAGGGGATCCTGCCCCTCTGCTTAGCTCTGATGAGGCCGCACCTGGAGTATTGCGGGCAGCTCTGGGCTGCCCAGGACAAGTGGGATGTGGAGCTTCTAGAGAGGGTCCAGCGGAGAGCCATGAAGATGCTTAAGGGACTGGAGCATCTGTCGTATGAGGAAAGACTGAGCTGGGCCTCTTTAGCCTGGAGAAGAGAAGATTGAGAGGGGATCTTAGCAACATGTACACACCTGAGGGGTGGATGTAAAGAGGTTGGGGTCAAACTCTTCTAGGTGGTGGCCAGGCACAGGACAAACAGTTATGGGTACAAATTGAATCACAGGAAGTTCCATCTCCATATAAGGAGAGAATGACTGTGAGGGGTGAAAGAGCCCTAGAGTAGGCTGCCCAGAGGGGCTGTGGAGGCTCCTTCTCTGGAGATCTTCAAAACCTGCCTGGATGCCATCCTGTGCCACGTGCTCTGGGTGCCCCTGCTGGAGCAGGGGGGTTGGACTAGATGATCTCCAGGTCTTACAACCTTAACCATTATGTGATTTGGTGATTCTGTGAGGTCCAGATGCAAACTGTGCAAAGATTGGAATTTTACAGGCGGCGCTGCTACTGTGGGGTTTATTTTTAGGAGATAAGGCTTTGCCAAGAGCCTGTTGGAACAGGCCACTGAGTCAGGGGCACGCTCCTTATCTGTGTGCCTGAGCACCATGCGGTGCTTTGAAAGAGAGTGGGTGCACTCCTCAGCCATCCTCCAGCAAGAGCATGAGGTCAGGGAACAGGCATGAGACTGAATGCAGCCAAGAGCAAGGCTGGAAACTTCCAGCCCTGTTTCTTGGAAGCAGTGCTGCCTAGGGATGCTTGTAAAGCCAGGACCCACAATTTGAAGTCTAGCAGAAAAAAAGACCCTTCAGCATTTGCCACCTTATGCTCGAAACTCCATGTGACAAGACTCCAGATGGTGCACAAACGTGAAGAGGATCTGTCTGGACTATTTTCCTACGGTGAGCTCCCCAAGCAGCGTTTAAACTCGGAAAACCCCAGGTTCATGTAATGATGTTTAAATAGGCTGGTCATGACTTGCCTTCATAAGATAGTTAATGGTTGACAACTTGTCTTATAAAAAAGTTGACTTGTCTTGATAATGGTGGGAGCTGATGAGCATCTTTATTTGAGCATCTTCTAAAAGCTTATTTCACAGAAGAGTTGATTTCAGATTTTAAAGTCTCAGAGTCCTTACAGTCAAATAAAAAGACTTACTGCCACAAGTGGTCAGATAATTTGCTGCAAATAATTTTGTGGCAATTTCAGCTCCGTTAGCAAGTTATTTGCCAAGAGTCTATTTAAGTTTGTTCCAAGATCCATTTCAACACCCTTTTAGCATATAATTATTGTCAGCTTGCCACAGTGAGTATGCATTGTTTATTTGTGTCATATGAATATTCATCCAAATATTCAGCAATGTTTCTCTCTACTGATTTGGTGACAATCATGTGAGCACATAATTCCTTGAATAGTCATAATCATTAAACATATTTGTGGTTCAAAATTAGCAGGAGCGTTGCAGCATTGTGAATCAGCCATGAGACAAAGGTCTTTTTGTCCAGACCCTTTTAAGAGTATTTTTGTTAATGTGTTTAATGTTCTGGCTCTTGCTAGAGCTTTGTGAAACCACCAACCTCAGCCTGTTGCCTCAGTGTTACGGCCTCAGCTTTGCATAACTGCTGAAGTTTGTAATACTAATTTTGTAGTTTATGCATAGACTGAACAACCTAGCATATATATTATTTAAAGTTCGGTAAACTGCTTTGTGTTGCCTACAGGCATGGCTATCAATCATTACTGTTATGTGTTTATGCAAGATGCAAGTTTTCAGCTAAAGCTCTTAAAGAGAGCTGATTAGCCAAGAACTTCAGAATGATGCAAAGCAACGTAACAAAGATTATGTGCTATAGCTGATGATTTTGATTTAATTCTACAACTTCCTAATGGAATAATTAAGGCAGAAAATGGATTTTGAAATGGAAATAATTTTCAAAACCAAGAAGTTTTCATTTTTCTGAAAAAAATTAAATTCTTTCATTCCACTGTATGTATATACATTATTTTATATTTTGAAAGAAGAGAGAAACTGAATAAAAGCACTTTTGTAATCATTTTTCTGCTGCCTTCACAAACTTTTTAATGTCTCTCCATCCCACAGAGTAGTCATAAGATAATTACAAATCTTTTCTTGGGAATTTGAATCAATAATCCCCCACACACATATTCTTACAGAAGCCTTTCCAAGAACATTTTTCCATCCAAACCAAGTGTTGATAAAAAGATAATGTGTGCCCCACAAACATTCTATCTTCAGAGGCAGAGGATGGAGAGGAGATTCAAGCATTCATTTGATAAAATTTTTCAGTGGTATATTGGGAATTTATTTTCTGTGATTCACTCTAAAGCCATTTTCCAGTGTGCAGTTTCCAATATTTTATGAGTGAAGTAAAACCCAGGAATAGAATAAAAATAAAGGGACTATATGACTTCTGTATCTGGGTTTCTATTTAGTGTTTACCAAACTGAGAAAGTTATTGTGCAACCAGAATGAAGATATGTCTGCATATATAGTTAATCTAAGCAGGATATTTTGGATGTTCAAAGCAAAGACATTACAATTACTGTTTTATACTGTTCTATATGTCTGCATACGAAGTGTGTGCCACTTCTTTGGCCCTCTGCTGAAAGCCCAAATCATTAAGTCTTATGGCCAGGTTCATCGCTACAAGGAACAATAAGGCTGGCGTGACACGATTTACTTCTTACTTGGATTAATAAGACATACTTCTTAATCTTCTCCTGAATATCCCATTTCATTCTGAACGCAGGTACTCAGATTATGCAGTGGATCTGGAACTGACAGCTAGATGTACACTACGTGGAGAACTGACTACGTATGTATGTATATATGCATATGTCTGTGTGTGCATGCACAAGCACACATGACTGTCTTTACTACAGCTTCAAAATAAAAATTAATCAGTGAACGGGGGCCTTCCAGTTATAAACAGATTCTAATTTTCAATCATCTTCTCTGATTCACTGCAATTTCCATATTCTTCTTCCTTTCCCCCTTCCTCCCCCCTTTTTTTTTTCTCTTTCCTGAAACCAAGCAGGCAACCGCCTGTCCGAGGCTCCCCCCAGACAGCACACGATTTCTCTTCTTTGGTTTCCATTTCATCATCTGTATCACAGAAGCATCACTTTCTCCTTCTTTGAAATCATAGCACTCTGGCAGTTTTCCACTTTGTACTGTTGTTGTTAGGTTTTGGTTTTGTTGTTGTTGTTTTTTGCATTTTTCCTGGAAATACTGTATTCCTTACAACCTCATCTTTACTGCCACAGCAGCATAGGTTTAGATACTTCTCCACCCTTCACACCCATTAATCATTTTTTGTTTCCTGTTTATCTTGACCACTGTGATGAATTTATCCTGTGCAGATTAATGACAAGCTCGGTGAGTCAATTCATGAAACTAAAGTTTTTATTAAGAGCAATGTTTGCAGATGTGCAATTGCACCTCCTTACTAGCAATGTAAACGGAGACTGCTTCCCTTATGTCTGTTCTGAACTGTGTCCTTCTCAGATTTGGGCTCTTTTCTCCAATTTCCATGTTTTTAGCTCAGTAATGAGTTTGAAAAACAGTTTGTAAAGGTTCAGATTTCCCTATCAATTTCTCACAGTTATTTTAATCTCAATATATCACTGACAGGGCTTTACAGCATTACTACACAACAACTGCAGAACAGTATGTGATCAATATCTTTCAGTGGGACAAAATATCCTGTCAAAAGCCTGCATTGGCTTTTGCAGTTTGTATGGCATTTGCAATGTAATCTTGATATTAAGTGATGGTAAAATTCAAGTAAAACTAGCCTGAGCTTTCACTTCTTTCCTAGCATGTGCAAACTCTGTAAGCCAAAGCACAACTAGACTTCCAAACTTAAATGTTTGGAAGTCATCCCGCAATGTTTGGGCTTGTGCATGGAGCAAGGTTAAGGAAAAAAAAAAAACAAAAACCTTCACTTCTCCAAAGAAAAAAGGAAAAATATTTGATGTGGTCTAAGGAGACCCAATAAGGACATAGCGTGACTTTTCCATTTTCTCCAACAAGATTGTACAAAAGGTAGCAGCAAGCTGAGATGGATATTTCAATTACAAACTGTTTTTGCTATTGTTGTTGTTTGCTTGTTTGCACTAGAAATAAGAACTGCTCTCTCTCTACTGCAGCAGTCAGTTCTCCAAAGTGTCTCCAGTGAGGTAATAAACACCTATTTCCATGCAAGTGATGTGAGATTTTTCCAAAGCAGAAGGCTCTCTTATACCACAGTCACCAAAACTTCATTGACTTAATTCCTATCAAGCACTTGTGGGCGTAGGCTTGCACCTACATATGATAATTTCTGTGATGTGAGTGGACATGAAGGAGAAAAATTCAAATAAAATTTTGGAAAGCAAGAAATCATCTCGACCTGAGAACAAGATACTAAAATATTGTAAGCATTTGAAAGTTCAGTTTTTTGTCACTAACAGTAAACAAAACTATAAATTGGTATGTTGGTCATACAGTCAAGTTTAGGACTGACTTCAAGAGGAACCTGCCTAGTATGTTTGAAATGTAGAATATTACTAATAAAAAAGTCAGTATTTTAGATGCTTGTGTTTCTTACCCTTATAATAGCTGAGAAGTGTTATGTTTAAGTCATCATTTATCCTGTCATGAATCATTGATGATTGTCACCCCTGTAAGGAGTTAAGGTGCAATGGGCCCTTTTGGCTTCAACACTGAAGCCTCTTCAGACTGTAACCTCTCTGCTGAGGCAGATGCCTTCAATGGCACATGGGCAGTTCTGCAAACTGTGCAACTTATCCAAACCTGCTCCTTAGCCTGCACCAACATTTTGGGGTGATTGAGGATGGTGATTTCCTTTCCTGCGTTCCCGCTCTAGTCAACAGAAAGCGACCTCTGTGCCATGTCCCATGCAATTAACTTCTCCTGAAGCTTCTCCAGCATGGAGATACTTCTGCCCGAGGCAGTCACCAAGGTAGGAGGTAGACCAAGGTTTAGAGCTGTACAAAACACATGACCTGCAGAGGAGAGAGCTGGCAGCCTGTAGCCACAACACTGCTCCTGGATGATGAAACAAGAAGTGAAGGCTCTGTCAGATGTGTCTTTGCTGACAGCCAGAGAACATGGAAGGTTGCTAGATGCAGTAATGGCAATTCCATGTGAAATTGGGTTCTTAGTGTGTCTTGTAAACTCCTTGCAAAGAGAGGTTACGGATTTTAATGTTACAAGGCTGTCTTCATGAAAGGAAATGTTCCTATATCAGACATTTTATGACTAAGAAGATCCTGTTAGAAAAGCCAGTGGAGCCTTAGCTAAACTTATCTAAAGTTGAATAAATGGTCGTTGCTGCAATATATAGGAAATGGGACCTTCCCTGGGGTCAAAGTGGATGAGACTCATAAAGAGTGAATAATTCGAAGCAAAGTCTTTTATTCAGCTTAGCATAAAAAAATCCCATCCTGTGGTGATATATCTGAGAATGCCAACATTTCTTGAAAAAAGTACTTGCACCAGTTGTCAGTCATCAAGGGAAGTACTAATTGGTTAAACCGAAACCAATAAAAAAGCTGTAAAAGACTCAACAGAGAAACTGCAAGCTGCTTTACTGTCCAGTGACTGATATTAGAATGAAGGTAGCATAAAACAACAAAGGGAAACCCCACAACATTGATATGCACCCAAGTGGAGTGTACTGCTCCCAACCAGATATTCATGATCCTTTCATCTTTTATTCATGTCACTAGGAAAACAGGAATATCAAGCAGAAGTTTCTGAGGCTAAATATCATGTCTGTCATTTGG
Organism: Tinamus guttatus; assembly: GCF_000705375.1. Next base: position 107,504 of record NW_010578792.1, on the reverse strand, counting down.
GCTCCAGGGAATGAATAGAATTAGCTCTGCTTTTAAATTTAAAAAAAAATAAAAAAGTTTTGAATAGAAATTGCACTGATTTACCTGGATGGAGGAAATGAAGCTGAGGGTGTGTTCATCCTTAGGGTCAGGAATACATTCTGCAACTCGAAAATAGAGCAAGAAATTAAGACTATCCTGGAAATCGTTTACAACTCTTTTAGCTCAGCACCTGTGAGTAGGACCCCTGATTGTTGGGTCTCTTTGTGCAGATGGTGCACGAAATATCTCCAGAAATATCTCCAGAAATGAGCCCAAGTGGTAATCCAAGAAGTCTGTGCAAGTCCCAGGTACTGTATACATTAATTCCCATCTTTCAGGGCTCATCATATCGGAACTGAGACAGCCTAGAGCCCTAGAGCTACAGTGAATTGTGTTATCAATCACAACTATAATTGTTCAAATCATAAGAAAAAAACATACTTCAACTTTTTTTCTTCCATAAAATTCTCTTATTTAATTTCTTTCTTGCTGGCTCAGAATGCTGTTTTGTGTCCATATCTTGCCAGCCCTCCTGGACTTCTTGCAGGAACATAAGTGTTCTCCAACTTGAAAGGCTTTTTAGAGTTTCTATCATTGATTAAAACCAGAAAATGTCTGCCTTAATGCCAGCCCTTTAAAAATTATTATTTTTATAGACTTCATTGTTCTTGTTGCTAAAATATTGTAAGCACGCCTCCAAAATCTCCTCAAAGTGAAATGAACTTCTGGTGCAAGAACTTTTGTGCCAACTTTCAACCTCATGGCAATGTATGTTTTAGCCCTAATTTCACCTCAAAATGACGAAGCAGAGGGGACAGCAGTGATTCAGGACCTGTCAGGTTGTGCTTGTCTGTCAGGTTTCTTCCTATCATCTGCCAACTAATTAAGGTAACCTTGTCAAGGAAGTAAATTACTTCAGATGTGCGTGTTCAAGGTTATCCTGGCCCCTCTTCTTCGATGCCAGTGCCTATTGTATGCACCGTTTCGGCTGCCCCACTGAGAATGTTTTCCATTACCACACTGAGCCATTTCAAAGGTGATTTATCTTCCCTCTTCTCTTCAGCACATTTTTTTTTTTTGTGCTTCCTTGTTGACTTTTGTGTACAGTAGTCATATAAAGCAAGAGTTGCACAGTAGAAGGATTTGGGGATTTTGGAAAGTCTGTGGAATTCTTGTTAAGTAAGTTTACCTTTGTGCTTTGCTGTGCCCTGATTCCTCCCCTGTATTACAACAGTTTGCTGCACTTCAAGCTGATTTGGGCTAAGGAATTCATTGCTACTTGGAGTGCTCAAAAGAAGCGACAAAGTCTTTGGACGGCTTCTAAAAGGTGAAGCCTGTGGTCTGCTGGACATGTGTAAATGCAAGGAGAAGAAACATCATTCTGCTGCCAATCATACCATCGAGTAGAAAACAATGATGATGTACACTATTGTGTATAAGCACCCCTTTTATTCCAGGTGATATTAACACTATCTCTGAGATGTATCATATGTTTAATGCAATTAAGATAAATGAGGCAGCTTAGGACTTTAAATAAATTCTCTGGGCACAGCGTCAGAAGTCCTCAGTACTTTTGGAACTGAATTGGATGACAGTGTTTCACTTGTGAAAATCGTCACAGGTGACTACTTGTGAAAATCTCAAGTGAAAGACTCTGTTGAGATGGAGAGATGGGACAACCACTTGAGCAGGAAAAATGCAAGAAGCAAAAAAGGAAACCAAAAAAGCACTGTCAGCTAAAAGTGCCGATAACTTTATAGTTCTCCCAAGTGGGAAGCTCATCCAAGCAAGAGAACAAATGGTAAGGGATATGAACCCACTTGCTTGTGTGAGAAGTAAATAAGGTGTATTGGAAATGAATGCTGAATTAATTAGCAATGCTTGGAGTGATTATTTTGAAAGAGTGCCACATGAAGAGAATGCCAAAGAGGAATTAAATCATGTAAATCCAGCCAGGATGAGATTGTCTGTATTTAGGAGGAGCAGGTCATAAAAGCAGGTAAGGAAATGAAAGTGAGGGAAGTATCTTAATGAAGTGCCAATAGATTTGCTGAAGTGACTTGTTATGGAAGGCATATTTGATTGCTTTCCTAAGTCAGAGAAAGCACTAAACAAGCGTTCTGAAAGCTTTGTGGTGCATATATTTAAGTGTGGAGGAGGACTAAGTTCAGCACAAAATTATCCAAGTGAAATAGTGCTGCAGATTACAAAACTTTGGCATAGGTTACTGGAAGCATCTGTATTATGGACTTCCGATTACTGAAATTTAGAGATGGTGGACACTTTCCCAGTACGAAAGAGAGGACCTAATTGAATACGTGCTGTATGTATTTTATTTTATCCAGTGTCTACCGAGCTTTATGAACTGATCACACATATCCAATGCTTCTTGAAAGCAATAAAAGGCTAGCTATTACTGGCTATTATTACTGTAGGGCATAAATATCTTCAATGAATTAATAGAAATAGTGCAGACACATTCTGTTTTCAGAAAAATCAGTATAGTCTGTATCCTACTCTTCAACTCTAGCAATGTTAAATAAGCTAATAATGCAAATAAATTATAACAGGTATGTCTTTCATTATCCTTTCAGAAGACCATAAAAACAGTATAAAGAGCATAAAGATTAGTGCAAGAAGAAAGACGGCCTATGAACTTGTTTGCCTACACTGATTTCTGTTTTAAAGTGCATGTTCAAATTAGCCCATTTCATCAGGCTGTAGGCAAAGGTCCTCCTGTTCTGCTTTTGGAAAGCGGGGGCCGAGAACAAGCATTCAGCGTAGCAAAACTGCTGTGTGATGAAGCACCAGGCCGTCACCTTCTCGCAACCATCCCCCCTGCCCCGGGCCTGCCCAGCTTGGAGAGCCCCTGCTGTCCCCCACGGTGCCTGTCCGGCCCCGGGAAGGGGAAGTCATCCCCCCTGCATAGTTGCTGTTGATCAGGATTTCTGCTGTGGCAAGATGGACACCCACTGTTTTGCCTCCTCCACTCACTCACACATACCTGTTTGCTGAAACTTCATAAAATGCTGTTGGCCATAAAAATGTTTGCCCTAATGTGGGCTGCAAGCAGTGCTTTAGCAGGTGGCCTTGTGCCCATGTTGGTATGGGCAGAGCTGCAATCCCTGTCCTGTCTTTCTGGGGGCATTCATGACTTCTGGATGTGCTATTGGAAATATGTGCATAAAACAAATGCATAAAAATATTATGCGTTTAATTCACCAGTTTTCACTCCCCTTAGTGCAGCGGGTCAGTCCATAGTGAGTCAGTCCATAGTCAGTCCATAGTCCAACAACCTCTGACTGAGGTTGTTGTGGTTCATAGGGCTGTTTTTATTCTTAAAAGCAAGGTGAATACCACAAATAAACTTCATACTTAAGCTGTGGCACAACTGAGATAAGATGAATAACAGCCATCGTTTTGCTGCTTTAGGGAAAAAGTGCTCTCTGCCATTAATTATCACGTTTTTGACCTTAAATTTGCTGATTTGAGGTCATTAATTAACTACATATTGTATACACAGCTACCATGATGGATCTGGGATTTAGTAGTCTATTAGTTCACATAATTTGCATTGGCATCGCCGGGTCATTAAATCACATCTCTTAACCTATACCCATAAACCATATTTTAGGAAGCCCAAACAATTGCAAGTTTCTCCAATTACGTATTTACATTTTTTTTTCTTTTACTAAGGTCAAAAGACATTCCACGAACTGTTAGATCAAACACGTTGTTGCCCTATACCTGAATGGCTGCTGCTCTCTTCAAGCACTGAAAATAAAACTACAGCGATCTGAAGGTTGTAAACTGTGACAGGTGGAGATAATTTGCTTTTTGTCATCTTCTGCAGCTTTTAGCTCTTATAACGTTACACCTTCCTATGAGAATGGCCTTGATGCTGTTGTCCTTTGAGGAGACGGCAGACATAGTCTTGAGTATTCACTTTGGGCTCGATCCGTCGCTCAGTGAGGTTAAAGATGATTTCCAGTGACCTTTGGGAGGTTTAAAACTAGGAAGAGGTCTAAATCTTGGAAGAGGCTGGCGGGCACCTTCTCCTGTGGAAGCAACAGCAGGCCCACAGTGGAAGGGCCCCAAGGAAGCACCTACCTGAGCCAGGCCAGAACGGGCCCCAAGGAGGCACCTAACCTGAGCCAGGCCAGAACGGGCCCCAAGGAAGCGCCTAACCTGAGCCAGGCCAGAATGAGCCCCAAGGAGGCACCTAACCTGAGCCAGGCCAGAACGGGCCCCAAGGAAGCGCCTAACCTGAACCAGGCCAGAATGGGCCCCAAGGAGGCACCTAACCTGAGCCAGGCCAGAATGGGCCCCAAGGAAGCCCCTAACCTGAGCCAGGCCAGAATGGGCCCCAAGGAGGCACCTAACCTGAGCCAGGCCAGAACGGGCCCCAAGGAAGCGCCTAACCTGAGCCAGGCCAGAATGGGCCCCAAGGAAGCCCCTAACCTGAGCCAGGCCAGAACGGGGCCCAAGGAGGCACCTAACCTGAGCCAGGCCAGAATGGGCCCCAAGGAAGCCCCTATCCTGAGCCAGGCCAGAACGGGCCCCAAGGAAGCCCCTATCCTGAGCCAGGCCAGAACGGGCCCCAAGGAAGCCCCTTGAGGACCCGTCTCCTCTCCCCGCGCCACAGTGCAGCAGACAGGGGCCCCTTCCTGCTTCCTGCCACTACGGGAACAGGGCCCCAGGAGCTGGGAGAGCCTTTCCCATGTTTCTTAGAGCCTTTTCCGTGTTTCTTAGAGCCTTTTCTGTGTCTCTTACAGCGCGTTCCTATGCAACGGCCCCAGCCTGGGGGCTTCTCTGTTCTCCACACGTATAGATGAATTATTTCTGCTATGGCATTAGCAGCCATAAACAGGGGAGAGTTGTGAGCAGCTGTCCAAAACACCTTTCCCCTTTGCTCATAAACCCGGGGGAGAGCATGGGTGAGGGGAGCAGGGCAGGCTAGCAGCCAGCTACGGAGTTATTCATCAAAATAAACGCGTTGCAGGGGGCTGTTGGCCATGTGAAGCTCAGAACTAACTTAGGGGGTCAACTCTTGCGTTTCAACATATTGCACTATGACCAGCAAGTCTCCACAATACAGTAGGATTTATTAATAGAAAATATGTCAATATGAGTTTGTCTTTGTACATGTTAGCAACATGTACAGTGAAACACATTTTTTTTTTCTCAGTCTATTTTGTTATAGTTCTTTTGTGTTATCTGACATAACCATTTATATTTTGGGCTTAAATATGTTATTTGTCAAAATGTACTTCCAGTGTTAATATACCTTTAAAATCATAGTTTATCTTTTAAATATTGAATTCATATTATTTTTTCTTTCAAATCAGTATTGCTCATGTTAGTGCAAATTTGTTATCTTGAGATAGGTTAACCATTCCTTCCAGACCATAAACAGCATTTAATAAAACAGTGAGTTTTATATAGCTCTACACAGCTGATCAAGATTCTAATATGAAGCTTGTTAAAAAAAAATCCAACATTTTACAGTACATCAATTGCATTTTATACATTTTTTGGAACATTTTTTTTCTTCTCTATTTCTGTGTGTGATCTAGTACAAGAATGAAGGGAACAGCAATAGGTAATGATACTTTCCTCAATATTAAAAAGAATGCATCATATATATCTTGCTCGGTATGGCGTCAGTGTTGGATTTCCAAGCCTGGAAGAGAAGCCAGGTAACCCAACACCTTTTCAAAACTCAGTACAGCAAGAGTGAACATTATTAGCTGGAGCACTTGCCACTACAGAGGAATGGAAACAAAACAACATAAACCATAGACAAAAGGTATTTGTGCCACTTATCAATCCAGAATCTCTCACTTGAGCAATGGTCAACATTTAACTCGAACTAATTTCTAAGAGGAGCGGAAAGGGGTCAACGTGGGCATTTTAGTATTTTAAAAAATTCAAATAAATCCAACTTACAATAAGCTTCTGTCTTAAGAACTTTAAGTAGAGTCAAAGATCCCTCAAGCCTATTTGCAATCCTGCTCTTGGAGAACTGCACAAAGTCGATGGTTATCAGGCAGTCAAGAAGAACTTCAAGTTAATGGTGACATTCTTTAGTAAAAAAAAAGTTTTTATACTGAAAATGTGCTTTGTTCAAAACAGCACTGCAAATGTCACTCGTCTTATTAAAATCAATGTAATAAATAAAATATAAACAACCTGTGTCCAAAACTATGAATAATATTTTTATCTACCTCACTATACATCTGGCCCACTGTGACCCTCCCACCCGCCCGTTTTTAAAGTTTTAATTTTTTTTTTTGCATGCGATTTTTTTTTTCCCTGTTTACTACAAAGAGCAGATAAGGTTACATATCGTACACTGGGAAAAGCTGCCAAAAAGATAAAACTATAGTCCTAAATGACTGATCAACCAATTCTACCTCGGAGCCCGTGCCTGCCTGAACTGTGTGGTTCGCTGTCTCTAGAGCAGGTCGGGACTTGCGAGCGAAGCCTCCTGCTGCGCGCACCCCGCAGGGCGCCGGGTGATGGTGACACGAGCACAATGACTAATCACAGAAATGTTTGTAACCTAAAACAATTTCTTTAATTGGAATTATTGAAACAGTTTACAAGTAGTCTCTTTGTGACGGGCCTTCGTCTGTGAAAACAGTACGCTGAACTCTTGAAATGTTACTCTGAAGAGTCCCAAGAGCTAAGGTAAATATCCCAGCTCTTCTGGCCTTCTAGCTTAGATATTTTTTTTAAAGAAAAAAATATTCTGTCCCCTACAGCTTTTATTTTTCTAGGGCTATTATTTTTAAGGTTTTTATTTTAAATGCATGGAAATGGTCAGTGTTTTATATTTGAGGAATGTGTTTTGGGTAGGGTGGGTTTTTTTGGTATGGTTTAAAATAACTGATTGTCCTACTGGTTCAGGAGCTGGACCCTTCTGCAGCTTCAAGAGTCTGAGGGCTCCAGACTTATGTCTGTTGGGTCTTGGCTTTCCATTCCCCCAGGGAGATGGCAAGATCGACCTCTGTCTTTCTTGAGCACTTGCTGGTTGGTGGCTGGAGAGTAACAGGATCAACTTCTTTCCTCAAGAGAAGATCAGGGAAATGGCACCCAAGGGTGAAGGAGTCAGCGAAAAATCCTGGAACCCCCTCAAATTTTAAGTAAGTGGCCTAAAAATTTTGAATTGCTACAGATGGTTAATAAAGTGAGTAAGAGAAAGCACATACTGGAGTTTCCACTGTTTAAAAAAAACAGCAAAATCAAACAGAAATTAAAGCTTGAACAAGGAAAACACTGGATGAAAATAATCCTTATACCACACAAACGCACACACTCAAACACATACACACACAGAGATACTATGCATACATGGACACACACAAGTAAGAATGTGTATTTGTATGAGAGATTCTTGGAAATAGACATTCTTAGCAAATATGGATGACAGATCAATTGTAATTTATTTTCCTTTAACACTGTATCATCATAAAGAAAACTGGTATAAATGAAAAAAATCTATTTCAAATATCTACATCTAAAATTTTAGGCAGTGAAAAAGCACTTTGTTGACAAGGAGTGTGGAATGATGAATGTTAATTGTCAGAAACTGCTGAATGCCTTTTTTTTTTAGTTGCCACAAACAAATTCACATATCAGAACGAACAATACTGCTAAATATTCCTTTTTGTTTTTGATTTTTTTTGTTAAAACGCACCGGGGAAAAGAAAAAAACTGGAAATTCATACATCTTTCAAAATTTGAAATTGAAGCAATATTTAGAACCATAGATGAAGAAACACTGTGGCATTGGTGTAATATACACAATGCACTTCTTTGTTTTTTTATCTGTAATGTACATCAAATACTTTACAACAATGCATTAACAAAAGGCAAGAAACATCTTGCTGTACAGAGGAAACCCCAAATGCAACTTGAAGCCTAGATTCACAATGAATGAGGATATTAAACAAAGTGTGAGAAGCTGTTCCCCATAAAGTACATACGCTGCTCAGTTACTTGTGCTTAACTCTTGACCCACATTCCCTGTCATGTTCCCCCTCCTTCCTTCAGCCACATTCAAGATACGGCACTGAACTTTAGACTCTACAGGCCAACAATAAAGTTGCCCCACACTGTAATATATATAATATATATATATCTTTCTAATTACTCCCTTGTTTAGCTTTCATTTCTTTTAGCCTTCTAAAAAAATCTTAATTTTTCCATACTGGTTATCTGGGCCTTCCTACGGAACAGGCTTTAACAAACTAAATTTGCAGGAAAAAAGAATGTCTTGTGGTATGCATGCACATGCACAGTTCCTGGAGCTTTTGTGTCTGCCCAAGTCTCACACCCATGAGTCGGGAGAGGCTGGATAGTGGCTTGTTTCATAGTTAAGTTCACTATAGGGACGAGCAGCTGAATAGAAGTCGACGTAGTTGCCAGTTGACTTTAGTCCCAGGTGCATGTTGTATTCGCTTGCAGGTGGACGGTGATGGACTTGGTCCTCAAAGAAGGACTCGTCGTAGCTTCTGGTTGAATTCTGAAACGGCTGATAGGGTTCATAATCTTTTCTGCTGGGCTCCTGTGGAACTGGCTGTGTTGAAACCTGAAATACCCACAACTTGTTAGATATACCTCATAGTGGGCAACAACATGGGGACCTGAAATACCCACAACTTGTTAGATAGTGGGCAACAACATGGGAGAAAAAATAATTCCCATGCTTTTATGTTTATCATGCTGGGAATACAAAGGCATGCATTATCCTAACATCTGCCCCAAGTATTGCTTGGCAGTGAATTAATTCCACAGTTCTGCCTTGTTATTCCAAATCACTTTGTTACGTTTTTATTTATTATTTAATATTATTGCTGCTAACAAATGCTGCTTTACGTGAAAAGTAGTTAAAAATCTGGATCTGAATAGTGTGGCTTGCAATTACTTTTATAAATATAATCCATATCTAACTTTCTGATAAATTTGCAGATGCATCTTCCCAACCCTCGTGCCCAATGTTCAGCCTTGAAGAATCAGAATGGAAGTGATACACACTCCAAAGATGTGAACATTTTGACACAAGTGAGATTTAGAATAAGAACCAAGCATGGGCTTCAGGCACCGCTAGGAGAACATTTCAAAATGCCATGAAATGTGTCCTTCAGCTACTGTTAAGCTGAACCATCTTCTTAGGACCTCTCTGATAGCAATCTTGCCATGTTGCCACGTATTCAACAAGCTGCCTGGAAGCCCTAATAGAAACGGTGTGCAAAAGAAAATCTCAGACAGTCCCCTAACCCAAGTTCCCTGCAAAGTTACTTTCATACACCCCAAGTGGTATCTGTTCACATCATGGGGATTTTTAATTAAGAAATGAAATGCATAAACATTTGCTAAGTATCTTTGCAGAAAAGTACTTTTTCTTCCTCTATGATGCCTCCATTAAAATTGGCCTTTTTTCTTTTCGACTGCAAAAGCATAGAGCAATCCCATGGCTATGTCCTAAACCATTTGACATTCTTTCAAAGCATGGCTCTACTGGACTCCAACATTAGGACAGCAGCAGGGAGTGTAACGCTACTAGGTTTTATTTCTAGCGCCACTCTTCATTTTCACAGGACTTTCAACCACTCATTTCACTCCACATATTTAAACACCGTTGTTTAATTTTTGACAAATGGGAAAAAAGCTATACTATGCAATCTATCTAGAAGCCAAAAAGATAGGGCTGATTTTTTTTTTTTTTGAAAAAAAATCATAGGGGTCTCAATTAGTATTTGGGGTTCTTTTTCATTAAAATGTTATTTCTGGCATGTTAATCAAAAACCTCACATTTCACTGAGAAAGCAAATAGGTAGAAATTGAATAATACTTTTGTTTTATGGGGTTTCTACTTTAGCTTTTTGCCCCCAAAATCCAATTAGTTGATTCATGACCACAGTTAGAGTGCACCAGCTGTTGGAGTACTTCAGTAGAGTACTTATTTTCTCTAAGTACTGTGTTAATTGGAAGGACTTGATCTCTTTCAGTGCACCAAAAGCAGGAACACTGTCATGCACTGAAGTGGCTCACACAAAGAAAACATATGGTACACCATAGGAAATGCTAATTAAAGAGCATAATTGGCAACAGAAAGTGGAGACACAAAACACTGGAAACTTTCACCTGCAGTGGGTGGATTGAAACTGAAATACCAGAGACAAAATTTTCAGAAAAAAAAAAAAACATATTTCTATCAGTTATATCCAATATGGATTTACCTGACTGATACTAGTAATCATTTAAAGTGTTTCCTTGAAGATTTTTGGCTTCATTTTTCTATTTTAAAAAATACTACAGCTTTTGTAAAACTCATAGGGAAGGTATGAAATATTAATGGGTTGTGATAATCAAGCATAAAGTATCATTACACATAATGACGAAAAAAAGCCCTTGACCGTAAAAAAATTCCACTTACTAAGGGGCTGAGGAGATACTATTTTGAAGTCACCTGAATGTCATACACGTCAATATTACAACAGTCTGTTTTTTTTTTTTAATTTTATTTTTTTAATACTGTGTGGGAATGTTTAATTTACTGATTAAATTTCTGGAATGCCTATCTTCTTAGTCATTAGAACTTTTTGCTTACTGGTCTTCAAGGACACATTTTAAAAGACTCCCAAGCTTCTGGACAGAATGGCTTGGATATACATGCATGTAGAACCGTCCTTACTGATGAAATGCTGGATTTTCTAGTACCCATACCCTGAAACATACATGAAAACAAGCCTTACTCCAAACATGCGTCTGAAATGACCAAATGACAAATACGAGGGCTGAAACTATCTACAAACATGGCATACTCAGCCCTTCCAGGCAGGAGTTTCTCTCTCCAGGCCTATTTAATTCTTGGGTTTCTGCTGAAACGCCTTTGCGAGCCACGTGGTGCCAATGGTAGCGCTGAATTTTTTATGAGGGATAAACCACAATGAATGAAATGTGAATGGTTTCCACCAGTTCACTAGCGTGAGGCTCCATGGAATAGGTTCCTTTTACTAGCAGATATAGTGGAAGTGACCATTCTGCTGCCCAGTTTTCCCAGTTTCAGTCATACATTTAGGTCCTGAGCCCCTCACTTTTCAGTAACAGTGACAGGCCTAAATGCCTTAGATCATGTTTGTGGGTACACTGTTCAAGGTAATAACCTATTGCACAATTTTGAAACTTGAACCAAAACTATCCATTAGCATAAAAGGCTATTAGCTTGGTTGAAATCAAGTCCTTGTGATATTTTTGTTTCCATATAAAATCCGAATCCTTCCTTACCTGGTTATGTTTGATGTCTTCGGCAGGTGCACCGTATGAATTCCTGTACAAAGTTGAGATTCCAGTGTTTTGAGCTGAAGAGACAAAAAGGAAGGTAAAAGCAGATTTACCAAATGTATCTCTTTGTCTTAAGAAGTGATTTCTAAGGCTTCTTTAAATACAATGTCTAGTACCCATATGAAGACACCTTTAGAAGTCCCTGTAGACTTCTCTTTTCTCCTCCTCCCACCAGTCAAACATCTCTTTGGTTTACATGGTATACACTGTACACCTGTCCAATGGTGCTAATGGCAACCACTCCTGGACACTTCTCACATAAATCAACACAATAATTTCATATACAGCTAGCATTCAGCAACATACTTCAGGCTATATATAAGATTTTATGTCATACATGTGCTAAGCAGAAATACTGAGTTTAAGAAACAAAAACTTGGCATTTTGTTCATTTTGCTTCAGTTGGATGTTGTTACACAGAATTCTGTATTGTTTATTAAAGAGTGCTTTTGCTAGATGGTGAAATATTGATGTGAAAAGTGATTAAATATAACTGAAAGATGAGTTATGCAAAAAAGCAGCATGTGGTTACACTGAAGTGATCTGGACGAGATAGTCTCCCATCTTCAAACAGCTGTCATGTTCTCCTCAGATGGCCTACTGATAAAATACACTAATAAAACTGAATTATGAGTTTGCAAATTTGAAAAACAAGTGCTTTCAGAAACAAGGCGCTACGCAAATTTTTTTTTTTTCCCCATGAGAACACATACAAGGACAAAGATTTCTCCACAATTTCACTGATCACTTTGCTGTGGTTATCTAGCTAAAGTGTAGTTTGCCCATGCAATTAGAAACACTGTATGCACTTCTCATACTTGCAAGAATATAAGGGATATATTTTGCGTAGCTGCCGTGCATTCCTACTGGGCATGAGTTATTAACTCTACAGATGTCACAGTCATTATTAGGCTGCCATTATTATTCCACTTATAAAAGCATGTGCTTCCAAGCAATCTTTTGAAATTTTGAGTAGTTTGTGACTATTACTAAATCAGAAATATCCCTGGAATGAAAACAAGTCACTTGTGCAGCTTCTTCTGCAGGTTCTGTGAAGTGGTGCAAGAACTGGAGGTACCAAGAGCTCCTTTTAGTACCTTCAGAGCCGAGCACCTTTGAGCGTGACTGAGCAACAGAGGTGAAAGCCGGGTATGGGACCCATGGTAATCACATCATTGTGAAGTTACTGAAGGAAAGGTAACTACTCTTTCTTCCTTTGAGTGCCTGCTTGCACGGATCCCAGCAAGTACAACGTGTTCATGCTTCTTTCTTCAGCTATCACACCTTCTACTGACAAGTCATGGCAAGGTCTTCAGCCAAGGTTGACTGGGATTTTCCAATTTTGATCTTCACACCTGCTGCGGGTACCAGGCTGAGGATGTGATTTTTGACAAAGTTTGGTGCACTGATCCATGTTGGTGTTTTTACAGATCTCAGATAGTACACTTAAAGATCTCCAGTGTGTAACAATGTAAAGATCTCCAACTGAAACAGGATAAAGACAAGGTTTATACGGTGGGTGATGAGCTGTATCAGCTGGAAGAAGAAATACAGCAGTACTCTGGAGATCTCCAAGGAGCGTGGTGGGGTTCTTCCTTTGAATGTGAGGGGAAAATGAACTCCAGTATCAGAAAATGGTTGGTTCCTCTCAATGGCAGGCACTGTCAGTTCTGCCAAATGCCAGCAGCAGATGGAAGTCATGGGTTCCTGAGCACACTGGCTTTGGCCATAGATGATAATGCAGAAGAGTGACTCTGCAGAGGGTTCTCAGTTCAAGCTACAATTTATTGTAGCTCCAGTGATGTCCAAGGTTTGACTGTTTGTTCTTTCTTTCATTCTTCCTCTCTTTCCTTTCCTTTCTTTTTTTTTTTTTTTTTTTTTTTTTTTTTTTTTTTTAAGAGTTCCACCTCTGGACCTGCTGCTTTAGAGTTTGAATTTTCCTTCCAGATGCCAGTCTGTGATACTAGATGATGCCACAACAGCATTGTCATTCACGGTGCTTCTGCTGCTGGTGTGGCTCTGTGGTGTCAATGCCAGATCTTTCCTTGGTACTATTTTTATACTGTTTTTCTGAGAGTTTTTGCTCACCACAAAAAGCACTAGAAGAGGCTAGCTTACACAGATCCTTCTTCTCAAGAACTAAAGATTCAGAGATTGTGTTTCGGGTCCCCACTTTGTGATGTGCAACTTGAACAAAATGAAGGTGACAGTCAGTGTTTTCAATGTGTTGGCCTCTAATAAACAGGGGAGTAACTTCCTACAACTATTATTTTGGATGTATATGAATCGCAAAATGAGCAGGCATTCAAGCTTCATGCATGAGTTTTAAATCAGCCATGAATGAAAGTATTCAGACCAAACAGCACAATACTTTTCATGGATATTTAAAAAGACAATAATAAGAAGAGGGATCTAAGGTGCAACATCTGAAGATTCTGTGAAGCAGACTGGACACGAGCTAATTTATATGTTCCTCCCGGAGGCAAACACACCGCTTACTTAAAAATGCAAACAGGAGTAACTTTTTTAAAAAAAGCAATGACCCATCAAACACTTAGAAATGACTGCCATGAGTTCCCGAACAAGGCATCTTGGCCTAGACAAGCTGAGAGCTCGTCAGTACTCCGATACCTGCATGTGGACATGAGGCACACGTGGGAACTGCTGAACTCTGCAGTGCTTCAGTGAGCAGGTCTGGTCTCCAAAGGCCAGGCACAAACGTAATGGAAGAGAGGAGACGAGCCAGATGAATGGACAGATGTGTGGCTATCTGTGGAACTGTCTGCTCCTTGCTGTTACATTGTTGGTTCCATCACAGTAAAATTGTCAAAGGGATAGAAAAGCAGGGCTGTGGAATTGTTTTCTTAAACACAGCAAGAGAAGGAAAAGTACAGCGACTGCAAGAGCTGGAGGCCTCCCACCAGCCACGCTGCCTTACAGAAATGTAAGAACTGCCGCAGCAAACGAAATGATCCCAAAGCTGATGAGCGAGTGCATGAACCTGTGTATTTCATGTAGTCTTTATGCGTAAGTGCAAGATAATGCTGAAGAGGTAAAATTGAAAAGGTGCTAAAATTAGTACGTATCATTAAAACTGCAGTATTTCCCACAGCAGTCTTTCGCAAAGCTTATGGCAGCCTTTAAAATTATGTCACGTAGTGGTTACTGTCACAAAGACATCACTGGTCTAAATTCTCTTACACATCCCAAGCCCCTTACTTGGGTTTAAAATTCAAGTTTCAGGTCCTAGAAGTGCTCATTCTTAATACACAGTCACTTGGAAACAGTAAGGTGCAAACACAGACTGATATTAAGAAAGAAAAAACAAATCAGACAGATACAGTCATTCTCGTGTACGTGTCCTGCTTTTTTTCTGCTATAATAAACATGGGGACTTCTTTTCTAAAATTTGGTTCAAGGCAGTAAAGGAAAATAATTTTGTACTTCAGAAGTATAAGCTAACAGTGACTACTACCTGTCTTAGCATTGCCAGCTTCTTGCATGGTGAAAGATAAAATAAGGGCAGAGGAAAAGATTACTTTGCATTACGGCTTCTTAAAGTAATGGCAAGTTAAGTGGTCAGAGCACTGGTAGCTTTTGTTGATTGACTGTGTCCAGAGCGTGCAGGAACTTACAAGTAAGCTTAGATAATAGAAGTGTAGATGATTAATTTTGACTATTGTTAACCAAAAGAAAATCATCAGAAGGTGTTACTGCTGGCGGAAGAGGTGATACACACAGACTGTGATGGGTGTATCAGTTCAGCAAGGGAACTCCAAAAGCAAAAGAAACTTTAGAGTAGGAATCCCATGATAGTACACATCAAGCTTATCTTCCCTGTTCTGAAGGAAAACACCATGGCATAAATAACACTATCACACTCATTGATAGTTCTTGCACTTTTTTTAAAGAATGTAATAGGTTTTGTCTTAAAAATATACTTTGGGTGATAAAATTTTATTATTGGTTATTATTTTCCAGTGTGAAGATGGATTGTAAATGTACAAGGTATCATAAACCTGTGAAGAGAACAGGGCAATGAGAACTTTGATACTGTTCCTGTATTTCTTAAGTCATCCTTGTGAAATCAATATAAGTTATCATTTTGAGCCAAACTGTTTACTTCATATAGTGTCCATTTTTCCCAAAGGTTTCCTGACAGCTCCCCACAACGGCAAGAAGCCAACATTTCTACTTCGAAAATCCATCAAAACTCCCCTCATTTCAGCCACAGCCAACAGGTCATAAAATTGCTGATCTATAAATGGAGAAGAGCTTTGGAGACAAGCACGGAGACAGCTGTAAATAAATGGGGACTACAGCTATAGCTCCACATTCTGTGTAAATCCATAAGTCAAAGCAAGCCGCCTGCAATACATCAGCTTGGTACAAAACACAAGAGCAGCTCAAAATACTTACACGCCAGGTGGAACTTGAAAAAACATTTATCTATGTCCCATAGGGCCTGGGGCTACATTAGCTGCAATGCATTATTTGATTCACAAAACGAGATACAGGTAGTGCAATCGACTTGTTACACAAATTTATATTAGACTATTTGAGTATAGCAAAAATCACAATTAAAATCACAAATACTGAATTTTATATTGTTCTTTAATGAAATATTGGTTATTTAACTACAGATATGTTATTACAAATTACATGTTGAATGTTGATTAGCAAAACTTTTTCACTCTTCCTAACAGCAATTTTCTTTTGTTCTTAAAATGGTGCTTAGTTTGAGCTCAGAGCTTGGTGATCTGAAAGAGAGAGAATAATGTGTTAATTCCATATTAATTTGTACAGTGGCTATGTAAGATAGTGAAATAATATAAAACTTATCATATTGACATTTTGATTTCTGTCACTGAGATCAGTAGCTGGAAATTGGTCAATAACTGAGCATGATGCTGATAGCTTCCTTTTTAAGAGCCCACTCAAAAGATTAGTAATACAAAAGACAAAACAGAAGGAAAAGAGGAAGCAAAAATCACAGCAGAGCAAAGGCTGCTGGTGAAGTACAAGCCTTGTGCTCCTAAAATTAGCTAGAAAGAGAAAGGATGTGTAAGTGACACAGGAATGCGAGAGCAAAAATACTACAGTAAAAGGCAGAATGAAAAGGGACAGGGGAAAAAAAATATGATTTTTCTTTGTGTGGCGAGAAACAAGAAGGAAGATGTCACTATCTGTAAGGAATCCACAGAAATATCCCTTTTTTCCTTTTTCTTCTTTTGTGATCCTTCTAATGTAATCTGCTTGTTTAAATTTGCAGCTACAGCTAGAACTCTATGGAAGCACTCTATGCTTTCTGTCTTTTCAGCCTGCTGCTCTTACTCCTGAGAGGCCCTCTTAACGGATACTCAAAGTTGGGAAAAAATGCAATCCTGTCCTTCACAGTCATGTACGTCACGACCTTGGAAGTGTTTTAGAGAACCATTCTGCATGCTGAATATCAAACACTGCAAATATTACAGATACATTAAGTACAGTACCTTGACTGAACAAATGGCTTCCTGTTTCCTGTAATCACACACTGTATCCTGCAGATGCCATTCAGGACACTCATCACTTTTGTGTTTTCCAAATGCTCTTGATTGATTGTCATTCCTCTTCTTCAGATTCCCACTTCCATGCTAATTAGGATTCTGTATTGCATTCCATGTATGTTCAAACGCTGGCCTTTAGATTTCAATTGCAAAATATAGCACAATAAATGCTATATGAGTCATGTCGTATCTTGAATGCAGACACTATGGCTTGACACTGACTGGGCCTGCTAGTGGCATCCCTAATGAGGTGAGGAACAAGAAGACAACCCTCTCTGGCAAACCCAGCAGGCAGGAGGGCTCCTCGCTGTGATTGATTACTTGCACTGAGGTAGCACTTGGAAGAGAAGACACCATGGTGCTCAGCACTGCATAAACACAACAAAACGCTCACCACAGGTTACACAAGCCTGTGCGACAGTGATGGAGACCAACACATGTTTTGTAAAACAATTAATGAAGAGGAGCATTATTAGGCAAAGCACTCAAGAATTCATAATTACTGACATTCTGATGGGTAAATGAGCTCACTAGGAGATAGAAGCCTTCATGAAACCTGCAATAGACGCCATAATAGGCACAGAGAAAATCACTGCATTTCAATCAACCTGGAGGAAAAAAAAAAAAAAGTATCAAGGAAAGACTGTACAAACTGCTACTGATTTTCCTAGAAATTACTGAAACATGCAAAATACGCTAACTGGTCCTAGAAAGCCATTCCCTGCGAAAGAGAGATGTTAGGGATTGCCGCACATCCCTACTATTTTTATGCTTACAGAAACAAAGCTAGTTAGCACAAGGAGGTTTCACCCACCTCTGTGAAAAAGGAAAATTACTTCTAATTAAAAGTAGCAAAACCTGCTTTAAGAACTTTTTCTCTGTGGAGAGTTATGGTCTTCACAACAGACTTCATACAGCACTGTATTTACCAAGGCCAGTATTACTTGTGTTTCTTGAGAACACTAGAACTTTGCAACCTGCCAAGGCAGGTTGACTCTTTTCTCTGCTACTGCATACTCTGCCAAGCCTACAAAATGTGTCTATGACAGTTGATTTTTACACATGCTGCATAAGCGTAATCTTACCTGTCATGGTGTCTTTCCTAGAAGTGTGTTCTCCCTTAGTTCCATGGTAAGTCGCGTTTGTTCCAGTTGATTCATAGTCTGTTTTTCTTTCTTTTAGGCTGATCATTTCCCGAGGTGAGGCAGGGGCACTTGCTAGATCATAAAAATGGGTTTATTTTTCTCCCCACATATCACTGAATGTAGTGCTTAGCTCTAGAGTAAACATTTTAATAAAGTTTGTATTTGTTAGCATACTAATGTTAAGCTGTTTGAAGAAACACTGCCACAGAATGGAAGAGAAAGCGCTGTTGTTTCACATACAGAACAAATGTATTCATTGGCTAACCAACTCCAAACAGCATTCTTTCTCTTTTTTTTTGATTTACATGCAACACCTAAGAGGATCATTATGAAACAGTAGAATAGTAACCATTTTTTTTCCCTTTAGCTTATTAATTTCTTTAACTTGTCATTACTTTCATAAAGGCACTTTCATATTTTTCTCAAAATGGTCAATTTATTTCTGTGGAAAAGACCCTTAAATACCAACTGAGTAGAAAAACGCTTACAAATGGTCTCCTTCCTTCTCTGTTGAAATACACAAACCAAGGAAAAAAGGTTCCCATAAGGAGGAAGGGAAAAAAAGGAAAGGCATTTTTTCATAGAAAATATGTAAGAAAGAATACCTAACCCCTAAAGATAACTTAATAATTTCTCTTCTTTCTTTAATTCTCTATAACTATCTATAGATGAACAGCTGCAACTGAAACAGCTAAGATATCTGAAGGCAGTGAGAGCTGCAAGAAGAAAGAAGAGGGGTCATGGAACAGGAGGAAGAGTTGGCCTGCACTGTGGTTCCACAACTGACTCTGAGATCTGGCTTCAGGTAAGAAAAGACTCACTAGAACTAGTATGGGTAAAAGGGGGAGAAAGTTCAAGATGACTAGGAGAATTGGTTTTGTATTTCACTGCCATAGAATCATAGAGTCATTATGGTTAGAAAAGACCTTCCAGATCAATTCCAACCGTAAACCCATCGCCACCCTGCCTGCTAAACCGTGTCCCTAAGTAAGTGCCTCATCCACATGTTTCTTGAGCACTGCTAGGGACGGGAACTTCACTACTTCCCTGGACAGCCTGTTCCAGTGCTTCACCACTCTTCCCATGTAGAATTGTTTCCTAGTATCCAACCTGAACCTCCTCTGGTGCAACATGCACTGAAAAAGGTGTCTGACCACCGGCACTGCCCATGAAAACATAGCAGCCATGATCGTTAGACAGAAAGGGAAAGACAAGGAGCGGAAAAATGGGTTTCAGGTAAACTGACTTCAAAAGACTTAGGTGCTGGAAGATACACATTCCCTGCTGGGATAACAAATTTTATTAAAAATTGAGTTCATGAGAGATTTTTCCATGTTTTTAAGGAACAGTTACTAAGGACACAAACATAGGGCATGGGGGCAATAGACGAGACGTGTAGAGACCAGTTTGGTTCAATCACAGCAAGTGCGTAACTCCAAACTCGAGGAGTCATGCCAAAATGTGAAAAATAGATCAGGAAATACCTAGGATGTATATACAAGAATACCATGGGTACTTAGTGACAACATCAAGGACATAGCGGTCAAAGACACTAGCAAGAGACATATAAGTCCATCTGTCCTCACTTCCGCATATAAATTAAATCTGTTAATTGGGGCTACTCATCTAGGGCCCCTTTATATACAGTGGAAAGAAAGAGGTACTTCCAGATGATGATTTGTCTCATGAGTTAAGTATCTACATTAAACAACCTTGATTGCCCTCTAGACTTTTCTTCCTCTCTTGCCTACAGAGGGAGTGTAGAGTTATCCAATTCAGACTTGGATAGTTAAAGTTAGATTTCATTCAAAGGGTTAAAAACTCTATAAACGCAGTAACAATAATAAGAATGAAGATACAGCTGGCCCACTACTTCATGAACCTGAAGAATTAATAATAAAATGTATCTGAATGCTTAATACCTGTTTTGTTTCATTCTTCATTAAAAGTACAAAAGTTATCAGATGGATAGAACAATTAACAGCAATGGTAATTCTCCCAGGCAAGAAGAGAGTATCTGTGAGCAAGTTAACTCTCCCATTCTCCTACATAAGGATCTTGCTAAGCAATTTCAGACCCGTTAGTTTTTGCTAATTTTGAAGTTCCAGAAATTTGGCAAAAGGCAAATATTTTAAGCATTTTCAAAAAGAAAGGTTCAGAGAATTATGGGCCTATTACTGATAACATGGCCCTGATAATTTTACTGAATATCTGAGCAATTTTGCCCCCACATGTAAATGTACAACTACCTCTGAAATAAGCCTATGTACATCCAACTCTTTTTTTCCACGAGATGACGCAGCAGTTTTAGTAATCCAGCTGATGTAGATGGGTGATCATGAGCAAAAGCTGGGCCAGAGGACAGAGTACAAGGTGAGGGCAGAGAGCCACAGTTCCTAGCGAATGTAGACAAGTACAAAAATATCAAACTAAAGCACTCATGCTTATGTCCATACTCTCCCATGCCTCCACTCAGGTATTTGATATGTTAAGAGGACTCTCTAAGGTAAGAGTTAATGCTGAAAATGCATTTCAGTAAAGGTTTGGGGAAATATCTAATTATTACCTTTCCATTTGTAACACTGTTTTTGAGCCCTCTTTCCATCACAGGGTTTGGTAATTGCTCAATGCATCAACATTTCCTTTCCCCAAGGTTAGCTGATGTGCTGTCATTATAGCACTACTCTAGCTGTGAACAGCAGCACTTTCACATCTCTTCAAACACGAATCGCCTTTCCATTTTTATACTGCTTTATATTGCAACCAAAGTTTTAAGAACAGGACTTTGCTCCCCAGTGTCATTTCCAAGCGTTCCCAGTCAGTGATAGTAAGAACACTAATATTTGTGAACGATCCATTTTGTGCCTTTGTTCCAAAAAAAAAAAAAAGGAGGCAAAAAATAAGATAAGTTTTCTTAAGCTTAATCAGCAGTTATGTCTCTCAGTGTCTCTAAACCATGGTAGATTTTTTATATAAGGCGCAGGAAGCACTTGTGCTGAAGATGCATTCTGCTCAGACAGGTTCTGTTGGCTCTGGCTTCTGAATTTACAAAGCAAATGTGGGACTTCTCTTATGAAGCTGTGAAAATTGGGGATTGCTTTGAATTTGCTCATCAATAATGGCATAATTCTGAAGCTGCTAATCCAGCAGATGTAAAGGAACATGACGTTACCAAATTGGCTAGTGGGTACATGACTCTAAGAGGAGACAAAACAAAATGAAACCTTGAGAAGGTTGCTAACACATGGATACACTTCGTTTCGCATGCTCTAGTGATGCCAAACACTCTGGTGTTTTGTACACACTGACTGATAAAGAGAAAACATCTCCTTCTCTTCACCATGGGAATTATATCTCTTGTCCCACAGAACAATTGCTTTCTGGCACGTGTTAAAAGCCAGATGTGGCCTCTTGCAGGGTTTTTATTGGAAGCAGACATAAAGTCATTAGTTGTCATTAGACTGAAAGGCTTCTAAAGCTTTCTGCTTTTTATTCTAAAAGGACACAAAAAAGAAGAGATCTCTCTCTATCTCCATCTCTCTTATCACCAAATCATAGGGATGGATGGGACATCATATGTTCACCTTCTTCGATATTTTACCCCAAGATAGGATCCAGTTTACCAAGATAATTCATGATAGATTTTCATCTAGGCCTAAAGATCTCTAATGAGAGAGACCATGTAACTGCTCCAAGCACTCTATTGCTTCGCATCCCTACTCCTAGGAAATGTTTCCAATGTCTCACCTAATTTCTTGCTGCTGATTATTTCCATTTGTCTGTTATGAAAATAGAGAGAGATTATACCCCTCCTCTTTGCAATTGTCAGATACATCCTTCAATACTTAATATGTGCCTCTTCTCACAGCCCTCATCTCGGGTCTCTCCAAGTTAAACAATGACAGTCCATTCACTCATCCTCATATACTGATTTCTCCATCTCTTGATTCACGTTTGCGGTTAACAAAAATCCCCAGAACATTTCTGCACAGCTTTTATCTAGTCAACTGTTGTCTGTATACTTTATTAATTAAAAAAAATAGGATTCCCCCCCCCCAATTTGGATAGAAATCTCCAATTTCTCAGGATCATTCTGAATTCTGATAATGTCCTTCTTTCTTCATTATATGGGCCATTGATGAAAAGACTGAAGAGTGCAGCACCCATTGCAAACTCCTAAGCAAAACATCCTTTCATTTTGGCAACGAACAATACCTATTCTTTGACAACGATTTTCCAGACAGATTCACATTCACCCTACATATCTTTTTGTGGATTGTGTTTCTCAAGCTTGCCTATAAAAATGTTGCATCAAATAGTGTCAAGTGTTGCTCATTAGAGTAGCTTTAATTCACTGACTGTTCACGTCCACATGGTCCTATACCTATGTTGTAGCATGAATGCAGATTGATTTTACAAGAACATATTTTGCTGAACCACTATTTGGATTTGATATGCTTACTACCAGAATGACCGTAGCTTACAGTACTATGTAGAAGTGGGTATTCCAGCAAGGCAAGTAGTATCTTGTGCCCCTATTACCTTTGAAGTGATTGTATTTGTTCCATAAACTTCTAGAAACTAAAGTTAAGCTGAGGCTGTCAATATATGGGCTCCTCCACTTTCACAGACAGTCCCCCTGTGTTTGTCCTTTTCCAATCTTCTGATAACTGGTAATGGCAGTAAGATTTCATTAGCCATCTCTTTAAGTGGGCTCTTCAAGCAATAGAGCAAATTTAGAACCAACATCTCACATGCAGCCATTTCAAATGCCTTGCACAAACAGTCAAGTTGAGATTAAAAAAAAAAACAAAAACAAGGACTTGTTTAACCAACAATTTTTGAAAAATAAACAGCGTGTGCTGCAGCAGCTCTCACTGGGCTAAACTTATGGTCACATTTTCAAAAATCCTCAGTGCTGGCTCAAGAGTAAGATGCAGCTTCCAGATGATGACCCAAGCTATTTTCTTACAAATGCCATGATTGTGTGATGCTGCTGGTAAGCATCAGTTTGGCCTACCTTACCCCTAAACTCCTGACACATCTATGGACTGACAGCACTTGGCAGAGAAAGTAGTGAAAAGCACATCAAGAGGCTGGCTATTTTGCTGTGTTTAATGTAAAAAACCTTGACTTTCACTGAGAACAGCTGTATCTAACCAAGGTATATTTTCCCTTGGAATAAAGAGAGGGCAAAAGGCCCAAATTTTTGAAGAGAAGAATGTAATTAACACTATGGTGTAAACTGAGATAATTGCATAAAAAGTCACTGCATGGATCATAAACAGTTAATGAGAGTTACTATGGGATCAATAGTAGATGAGGACCTGAAGTCAATCTTTCTTTATATTTATACGTCTGTGTGTATGGACACTTACACACACATACACCTACACATATATATAACAGAAGAAAAACTGATGAAAAATAACATGGATCTTTTAACTTTCTAGAATAAATCAATCCTGCCTTAAATAGACACCCCAGGTAAGAACAACAAGGTAAACAATAATAATTAACAACTAATTGATAATTAAACGTTAATAGCGGATGTGCACGCTAGCGGCCTTGCCTAATGACGGAGGATGAGGGATCCCTGGTGCCGCGGTGCCGGCGGGTCGCTCCGTCTTACCTGAGCGGTTGTTGGGAGACATGCGCACCGGCGAGATGGAGGGCGTGCGGGAGGACGAGTACGGCCTTTGCCGATCCCGTTCTATCGTGGACGATGAGGCTACGAAGTGATACTGTGACCATCCATCCTGCAGGGGGGAAACACAAACACCGGGAGAGCGGTCAGCGAGAAGGCCGGACGCCTCCGGATCGGACGCAGAAATGCATTTCTCTAGGGTTCCACTTATACCCAAAAGCAAGCGATTACAACATCCCAGGAGAGCTTGATTCTGCATTGCTCAGCAGCATTTTCCTGCTGCGTTCCTCCCACCGGGTAAATTCTTACTAGCACAGGGTTATGACAAACCAGGAGAATAGTCAAAATGCAGAAAGCTCTGTAAAATAGTGATGATGGATACCATCTTTCAGAATGATTCAAATCGTGAAAACACTGAGCAGTATTTCAGTCTTGCGGATGTTGTTTTTGTGGTTAATAGTTGTTTTTGTTGTTAATAGTTGTTTTTTTTCACTGCCTCTAAATTCACATTTTAAATGGCATTCTGTTGATGAAGATATTGCAAGCCA
>NW_010578792.1:60420-77970 GCF_000705375.1 Tinamus guttatus | reverse complement strand
AAGCGCAAGGAATTTATATTTAGGGCAGTGTGAGGAAAAACAGAGCTCCCAGTCAGATGAGGGTTCACCACGGCAAAACTGTCTGGGAATAAATGAGGATTATTGGGTAGTCTCTTTAATAATGCGACATTTTTGGAATCAGTGGTTAAACTCATTCTTTCATGCACAGAGCTTAGAGCCCTCAGCCTCCATTGCAGAAAGCAAAGCCCATTACTCACACACTGTCAGCATTCCACCAAACTCATTCAAAATATTTTCTCCTCCTTGTCTTCCCCCTTGTCCCCTGAAAAATCATTTTTCAGTTGCATTGCAAAGCCTAAGGTACAACATTCTTCGGAGAGCATCACATAATTTCTTTCTTCAGAGTACCTCAGGATGGCCTTGGTTAGTTTTCTCTCTTTCAAACACTATTTTATTTTATTTTATTTTATTTTATTTTATTTTATTTTATTTTATTTTATTTTATTTTATTTTATAAAGTTATCACTTTTTAGTCTCTCATCTTCTACCATAATTTTAGCTCTCATCCCCTGATTTTAGCAAAAGACACACAATCAGGGAGAGACATATTAGTTACTTGCGAAATCTATCCAAGGGAAAAATGGCTACAGAACTATCCCTGGTTGTTTTTTTGTACAGTGCAACTCAGGGAGATTTCAGGAAATCACCCAAGTGTTGCTTTACCTATCCATAAGTATTTATCGATTTCCTGTTGTGTGAGTGTGAAGATGACAAGACCTAATCTGATGAATAAAGCAGCTGCAAGAAAAGGGAACTGCATGTGAGGCAAAGCATGAAGGACAGGGCTACAGACAGAGAATTCATTATTAATTTTGCTGATGTTATATGCACCTAAGTAATAAACATCTCAAATACTGCAATAAGAAATTCACTTCTCTGAGTACCACTTTCCTCTCATAGAGAAATGTAATTGTTTTAATCTCTTTTGTGAAAAATGATCACAGTATCTTAACTCTTAACTTAGAACTTTCCTCCTTATTTTCCACTGTATAAAGTGTATGAACTCCAGCTTAAATTGTAGAGAATCACACAAAAAATTTTGCTTGCATCTTAAGATGTTAACTTGCCTTAACCTGTCTTAAGACATTTATGCCTTAGAAATGCAAACTCCGACTCTTGCCTACAAAATCCTACAAAGTAGGAAAAATACTCTTCTATTTTATGTCTGGGATCAGACCTTAAGGCCTTACAAAGGTCAGAAAAAAGCAACAAATCAACATCTCTTACATTGTATGCATCAAAACAAAAGATAAACAATAACAAAAAAACCCCACATAACTTATCCACTCTATCTGTAAACATAAAACCCAATAAAATCATTTTTAGAATAATATCTGCATAGTTATCTTTTGTCATGGTGAATAACATAGCAGGACTAATGATTCTGACTGTGATCTAGACTGATTCAGATTTTGTGCTTCCTGAAGAGTGAAAAACTGGGGACTATTTTATCCAAATGTGGGAGCCTCTGACAATCAAGGAATTAGTGCCACTTTTAAAGAATCAGTACATATTCTCATACTATCTTTGGTTTCAGTTTCAGAGTTCTTGCACAAGTACACTTAAATTAGATAATTACAGAGCTGAATGGCTGTTATTAAGCTGTATGATTTCTAGTCTTTGTATGATTTCTGTACCCTTAAACATAGATTATTTAGCAATTCAAACAGTAAGGAAGAGAAATGCATAATAATTTTTACCAGAATAGTTTTAGGAGTTTTCAGTTTAGTAAAAGACAGACATAATTCTATCAATTCTAAACAGAATACACTATTGCACAGAAGTTTACAACTGTAGTTTCAGAAGAACCACAATTTTCTCTAAAAGTACTTCGCAGAGCTAAAAGTAGTAAAGGGTAATTCAGAGACTTTCAATGAAACTTTGCATTTCTACTTTTTCCAATAAGAAGAAGCTGTAACTCTTTTACCAAGATAAGCTATCTCAGTGATTAAGGGAAGTAAAACAATTCAGACAAAGCCGAAGTATTATTAGGGAGATTCCTTTCAAAATACCAGATTTCGTTTTCAGAGTCTGAAATGATGGACATATTTAGGCCATATCTGTATTCTATTAAGAGCCTTAAGAAGAGGGAAGAAGAATGGAGTACTTCCCAGCAATTTCTTCAGCATCCTTTATTAGTTCATGTAGAAAATCAAAGAATTGAAAGTAGGGTATCAACATACCAGTTTAATATTCAATCAATGAAACTATGACTTAATTTACATGTATTGGTCAAGTGAAAAAACATTTTCAATCTCTGTATAGGAGCCAGCAGAACTAGAATCATGGTTGAGCACAGCACCATACAGGAAACATCAGCAAAAGATGATCAATGTTATGGATCACAGCTAGACCATTTTCCTCTGAAAAGAACCTGCCTTGAATACCAGAATACTAAATTTAATCTGACACTTGCACCCTCCCTGTGCTGCTTGCATGTTCCTGGATTAGTGAAAGTTGGATTGGTCTGATTCATTTGCAAAACTGCTAAATAGTCATCAAACACGTCAGTTCAAGTTTGCTGTGAAAACCGTTGAGTTTCCCAAATGCACCCTAATTTTTCAGTTTCTCATTTGGATTGCCCATTCTCTTTACTGCAAATGTGCTTTCAGCTTGTCTAAACCTAGGTATGCAGACATGGAGAATACAAGTTAATTAAGAATGACATTTAGTTCTGAATGCTAGAAATCATGTTTCTTGAATGATTTCTGTGGAAGAAAACTGACATGAATAAAAATGGTTCAACTCAGTGTATATCAATAAAAACCAATGTTTTTATCTTTACATATGCACAATGACCCAGACTTCGGGTTATTTTCTGTATTGACCCTTTGAATCTAGCTTAACTTTGTTTGCCATTGAGTAATGTTTATATTTGTTTCCAAAATATTAATGTATTATTTAACTAGAGTTAAAAGGTCCCAGTCCAAAAGGACATAAATGAATTTGTCAGGCGTTCACTTTTTACTCAACTATTAAAACCTCACCTTATTCTGAGATACTGTAGTTTTGAGAAGAAAAAGAGTCTGTAGATGTGACCTTTCACATATGCATACCCCTTCAGATTCTGGATGCCTCTTTGTATCTCTAGACCTATGGATATTTTAGAAACTTCAGTTATACAATTCCTTTCAGAAAGAAGGCTCCAAGTCAAAGACGCTGACTGCTGCGTTTTGAATTTTCTTTTCTCCAGAGAAGTTCAAAAGGGGGAGGACTTTGGAGACAGACTTTAGAGAACTGAAAGATTTAATTGCTGCCTTCTAAATCTCTACTTAGACACCTAAAAATGGAGTGGAGTTTTCAAGTAAAACCCCAGTGGTTCCCACATAAGTCTACTGTAGCTCACTATGAGAATCACTGTCAATTCTAAGGATCTTTTAGTATCACACATATGTATGATTCATCTTATCTATTATTTATCGATAATTCCTTTACCACTTGTTGAAACTAGTGTTTTTGGGGTGCAAATGGTAGGACAGAATCACAGAATCAGAGAGTGGTTGAGGTTGGAAAGGACCTCTAGAGATCATCTAGTCCAATCCCCCTGGTCCAGCAGGAACACCTAGAGCACAGGGTGGCATCCAGGCGTGTTTTAAAAATCTCCAGAGAAGGAGACTCCACACCTACATAAGTACCCTTTGGGTACATATTGATCTGATCCTCTCTCAATCTTCTCTTCTCCAGGTTAAACAGGCCCAGCTCAGTCTTTCCTCATACGACAGATGCTCCAGTCCCTTAACCATCTTCGTGGCTCTTTGCTGGACCCTCTCTAGAAGCTCCACATCCCTCTTGTCCTGGACAGCCCAGAGCTGCACCCAACACTCCAGATACGGCCTCACCAGAGCTGAGCAGAGGGGCAGGATCCACTCCCTCGACCTGCTGGCAACGCGTTTCCTCACACCTCTTACCGACAATTTAGAGGAATCCCTGCTAAGCCATAGGGCTTGCTACAATATTGCATGTTAAAGAGAAGCACCAGCGCACCTTCAAGACACCAGTGGGTGAAGCAATGCTCACAAGTAGAGCTGCATTCACGTTCAAAGATCATACCTCAAACCGTTCATTCAGGTTTATTCGTATAGGAATTCCCAAAGTGACTTTGTTCAGACATTTTGCTTAAAGACAGTGGCATCAGCCACGGTTTTTCAGCCCTGTCTGGGGTCAGGGATGAATTTTTCGTACAAACAACATACATTGATACATCCATATACACACACACGCAACAATATAGAAACAACACACACACACACACACACACACACATATACACCTGCAAAGATATAGGTATATAGTCATGCAGACATACAGATATTTTCAAAGGGTGGGAATTAGTTAGGCTTTAATTTGGCTAAGTCAGCACAACTGATTTTTTTTTGGATGCCTTTAAGTATAAAAGTTCCCACCAAAACAGAAGGGCAGGCAAAGGCTGGCTTCAGCTACATAGGCCTGAAATACATGGAAATACCATTATCCGTTCTGAATCTTTAATTCAGCGTAGACTAGATTTTAACATTTTTGCTAATTAATTAAAATTCAACAGTAAACGTGGAAACTGTTTTACAGTGAAAGGCATAAAACCCAAAACACGACTGCTGCACATTAAATAAGCCTTTGAGGAGAATTTCACCAAGTCTTAGCTATATCAAGTGCATAGTGACAAAAATAGGTGAAGTCTGTTACGCACTAAACATGACAGACCAATCATTATTTAAACAGGAAACCAGCAACAAAACACAAGTACATTTCAAAAGGTATCTGAAAAGGTTTTCTGTCATTCTTTAGAAAACCCATCTCTGGCACAGCAGATGCAGTAAAAAGACGAGGTAAGTTAGGTAAGTTTATGCTACACAGTGATGCAGCCTACTGCTAATAGTGGTGAAAAAAGTTATATCAGGTTGAAAAAGAACAAGGAATATTGCAGACTAACATATCATTCCCTGCTTAAGAGGCTTTGTGTCCCTAAGAAAGAACGTGTAAAGATAAATTATTTTTTGGTCTGCAGCTACTATTTCCTGATGAAAATACTTTAATGAAGAAATCATATCTACATTTTATTCTGAACCCTGGAAATTAATATACAGCATATAATGTATAACTGATAATCATAAATCACAGAAAAAGCCTCTAATGATACCTTCCCCTTTTCTGGCACTGAAACCAATGACCATTTCATGAGTAGGCATTTAACTGCATTGCCATGAGATAAAGCGTCACAGTTAAAACTCATTTAAAGAAACATGGTTTTAGGCAAAAAAGAGACTGAAACAAGATTTTTTTTAAAAAAAAGAGAGAGAAAATTATGTATTTCTTCAATTTCTTCTATATTGTTTATACAACATTATTTATTATGTTTCTGTATTGCTTATATAACTTCTATATTGTTTATACAATCCATCTCTTCCAGAATTACCTAGGTGACATTTTAAGAAAGCTTGAATTACTCAAATAATTTTCTCATTTCCTTTATTTAGAATGAATTTATGAATTTTCTTCACTAACAAGAAGCAGTGTCACACATAAGATGACAAAATGTTGTGGTTTTAAAAAATCAAATTTTTGTTAACTAAAGCTTAAAAGGATCTACCCTAACCTTAAACAATATTTATGTCTGAGTTATTTAAAAGAGATAATCTCTGATGCTTTCTCTCTTATAAGCAAATTCATCAGAAAAACAAATTAAACTGGAAGGAAAATTATAACAGCTATGTCCTATGTGATCAGCAGAAACACACAGATTCACATGCTCTCTATGGATTTTATCAGAAATAAAATACATATGTGTAAAGGTTTACACATGGATTTACTTGCATGTTGTATGCATGCAGCAGATGCTGTTTTGTTCTTACAATACGGCCACACGGTCACATTTTCTCTGGGGGAAAAAAATAAAAGACTATACTCGGTTAACTAAATGGAAGGTTGATGTCTAAAACTCAGTAAGGCCTCTTGCAAGATGCTCAGTTGTGCTAATTCTTACTATTTGTTACTGTCTTCTGCAGAAGTCTCCTGGGCACAAATCTAAGGATGCATTAAACATAACAATTCCAAACTGACCAGCTGACAGCCAGAATACCTGAGTTTGGGAATAGATTCTGGTTTCGTGGCTCTGGGAGGGAATGTGCTGAGAGTGCCATGACCCAGACTCATGGGTAGGTGAAAATCCTCTGTCCTCCACACTGAAGCTTGGGGCCGCCCACTGCCATAAATCAACCAATCAGTCAATCATTAATCAGGTACTTGTATTTCACATAATTATATAGAAATGGGCTCTAGACAATGCCTTTTCTCTAAAGTCATTCCAGATTTAAATTACAGTGGTGATACCACCTTGAATTAATCCATCCTTGTTCTAAAAGGGTGACACACTCATCTGAAAAAAGGCCTCCCCAACTTACAGAAGCACATTAAATTCCACTGAAAGATAAGTACAGTAAAATACACATGTTCATGAATAATTTGAGCACATGAATAGTTCCATCAAAGTCAAATCACCTTTTTTTTTTTTTTGAGGAACTATTAGGTTCTGCATTTGGAATTTAAATCCTTAATGTGGGGCTTAAGTTAGGCACTGACATTTGGACTGGATAGATTTGACCTAAAGGCAGTACCCGTTTTTAAGGATGTCTGACTAAACATGTATAGAATTACCAGAAGCAATCCAAGTTTTGTGTTCCAAATCTTCAGGATAGCATGATATAATTAATATTTCAAAAGGGTGAAAAGGTATATTTTACCTGAGAAAGGACCTCAGATTTTAGAATCACGTAACTGGAATTTTCAAGTTTACTGCTGGTAATTTTCATGGAACATTTAGCAATAAGGGACTTCCCTTCCCACTAAGTCATCAGTTTATTATTCCGAAAGGCACAAGAGAAGAGAGTCGTCTTCTAGTTCCTGCCTGGCTTAAGAGTTTTTAAGGCCTCCGGCAATTCTAAATATCTCTTCCTGCCAATGACAGACAAGGCCGTCCTCGGAGCCACTGCTTCCACTTCGTTAAATGCTTGTCACAACACGCTCCCTATTGCAAATGGCACCGCACTCAGTGAAAGACAACTGCCTTTAATAGCTGCCCTCACTGCAAATAATTTCGTGTGGTTTTATTCGTATTGTAGGTGAACAGGACAAACATGTCTATTTCTCCATACAGAACACAAACCTATATGAGTAAACAGAAAAAGAGATTTCTACAAATTGTGATTTCTGCTTACATTGTTGCTGGCAGAATAAAGGCAGACATAATGTCAGAACATAAACAGATATTTTGTTGTAGCCTAAGCGGTTAGGCAAGGCAAGCTAATTGACAGGTGACATATTCTTAGTGACAGTTTCTCTTGCCTTTTAGTACTACATGCACTTAGTGCTAATTGAAGCTTGTTTTTAGCTAATAAATTTTCTTTCTGGTTAGCTTATTTCAGCCTCCTTTTTGCCCATCCCTTTTGCTCTGGAGTTTGATAATATTTGCATGTGTAAATTTTCTCCTGCAATTTAACAAGCTGTTTGTGTTGAAGAGCTTGTTTTGGTTGTCTTCATGAGTACCAAGAGATACAGCATCGACCATCTGTGGCTGATTGGAACCTGCTCTCTTATGGTCATGGCCACATCTTCCAAGGTGTCCCTATATTTTCGGCCAGCTAGGACATCAGAGATTGGAGTGCGATCCAGTGTTACTCACTTGGAGCATAAATGATCATTCATCTGCCCATGAAAATGTAAACCTTATTTGCAGAAAAAAAGTAGGAAAATGACATGACTCTTAAGCCAGTTTTGGGGGAGACAATACTTCACCTACCGACGAAAAATTACGATGATGATTTCTTTCTCCCTTGCTCTAGCAGTATTTATAAATTACTCACACTAATCGATTTAAACATTGTTTATATGGGACCAAACCATGCTTTCCTCTTTAGAGGATAGGAGTATGAATATTTTGTTTAGAAACTGTAGTTCAAGTGCTTTAAGAAGCACAGTGACATGTTCACTTCTTTGAATTTCTCCCTCTCAGTTCTACTGTACTGATAATTCATGGCTTCTTATCACTCCCTGGCTTCCCAAAATAGTATTACTTAAGATAAAATTGAGAATCAGCCAACTGGGACAAAACATCAGAGCACTACCTTTGCGGTAGAGCAGAAGACCCTTGACATTTGGGGGAACAGTGATGGATGGCTGACAACTTCACCTCAAGACTGCATTCATTTTACCTTGTTCTGATAAGATTTTTTCTTTGATTTTAGCAACAGGAAACATTTATGCTTTTAATTACTTCCTCTTGTTGGACTTTGTGGGTATTGTGCCAAATTAGCAACACCAAAGGGTGAAATTCTCTGTTTTTCCAAAGCATAAGCCTACAGTGTGTGGCAAACACCACCACCTCACTCACAGACCTGAACGTCGACTCGAATTGCCCTTCTGCACCTCTTCCACTTCTGCTCAGTTTAGCAAGCTGGTGTGTCCAATTAAAGCCACCACCCAACTATGGATGGGAGGTCCCAGAACCTGTTGGTGGAGGGTACCAAGCGTGACACAGCTCTGCAAACACAGTGTAAAAGCTATTTGAAAAGCACTTCCAGCTTTTCTCAGTGTCCCTGCTCCAGCAAGCAAATGACGAAAATAACACGGAAACCTTCAACTCTCCTTTTTTTTTGCAGGATCTTGGGGATCCCAGGGTGCAGCAGATCTTGACCTTTAGTCCTCTAACAGGCATAGCAAGTCACCAAGTGACCTACCACACTGGTCCCCAGCTCTGGATGAACTTTCCGTCATGCAGTTTATATCCCGCCAGGGATGGCAGATGCTTGTGAAGTTGAGCAAAAATAGAAGAGTGCAGAAGTCATGTTCTTCTGATACAGCCATGTATTTGGACTAATCACTATTGTACTAGCAGTAAACGTATTATTTCATTTCATTAATAGAAAGGATAATACGTTTAATCTTGTCATCTTCCCTTACCTTCTCTACTGCAAACACACACTTCTTAAAACATACCATGGTTTGAACTATTCAGCTACACTACTCCCCAAAGAGTAAAAATAAGTGCTACTGCTTCTACTGTGATACTGTCATTTGCCTGTGTTACAATACAAAATTTTGCCTCTCTGAATGTTACCAATTCTCCGAAAGTAATTGTACAGGTATTTCAGGATATATGAGGAAATTGCTGATGGTGATGCAAGTGCAGAATACTGAAAAGTGCTGATCATAACAGAGTAGCTGTATGTTCACTCATTTCTACAGACCTAAGTATTTTAATGGGACAAAATAAAGACTGTATTGACCAAGTATATTTATATTACATGATTAGCTGCCTTACTGGCAAAAATGCAAATTTGCAATTGTCCTAATATAAAAAAAATCATTTTCCCCATCATTAGTAAAAAATAGACATCCAGTGTAACAAACAACCTACCATTTTCAAATTTTATAAATATTATGGCATCATAAAGATTATTGCATGTCTTTTAACAAACATGAGGATCTTAAATTATGGTAACTACTTCAATATTTGTGGCCTCAGAACACATTCTTTCAAGTGTGCAGTGTACCGAGTAGCCAAGCATGCCGAACATGGAATAACATTACCAGGCACACTTTGGCAGCTAGCAGAGTTCTTTATGCAGCAACATGCCCAAAACCCATACAGACCATAGATTAGATCATCCGTGGAGCAACCCCAGAAACTGCCTTTCCGTTTCATGTACAGGTAGTCAAAGGGTTGGAAGGGAAGGGAACCTCCGAAAGATTTAGGTGCAATGAAGTTCAGCTTCTACAGGGCAGCCCTGCGCGTGTGCAGGAGTCAGACTATGCACACAGGTGAGTGACTGCCTCAGAAACACAGACTCCAGCTCAGGGGTTCTCCAGCTCTCCATGGGCTCCATCTCCTTACTTGGAACGTCTGTGCCTAAGACATCTCTAGGGCTGTTGGGGTGTTTGAGGCTACTGGGTGCGAGAAATGGGAGAGACTCAGCGATAACCTTCCTTATCTGCCAGGCTGACACAAGCAAGAGTGGAGGCACACAAGAGAACAGCATTTCAAACCAAAGATCAGCCTGAGCCAGCCTCAGATTTATTTGGCACATACACTTCTCACAAGTTATCTGTTATTTTCTCATGCTAAATATAGATAGCTCAGACTCTGCCATTTGTGAACTTTTCCTCATTTCATCATCCTTATGCCTTACTCTTAGTCAGGACATGAACTCCTGTGCCACATGAAGTCTCAAGTCTATTTGCTGAGGTTACAAATACAAACATCGGTTTGATAGCTGTAAAATTCCATGTAGTAAAAAGACCTTCAAGAAAAAAAATCTGCAGGCTGATGGTTATATTGCTCTGTGATTCTGTGTTTACAGATATTCTGTAAGAATTATTTTGATATGTTGTCATTTAGTCAACAGGTTGTTGTTTCACAGGATCATATTACCAGTATTGCAATTCATATGTAAGAGGGCCGGGGACTTGTGGGACTGGTATGGTGCTTTCTATAGACTATGGACTATATGGACACTATATAGGCTATAGACTATACAGACTACATCTGCCAGCTCATTGATTGTGAATCTAACAAGTTTAAAGACAGCTCCATTTGCACATTGGTCCCAAAGCACCATTCCCTTTGGTAGCCTTTTTGGCAATCCCATGAGGAAATCTGGAAGGCAAAAGGCTGGAAATCTGCTAATATTCTCAGGGAGGATATTAAGACAGGGTGGGAAGGCAGAAATAGGAAAGGTACAGTAGGAGCGTTTGCACGGGTTTGTTTTGCAAACAGAGGACTTCACTCTCTAAGGTTGTCCAGATCTCTTTTGTAAGCACTCATATGAAAATCAAATTCACAATTCTTTTAACACTGCACTTTTTGTAAGCTATTTCTATGTTAAAAGTAGAAATGGAAGAAACAATCCTATAGATCAAAGTATCTGAAATTTTAAACTAGGTGAATTTCCAGTTCATACAAATGTTTGGTCTGAAGTCTCTCAGCCTCTAAATTTCAGTAACTGTATGAAAAAAGGCAAATCTGGAAAAAAACCCAAGCCTTACCTTCTTGTAGAGACTTCTCAGGTCTCTGTACTGCCACATACTATTGAGGACCTGAGATGCTGCTTTCACCACTTTTGGCGAATGCCTGTTGTATATACATATATTAAAAAGAGAGAGAGAGAGAGAAAGGGTGAGAAAGAGACTGTTAAGCACAAGACTCCATTCATCCCAATTTTCAGATACATTGCTATGGATTTAAACCCACATTTAAAGTTGTGCTATCAAAGTGCTGTAAGATCGTTTGTTTAGCCTGTTGGAGACTAACATTTTTTTAAAGATGGATAACACACATTATTTCTATATCACTAATTCTTCAGTGAGAGGCAATACGTATGTTCCTCAATACACTGAGAGCAAGGGTTCACGTTGAGAACGGGACAGGAGGAATAGGAGAGGTAGCAACAGAATACTGTTGAGGATATGGCATAAAGTACATCCATGAACATGTCCTGGCTACAACTTTTGGCATAAGCGGCAAGAATTTACAGCCACACTTTAAGTCTGCCAAACTTTAAGTCATGGCAGAGTGCTCAAGGCATGAAGTGCCTCTTCCAAGTGGCCAGAAGAAACACATTAGATGGGTGATGAGCACTGTGTTTGCAGCTGCCAAGTAGTCAAGACACCGAAATACAGCTGATTATACACTCACATCATGAATTTCATCTGGAACACAAATTTGGACTGGTATCTTGCATACACCATTACACATGAAGAATGGCAAACATTTATGTTAAGAGAAATATGCAACTTTGCATCGACTTTCCCTTCAGAAAAATTTCAAAAAAGCTCTGAGCTATTATTGCAGGCAGCTGGAATCATATATTCCTCCTGGGATAGATAATATATATGTTTTCTTAAAAAAGTAGTGAGTATTCAGCTCAGTGAGGAAGGGTCAAAATGGAGAGGACAGGGCAAGAGTCCACTTTTTTGGGTGTATACATTGGGCAGTCAAGCCCTTATGCTGTTCTAGTAATACACATGAAGCAGCAGAGCCCTAGAAAACCTTGCAAAGGCCAAGGTCTGAAGTGAAGAGTGATGAAGCCTGTGGCAGTCATTGAGTTGATTCATGTTTTACTCAGAAAAAGGCAAGGATTGCAAAACAAAACAGAAACCAGAAAACCAGCCACATATGTTACTGTTTTGGGCAGCAGCCGGGATATGTGTCTGGTCCTGTTACCTTCTGTGGCCTCTGTGTAGGGCCACAGGTACACAGACAACAAAGCTGTAAAATAATGTTGATAACAGAGTCAATTCAATTAGCTTATATGGTATTCCCCTAGTAATTAATTTGGTATTTTTTTCCCCATTTCTCACCCAGAATACAGCAGTGGGTGGGTAATTGCTGAATAAATGGGAATTTGCTG
Organism: Tinamus guttatus; assembly: GCF_000705375.1. Next base: position 65,551 of record NW_010578792.1, on the reverse strand, counting down.
AACACTTCCAAGCATAATCATTTCACTACCCTCCCAGCTGTACTGGCAGGTGGGGTGCTGTTAGCACAGAGCAACCAAGAAGACACCGGTGCCAATTGTGCTGGGAATACTGAGGAGAAACAGGAACCCGGAGAAGCCCTTGGTTTGGCCAATATGAGCCTAGTGACATCAGTTTTATCATGTCATCATACGGGGAACGCGCCGAAGCCCCGGGCCTGCTCCAAGGGCCAGCTGGGCCACCATGACAATCCCGGCCTTGATCGGCCTGTGCCCTAGGCTTCTATGAGGACACAGGGCCAGACTTGTGTTCAGAAACAAATGCATCACTCCAGGCTAGTTAGATTGATATTCTAGGGTTCTATTTAATCAAACTGAGTATGTCAGATCATCGACTAGCAATTTTGAATTTTAAATAATAGGTTTCCTATATGAAACCAAACCGAAACAATGGTGCTGAGTTCTGAAAGGTAAAAACAAAAGTCTCTTCTAAGAGACACTATCACTGTGAGTTGACAGATTTTCTTGTTCTAGAACTGTGTAACCTGTAACAGAAATAAGGCATGACTATAACTCAAAGTACTTTAGAGATGGGACAAGTATCATGGTTTTGGAGGGAATTTGGGAATTTTGGCCAAATACTGTCATTCAGTCATGCTCATGTCATTAGATAATTTGAGCCTCCTGAAACTGCCCAAAAAACTTCTAAAATTCCAGACTCAAGAGGTATTAAGAATCTCTGCCAGATACTGTACATGGAAGATAAATGCATTATTCTCATCAAAGAAACATTCAACTAAAGAAAAATTAATGTGAAGCTGTTTGCAGTACCCATACCTTTGAGCTAACAAAATATATATTGAATTTTAAATAGATTTAATTATAATAAAAAGTGCAAATTAAGCAAATTAACAGAGCATAGGAGCTCATACAACTGGAATCACAAGCTGTCTTACACTGCTACTTCTTAACTCTTACAGTGAGAATGACTGTAGAGGAGAAGAAATGTGATGAAATTACATTATCAATGCTCCAGTCACACAGGCCAGTGTAGGGTGCATAAATCCTCCCTTCTCACGATGGCCTGCCTTTGCGGGGCTCTTGTAGAGCTCTGACGCTGCGGGAGGCTGTGTGCTGGCAGCATCAAGGAGGTGGACTGGAAGGAGCTTTTGAACACTACAGTGAATGCAGGCTTTTTGTTTTCCAACAAAATTGCACTGTACTTGTGCTGGTTGACAAATATGAGAACCATCTCTTTCAGGCAGAAGAAGGATAGAGAATGAACTCTTTGTGCAGACTGCACACACGGGAAAATGGACAGGATGAAACCATAGCTGCTCCGAAAATGTCCCAGCTGTGTGTAAGATTTTTGCATGTTTTGGAACCTCATCAAGTAGCCTGTAGATATTGTAGCGCTCTCTCAGAAGCAAGGCATTAGAAAAATGCCTGGATCCACTTTTCTAATACACCCCACCTTACAAGACTGGGGAAGTGGCTGGGGAAAGGGTGCTGTAAAGAGGGACAGTGACTTTATGTCCTTCAGGCACCAAACAAGTGAAGCAATAACACAACCTATGTGAGACTCCTTCCTTTCACAGGATCCATCCACTCTTTCTGCAGAGTGGATCCGTCAGCTCTAATACATCATGTCTCACAACTAATGCTTATAAGGATCTTCTGGAAGTGCTTGGAGGTAGAATTTATTGTAGTAATAACTCTTCCTTAAACTACACACATCTGCTGAAAGTAGGTCAGAAATGAACCACGACAGAGACTTTTACTATTAATTTTGTCCGTTTCTTGCCACCTTTCACCCTGGGCACTGGGCTTTTGATGGAACTCAAGTACTCAACTCATGACTACACGGAAGAGGCAAACACATTCAGCACTAATGATATCTACCGGAGAGGTTACAAAAGGTGCACGGTGATTTGCGAAACATACTTGTCTCCTTTACTCTTAGATATGCCAACCAGTTTCTCAATGCCGCCTGCGTCTCGTAAGGCCTTCGCATTCTCCATGTTTTTAGTGATGACTTCATGCAGAGTGCAGCAAATGGCAGTAACGGTGTCATCAGACATGGCCTTGCTTGCCGAGCTGTTGCTGTTGTTTGTGCCTGGCAGTCGGTGGACCAGATCCCTCATCGCATACTTGCCTTTGTTGAAAAAAAATGAAGGGACAATTCAGAACAGACACTAAGAAAAGGGTGATGGAGAAGTACAGGGAAAACACGCACACTCTACTAGCACCATTTTCATCATGTCATTTAATCTAATCAGCTGCTGGCATTATTTTGTAGCAAGCCACATGTATACAATCACATGTTCAAGCATTTCTCACATTAGTGACTTGGTCAGTATTTCCATATTGCATCTGCTGGAGAATTCAGGTATGGGCTACATCATGTCTTTATGGAAATGAAACAATTAATAACATTAATATCAATTAATGGCCAGTCAGAGGTATAAAGATAGCCTAAATAATATCACAACTTAAGAGCTTGCCGTGGTCCTCACCTCCCACCACAAAACTCATAGCTCAACTTATTATAAATAAAATGCACATCAGTTGTTAAAGTCATTACAGTGAATGTAAAACCACCAAAATTGTTCTTCTTAATTGAGAAGTCCTCTCTGAAAGATCAGTTTCACGTAAAGTGATTAATTCTACATTATGTGCAGTAATTTTAATGGCTTTCTTAGAACTTTTCTGACTTCATTGAATATTTGATGCTCATAAATGCCACTGCCCTTTTCCACCCTTAGACTTAGCTGTATGCGTAGGACTGCCCAGAAGGAGAGTCCTTCTCATATTTAGTGGGAGTTACTTTATATAACACCAACTGCCAGAACTCAGAATCTTCTAATATGCATTTTAAGACGGTTGTGCTGAACTGAAGATGTGAAAAATATATATTGTGATTACTACAGTTTTTTATGCTTAAATGAACAAAAAAAATTTTGAAAGGTGGAACCAGAAAGTAATGTAATACTTGTGAAAGTGAGGGATAAGCAGTTTTGAAAATTTATACATATATATATATATATATGCATATGCACACACACACACACACGTATATATAAATGCAGTGCATGGGTAACCCATGCAGCAGAACTTTCCAATTCTGCTTTATGGGGAGCCTCACACCACTTTTGGAGGGTCCACACTCCAAAATGGCAGCGCCATCTTTAATCATGCTGAAGAGAAGCACAGAGAGGGAAGGGCCTGATGAGGCGGTTGCTGTGGTCAGTGAAACAACCAGATTCCCCGTCACCGCAGCTGTACTAGGGAGTTGCACAGAGCAACCATCATGAGAGTGTATCATTCAGGAAGAGAAAGACAGGAAAGTTGGAAAAAATAAATATAATTAGTAACCTAGTCTATATGCAATTTCACAAATGGAATACAAACAAGCATGAATAATATATATACTATGATAATATAATCAGAGACCTTTTTGATATTATTTAAAAGTTCAGATAAATATGTGCATACTTATTAAAAGTTTTATTTCTCATGTCATATATTCAGTTGTGTGTCCATATTTGAAAGGACAGTGAAGAGGAAAATCATGTATTTTAACTATCAAGTGTTAATTCTTTTCCTCAGGTTGCTTGTTGCGGTTGCTTGCTGTATTTCTATAGTCAGACATTTGGAGTAGGATATTTGTAGGACAGAGACAATCCAGAGATACCCCCGTGATATTACTGTGATAATGTGAGATCTTAGGAATTACTCACTTTGTATCATGCAAAAACATTCTTGATTATAAAAAATATATAAAAAAATCACTACCAAAATGTGTGCAACAGGATTTGATGTGCTGCAACTTAGATACAATTTCAGGGTTCAAATGTTGTAATGTATTTGCACTTAGTATTTATTTAATCAGTTGTCTGCCATATTTTGTTTCAGCGCTACTGTGTTAATACCAGATGCAGTACAGCCTAACACATTTCTTCTGTTTTTCAGAAATTGTTTGAGCAACCTGCTTTTTTTCCCCCTACAAACATATGAAACACCTTTTAAGAACAGCCTGAAATGCTGTTACATTTGCATGTGGTTTTATATGCAACACAAACACATTAATAGTTGTTTATCACTTACTGTGATTACTTCCAATATGCAGCATATACTAAATTAAGATTTTTTATCCATCCCTCTGCCAAAAAAAATTAAAACATGATTCTGGACATGAATATGGACAAATAGGTAAGTCAGCACAGGAAGACTTTCTGCTTTATTCTTTCTGCATGTCCAGAGGAGAGCAACATACCTTTTTCCTCTGGTATCTCACTTAATATTAACTGCAACAGACCAACTCTCAATTCCAGCCTTCTGATGGAGCCATGTGCTCATAAAAAAGCCTGAGTGACTGCCCCGAGCAACCTTCTTGCCTTGAACCACCCCAGTATTCCAGGTAAAAACACTCACTCGCAGAGACACACAAGCTCCTAACCAGAAGCAAAATTTGGGGGGCTGTCAAGAAAAGCTCAGGAAGAAACTAAAACCACACGCGGTACAGGCATGCTGGACACATTCATGCTCAGCAGTTCTCATGTTTCCCACATGCTTAACTCAAGTATGGGAAGATCAAATCAGTATTAGACACCCCAACTCAATCAGTAACCTAGGCTTTGTCCAAATAACATGTAACCCTAGGACAGCCCAGTATCCCTGCATTTTGAGAAGCTGCAGTCATTCCAGCTCAGTAATACCACTCAACTCTTCATTAGTTACATATTTAATCTAAATCTCATTCTGAGTTTTCACAGTTCCTTTCTATATTTTGCATCAAACTTAGCCTTTGGGTAGGAAGTGCCCGGGGACTCATGGTGCACATTTTGTGGACTAAAATCTCGCCAGGATCTTGTGGCCTTTGCACAAGCTTGGGGAATCCATTAATGGCAGGATCAAGTGGATCATCCAGGGCCCTGCTTACGTAGGGCTAAAGTCTAGGCATGAGGACAATTGTTTCTGTATTTTCTGTGATTTTAGTATTTTGAATATGTTGTTAGCCATTTTACAATATGCCTGGGATTAACAAAGACATTTTAGCCATAAAATTGTGTGGATTAATTTAGCTTAATTCAAAGTATACGACCTCATATGGAAAAAGCAGTAAATTTGCTTT
>NW_010578792.1:6783-53470 GCF_000705375.1 Tinamus guttatus | reverse complement strand
TTTACACATTTGATGTTCCAAATAGCAAGTGAACCCTGAAATTCTGTTATGCGCTAAGGTCTTGTGCTGCAAAATCGGCAAACTAAGGCTAGAAACTTTTGGCCTCTTTCTCTGGATGGTTTAGGAGAATTTCCAGAAGAGAAGGAAATTCAGAGCATTTATCATCAATAAAAAACCAAGGACAGTCATTAACAGAGTCATGCACACACTATTTCAAAGACTCATGTCCCTATGTTAGCCATCAATAAAAAACCAAGGACAGTCATTGATTTAACAGAGTCATGCACATATTATTTCAAAGACTCATGCCCCTATGTTAGGAAGATGAGGTGGCCTCTGCTCATGACGCTCCGCAAAGGGCTGAGCACCTAAAGCAGAAGTGACCTATCTATGCATGAACCAGGCACCTTGCTTAGTCGTGCTACACTGTTGTACCTTGCTTCTTCTCAGAGGAAAAGCGAAAATTCCATGCATGGCTTACAGAAACAAAGAACGAATAATCTTGCAGTGTAAGAAAATCAACCACACAACAAATATTTACTATTACCAAGAAGCCAGCCTTTTTTGTCATCATCTTTTTTCTTGTAAAGTTGAACAGGAACAATGAGGTGAGGATGTTTATTTTTCACTGTGTCAAGCAAACACAAGTTTTCACTGCATGACAAATTTAAAGATTTTGCTTTTGTTAGCCATGGAATTTCTATGGTAAAAGTTGGTTCACTTACTTGACGACTTAGTAGAAACAGCCAATAAAACTTTCTTCCCATAAATTGCACTCATTGTAAAGCAGGTGAAGCATGAGGATAGATCTGATACAATGCATTGGTCTTCCCTTCTACAGTTATGCTAAACATTTTGTTTAAACGCCATCATTAAAATCTTAAGCATTATAGTGCTACTCTTCCAGAAAATTTCCATTCAGATAAATGATGAAAAGACTGAGGGAAGGGGAAGGAATATGAGCATGGGCATAATATATGACCTTATATTAGTGACGAAAACGCTTTCAGCTTTTGAGAGAAGTATGGTAATAGCAATACTGCGCAGCCACACGTTCGTTTTAACATGAAACCCTTATCTAATGTAACCATCAATGCAGAAATATTTGCAGGCGTGTTGTATCAAATCTATAGCAGAAAAACTATCCTTTAACATCATTAATACAAAGCACACACTCACTAATTATGTATGATATTCTGTAGAATATTTCTCAGCTTTCAGATTTATTGGCATGCACATGCTTATCTTTGAAAATGTTTGAAATATATCCTGAGTACATATTTATTTCAAATATTAAAAGTAAACATCCCTGAGAATATCTTGGAAGCTGATCCGCTTCAGAGCTATGAAATCCTCTCCTGAAAACACATTAATGTGGAAAAAATGTATCATTTATGTTCGAGTTATCTTCGCCCCCAAATTATCTCTCCTTTGAATGACTGAGTCAAACATTGTTCTCTTTATAATTCATAGAAGTATTTGGCTTCAGACAACTAAATGCATGAAAAATATTTATATTAACATCAAGCCATTTTGTAATTACATTTAGAAACATAAAGCAGTTTAGACTGGAAGGGACCTCTGGAGATCTAGTACAACTTCCTGCTCAAAGCAAATGAAAAACCGAAGTAACACAAAAACATCACAACAGATAACTATACAAGAAAGTGAAAACAGTTAAAATAATATATGTATTAGATATAATGGACACAGTATTCTGTATAGGACATATATTTCCCTTGGTGCAGTTCTGCTAAAATGGCTGCTACTCCTATTGAAGTATATATTTTAATATGGTGAATGTTCTCCTTATGTGTGCACATGTGCATTTAGTCTATTCTCCTTGGTGCAATTTTTAAACTGACTTTTGCCACATAAAGACCACAATGGTCTCTTCATGATGTCCATATATATTCTGGGAGAAGAATCAAGTCAATGTAAGTAAGTGGAATGATCAGAACAGGACAGAAAACATGGATTTATTTATAGAAGTGGAATGGAAAGATGGGTTTATGCATTATATGTGATACACCCACTCACACATGTAACCTGATTTTCCACCTAACAACTGCAGGGACCCATTAAAACCTACACTGCCTTCAACAGTAACAGCTACTATATTAAGATTTTAAATTAATCTCTCTTGTTACCTATTCAAAAAAAACTATGTTATTTTCTTTTGCTGCAGGATTTGAGTCTTCCTGCTACTTTTCAAACATTTTTGCAATTTGAAAGAAAAATGGACATAACATGGTGTCCCAGGAAGGAAAGCATTGCTAAAGAAGCTGCAGTTTACTCTCATGACATTTGTCTTTATCCATGCAGGAATGAATGATTGGAGAACAACCAAGACAGAACTACAGTACTAAGAGCAGACCACTCAAAATCACGATGACAGTAACATGGTGCCCTTTATAAGGATTCCAGACCTCTGGAACCTACCACCGCTATCAGAGCGGCTGTGGCGCTCGGCAGGATGGGCGCGTGGCGCAGAAACGGGATTCCAGCAATGATGCTGAAACACCACGATGCAGGGAGCGCTTTCATCCAAACGCAGCAGCTGCAGGCTGCCATGGCAGACACTTTCCTGGAGCACGTGTGTCGCTTGGACATTGACTCTGCGCCAACCATTGCAAGAAACACCAGCATCATCTGCACCATTGGCCCAGCCTCCCGCACAGTGGAGAAGCTGAAGGAAATGATTAAATCTGGAATGAATGTTGCCCGCCTCAGCACCCATGAGTGTCATGAGGGCACAATCAAGAACGTGTGAGAAGCTACAGAGAGCTTTGCCTCCGACTCAATCACCTATCACTGCTGTGTGCCCACTAAAACACAAGCGCAACAGTAAATTATGTGACTTCTGTGTATTTTCTGGGTAAGATACTATCCTGTAGCCATAAATTTCATGGAGAAAAGCTGTGGATTTCACTTGTCTTGACACAAAGTCTACAAGAGATTCCAGTCTTACATGAAAGCTAACGTTACTGCTGCAAGATGTGAAAGATGTCTGGAAGCTGCTACTCAAAATAGTTACAAAAAATTCATCATCAAAATTGAGGAATGGAGCACATGCATTCTGTAGATAATGTATCAAGTGAGTTCTCTAGACGTCCTCCTATTCTGGGTCTATAATGTCAAGCATCACAGATGATGAAAGAGAGAATGTCAGGAGCTGAAAACGCGCTTGAGGACTGGCTAAGAGTTCAAGCTTTCTTGACCTGGCATGATGGATTTCAGTAAATGCAAAAGGAGAATATTATACACATGCAGGAGATACAGAACAAAGAAGCACCTATGAAATCATATTCTGTAGAAAAGGCCCTGGAAACCTTAGAGGATCATAAAATAGACATGAGTTATAAGATCGGTTGCTATGAAAAAAGCAGCTCTGTAGGAATAACTAATGTTTACTGCTGGCAGAAGATATAGAGATCTTCTGTGGGACCCTGGTAAGCCACAAGCAGTCTGAACTCAGGCAACATATGGACCAATTAGAGTAAGTCAGAGCCAGAAGGATAGGCTAAACTGACTGTTGCTATCTTAGCTTCAGTGATGTACTCACCTACTCCAACTACACCTCTTCAATCTGTACGTGAAGTATAATGTTGTATTCTTTGTGGCACTGCAATGCAGTGACATCCTCCTTGCCTTTGTGAAAGACCAGCTCCAGGGCAGAGAAGGCGCCCGCCCACTGGAGGCTGCAGACTCTCAAGAGAAGACAGTCAGCAAAGCTGGGTCCCTGAATACACAGCCCCATGGCATGTCCAGGATGGGGTCTTCATACAGCCAACTCCGAAGATTTCCAAAAGAAAAGTTAAGCATTGGAATAGTGAAGATTTTGGACCAAAGTAGGAAAAGAGGAGCAAAACACGGGGAGTAGCTGTGAGAGCAGACAGGGAGAGTCCAGGCAGGAAATGAGGTGCAAAGTAAATGAGTACAGCGTACTGGCTGTAGGATAATATACAGACCCTTGCATACATTCTGCACGTTAACAGGCCCTCACAACGAGACCAAGGATAACTGCTCGTTCTGTAAGCAACTGAGGCAAGGCAGGCAACTGGTCAGCTCAAGAACCCTTCTGAAACTTAATGGTTTTCCTGCTCATCAAAAGCTGAGATATGGAGAAAAAAACCCACCTCCTCCAACTTGCAGCAGTAAGGATGTGATTTTGCTGTGTTTGCTTTCTGAACCAATTAATTCTGTCAAGTGATTTTGTTTTCTTCTGTGGAAACTCTACAACAAAGCTTTGGACCTAATTGCAGAGTCTTATTTAGACTGCCAGGCTAATGGTTATAGATAACTTGAGTTTTAAAGTACATTTAAGAATAAAAATGGTAAAGAAAGAGAAAACATTTGATATTCTGTAAGAATGTGGAAAAGGTTACAACCATGTTATTCTCTGACTCTTAATCATTTTTTACTCATTTGAAGTTTGAACTAAAGGTGCAGTTCTTTTCCTTTCTCTTTTTAATCACCTTGCCTCAGCTTTGAAGTTTCTGTAAGCTCAGGATGGCTTATCAGAATAGTCCCAGAGAATGAAAGACGCTTAAACAGGGCTCTGAATGAATGAGATGAATTTCAGTCTCCCTAGGAAGAGGCTGAGCTCTTCAGTATAAGGCATATATGTATTCAATCCCAAGGCAGAAGAATGGATTTAACTACACTGGATCAAAATCCGTCCTTAGAAGCCTCATCTCGAAGGCTTTGCTCACGATGTGCTCTGGATCTCACCAGAGAGAATGAGAAATGTCCTCTTCCTTGGGGCTTGATGTAGACATTGCAGCACAGTATTGTACGACAGAGGATAACACCTTTAACTTCTGAAGATTTAGCACCTACAGAGAGCTTATGCACACAGGCTTTGAACTGATCATATCCCAGAGCAGGTTGGCTGAGGATGCAGTCTCTCTGTTTCATTGGTCTAATTTTCCAGCCAAGACAAGAGGAATTACCCACGCAGTCTTTGGTTGTATTTAACAAAAACTTGTCAGTAAATGAGAATAGCAATTTTTTGCTCATGCAGCTCCCATTAACCAAGAAGGGCCAGGCAGAGCTGGCTCACCCAGGCAGGCTGCCTGCAGAGCTCGAGGCAGCGGCAGAGGGGAGGCAGCCTGGGCACAACAGCATCTTCTGCCACTTGGGGCTGGTCACCAGGTTTCAGCTGGGGGAATAATGATTTCGTAAACGGTAACTACATCAACTCCACAACTGAAAATGGAAATGCAGATCTTAATCCACCATCACGCACCTAGGAAATTTATCTAGCTACTCTTAACCTTGCAAAAACAAGCTGTACTTTCACCTTCTCTGCTCTCACACTCCAATGCTTTACATTTATTTACATTATATTATTTATATTGTTTCACATTGTTACGATGATTAGCATGCATGCAGGACCACTCCCTCCCTTTTAATGATGTTGCTTTGTTACTGTAAGTTGGATCCTGCTTCTCAGGAATTGAATGGAAACATTCCCCTCAGCTTCCATGAGGCAGTTAGGAGACTTTCCTGTGGATATGCCACAATAGCACCTTTTTTTTTTTTTTTTTTAATGAATGGAATACCTTTCTATATATACGTGGGCCTCTCAAAACACTTTCCTCACATCTTTGGTGAAGATGATAGAATAGCACCTTAGCTACATACGCACACACACACACACACACATATATTTTGTGTGTATGTGTGTGTGTGTGTGTGTGTGTGTGTAGATATAGATTAACCTAAGGAAATTATTACAAATCATTACAGGGATATTTTGCAGACGATACGCAGAGTTGAAGTGAAGGAAATTACAGTACAAAAGGGAACAAAAAAGCCTCTGGATGTAAGAGCATTTGCTATTATATTTTTCCATGTATCTGCAATTATTTAAAATACCTCTTGTAACTATATAATTGAATTAGATATCAAATCAGAGCAGAATCTATTAGTCTACATATGACTAATGAGATTAATTTAGTAATAGGCACGACTACTGCCTGTCTGGACTACTGTCATTTCATTCTACAGATTTAAGACATAGCCAATTTCAAAGATGGAATAAAATACATTCCATAGTATTTCCCCTGAAAATTTGAAAGTACAGTGCCTTATTTAAAACACAACAGTTTGAGTTATTATTATAATTTTCTTTCCTGCAATGGAAGCAACCATTTGCTTCTAAGTGCATTTAATGGCAATTATCCTATGATGACCTTGTTTTTACAATATGAATAAGATGGTCTGATTGTGGTTCTCACACCAAAATTATGGTTATACGCAACCTGAAGCAACTTAGGTATATGCAATGATGTTACTGAGGTTAAACATATTTTAATGGTGTCTGACTACTTCTAATTTGGGAATTAAAGTGTTTACTCTGCCTGACTTGAAATGCCAAGCATGTCAGCTTACCCATTTCGTATTTACTGAATACAGTATCCTTAGAGCCAAACCTTAAAGCCAAACTGGTAAGGTATGGACTAGATAGTGGATGTTATGGGGCGTAGAAAATTGGTTGAACTATGGGGCTCAATGGGCCCAGCTGACAGGTGATTACTTGTGGTATAATCACAGGTGTCGATACCTGAGGCAATACTGTTGGGGCAAATATTTGGATTAACATAATTGATGACAGCATAAATCATGTTATCAGAAAGCCTGTGGACAACACTATGTGGGGAGAACAGTCTGTACACTGGAAGGCAGGGATGCTATCCAGAGGGACCTTGAAGGTCTGGAGAAGTTGGCAGATAGATAGGAACTTCAAAGTTCAACAAAGGCAAGGTCCTGCATCTGGGATGGAAAAGTTCTACGTAGCAGTACAGGTTTGTAAACAACCAGCTAGAAGGAACTTTGCGGAAAAAGATGGGCACTGGTGGAAAACCTGAACATGATTCCACAGGGCTAGCTGCAGGGCTTGAAGGGCGAGCTGCATCTTGGGGTGTACTAGTGACACTCTAGCAAACCAGAGGAATGATTCTCCTTCTCTACTTAACACTCAGTAGACTGCATCTAGGTACTGTTTCCCGCTGGGGAAGCTGGGAAGCTTCTGTCCAGTACAAGGAAGACATTGCCAAGGTGGGGTGAGTCCAGTGGAGGGCCATGAAGACAGATAGGGAGCTGGAGTACATGGCATACAAGAATTGGGTTTGCTGGTCCTTAAGACAAGAAGGTTAAGAAATCTTATTTTCTACAGTTGCCTAATGGGATGGTGTAGAGAAGATGGAGCCAGATTTTGGAAGGGCACAGTCAAAGGACGAGAGGCAAAAGACACAAGTTGGGACATAGGAAATTATGATAAGACAAAATGAATAAATTTTTTACCGCGAGGGTGGTAAAATATTGAAACAGGTTGCCCACAGAAGTTGTGGAATCCCATTTTTGGAGATACCTACAACTCAGCTGGACTAGGTCTTAAGCAAGCTGCTTTTACTGGGCTTCTATTGAACAGGAGGTTAGACTATAACCTCCAGAGGCCCCTTTCCAAGCCCCCACAATTCTATAAGACCAAATTCTGCTGTAATTAAGTCTTCCCTACAAATTGAGAATGTGGGTTTGTTTTTTAAATGCACTTACTTAAGTTACCTGGATAACCTACTTATCTAGGCTCAAATGGAGTAAGAGGAGGAAAACTGGTATGGGACCATCTTATATGGATTTAAGACTGTCTTCACAACTTTTCAAACAGTTTAATTACACCAGTTTAAAACACCTTTCCTTAATCATCCAATGAACTAGTGAATTGAAACTGACAGCAAAACCTGCTTACTCAAACATTTCAGCTAGCACCCACACAAATTTCATGGTACATGTACCCCAGACTGCTGGTAACTATTTAGCAGTTAGGAGCCCTGATTAAAGCAAGTAACTTTTGATTTTTGTTGCCTACAAAAGTTGGCCTGGCCTTCTCATTCATTGAGATATATCTAACAAAGGTTACAAGGCAGATTTTATTTCCATGTCTTTCTGTAGGGCAGAGCTCCACATCCTACTGCAAATTCTGAAAATGGTCTGTATGGAGGCGGTTCTGTGGTAAGTTTGTTCACAATCTTCATTTTGGAATAGGAGAGGTATCATATCTGAAATAGTCACTTTATTTATTAAAAAAAGTCTTCATTATAAGTTAAAACAAAATTCTGTATTCTTTTGTTTCAACCTGATCTTTGCATTTGCACAACCATGTAATATTACCTACTCAAAAGGTATGGGTTTAAACAGTAATACATACAAATGCTTTCTTAGATCAAAATTAGATATTGCTGAAGTCTGATCAATTATTATGAAGTATTATTATACATTACATTATTAAATTGCTAACTCTAGGAGGTAGTCACTGTATTGCTTTCAGGATTGCATAATCTCTTTCATCTCGCAGCCACAAGAGGAAACAAGTGGAAATGAGAAAATAAAAAGATTTTATCAGTAATTCCAGATTTCAAATAATTTTAGAGACACTATGTAAAGTTCAATGAGGCTGAACTTTGCAAAATCTGCTGGGTTTTCTCCTGAATGTTCTTCTTTTTTAGGCCACCCCCTAAAACTCTGAAATGTCCAAAAGGTATGTTTTGGTGGCATGGAAAGTAAAAGCCTGAGCATTTCTCAAGAGCCACCTGTGAGCTAGGTTTGCAAGAGATTCTATGAGAGCAACTGCACTAGCTTAAGAGGATGACAGGATGGAGGAGCATATGGAAAATTAACATCAATATGTCTGGGAGCAATCTGCAGAGAGAGGAAACAAATACAGGCAACATGCTTTCCTCCATTTTGTGTTTTTTTTTATTGTTTCTACTTGCCACAGCCTTTGCAGTGCCCCAGACCCTTTCCTTCACATTAGAGATAAAGGGGCTGTTACTTCTGTCAAACGATAATTCACTTGCCTTGGTCTACTGTTTTTCAGTCACATATGTCATAGATAGGACAGTCCTAGTTTATTCAAAGAAAAGCGCTGCTAGTAAAAAAATTGCCATATACATGATTTCTATTGTTTGAAAATCACTTAAATTGATAAGGATTTCAGGGAAAAAAAAGCTATTTACATACTAGAGTAAAACTATCTCGCTGTTCTAGGAACTGAAGCCAAAACATCTGTTTCGATGCTCTTATCTGTTACTGTAGCTATCACAAAACTTGGATTTTCAAAACACTTTGCAGATTTCAGATAATTCCTCATGGATTAAAAACGCTTTTAGAATTACCTTGCCAGTGTGCGACATTTGCATTTCTACCTTTATATGTTTTATGGAATTTGCAATTGAATCATATGCACTTTGTAAGATCAGAACTCTGAATTTTCAAAGGATAAGTAGCTCTTCTCAGAATGATTACACGGAGAAACAGAGATGAAAATTAATATTAAATTGTTTGAAGTGTCAATCTTCTGAGGTGAGAAAATGGCTACATTTACAGTGTAATTGCTTTATAGCTTATGCAGCTGAACTAGAACTAGACTATGAAATTGTTTATCTCAAAGACATTGTAAGGTACAGTAGATAGGGGTACTTTCTTAGGTGTAAAATTCAGCGTAGAAGAGCATCCTCTCAAGATTTTGTTCGTAGGCTTTTTTTCAGAAAAGGTTATTTCATAAACAGGTGGCTTGGGGGCTTTATTCCTGGACAACTGGGCAATGAAAAACCTCATGAAATTCAACAAAGCCGAGTGCAAGGCCCTGCACTTGGGGAGAAATAAGACACCGGTACAGGCTGGGACTGTGTCCAGTTCTGGGCCCCACAGGACAAGAGGGATGTGGAGCTGCTGGAAAGAGTCCAGCGCAGGGCTACAAGGATGATCAGGGGCCTGGAACATCTGCCCTATGAGGAGAGGCTGAGGGAGCTGGGCCTGTTCAGCCTGGAGAAGAGAAGGCTGAGAGGGGGTGTCTATAAGTACCTCAAGGGAATCAGTAAGGAGGATGGTGCTGGCCTCTTTTCAGTGGTGGCCACCGACAGAACTAGAGGTAATGGCCACAAACTGAAGGACCAAAAGTTCCACAGGAACTTAAGGAGAAATTTCTTGGAAGTGAGGGTGACAGAGCACTGGAACAGGCTGCCCAGAGAGGTTGTGGAGTCTCCTTCTCTGGAGATCTTCCAAACCCACTTGGACGCAGTCCTGTGCCACGTGCTCTTAGGTGACCCTACGTGTGCAGGGGAGTTGGACTAGATGACCTCTAGAGGTCCCTTCCAACCTTAAGCATTCTATGATTCTATGATTTATGGCATCTGGCTTATTTTATGGGAAAGAAATGCTGACCATGGGTTTCTCAGACTACAACATTACAATGAAAGTTTGTAAAAGGAGTATTTTTGGCTGTCCTATATCTGAGCCTGTGTTCCATTATTTCTGTTGTTTTGAGTGTCAAAGAAAAATTATAGTGCTATTTTTGCTAATTGACCTTGCAAAGTCTACTGAGCTAACTGAAGGACAGCAAGACTGTACCTTTTTATGTGTTATGAAAAGATTGTCCTGCCTATCTTTAGTTATCTAAAAGTCAGCCATCTATCCTCCAGCTTCTCTAGGTTTCCTCTCATCCTAAAATCTAAAACTCGAAATGACTCAGGTAAGTAGGATGAATGGGATGTACTCCCCATATGAGGTACAAGTCTCTCTTAGCTGTCTAGAGAGAGCCCAATTAGCCTAACCCTCTCTTTATTTTCACAAGTTTCATGTTAGATGGATGCAGCTCTTTCAAAATCCAGACAGCTATACTTATGCAAGATGGAAATTCAGATGCAGAGACATCTTACTCCGGTCTTGAAAATACGTTTATCGGGACTTTGATCTTAAAAATAAGAATTCAATTTTAAGAGCCTGTTTTTTTTTCTCCCCAAATCCTTTCACTTCATTAAGTTATTTAATAAAAATTGACTAATCTCTGCAAATACTATGTCTGCTAGTTGGAAATATATTTGAGATAAACCTGGGCAAAAGGTTATGCAAAAGTGACTGAAGGCATAAGAAGACACTTGGCACAGGGCTGTCTTCTTTAATGGAAAAGTATTTAAGATTTAAACTTTTTAACAGTTTGAATTCTCTGCTAACTTACGTATACATCATTAGAAATTAAAGAGCCTAATGAAGTATTTATCATCTTAACTAATATCTTTGCCTTTACTGTTGTAGAGAAAGAAACACAAGCAATTTCTTCATGACCATATCTCCTGTTTGTTTTGTTGACAACAGCCTCTTCTTTTTCAGGTATTTGTCATAAAATGTTTTGCGCAGCTCAACTATTAAATAAAGCAAATCAAGTGCAAAAAATGGGTACAAATTAAACAAATTGCATATATTCTGCCTCTAGCTTCTTATGAACAAGTATGTACAATTTGTGTTTAACGACTTCTGGCATCTTGTGTAATGTCAATTTATGATTACAGAGACTAAGCTACTGTAAGTCAATTAAAAATTCAATTAAAAAAACCCAACAGTATCTTTCAGATCCTTGCAGAGGTATGTCTATCATATCCAGAAGTGCTCATATGTAAAAAGGAGATGAAAATACATGCAGTCATTCTAAGTGGGATGAAAGCTACCTGTTTGACCTAAGCATCTCCCATCTTTATATTCGCTATCAGTGTACATTACTAGGACTTATAGATGCTGTTCTTGTAAGTAGAAAAAATAACACTATTTTCACTTGGATTATTACTAATATTGAAACACAACTATAGTATTAAAACCAGTGATTTTCTAGAATAGGAAAACAGCATACAGATTACATGCTGTAGTTATCTACGCTTCCAAAGAGTTATACTCTGTTGTAAGAATGCAAGTATTTGTTTTTGACACATTTCCAGCCCTGCAACTGAGAAGAAATTTTTCCAAACAAGAATCAATATCACACTTTGAAATAACCTACCTGACAGTGCTTCGAGTACAAGGCTAGGCTGGATGACTTTCCGAGGCTCCTTCTAACCTGGCTTATTCTGTGAGTCTAACAATTCATCAGAGTTGTGAACTCCTGATATGCATTTCTATCGAACATTAAGTTTAGCAATAAAACTTTGAAACAAAATCCAGTTATTTCATATATCCAAATACAAAGACATTGCTCATGAAATGGCAAGATATACACTCCCTGGTAATTACACATTCCCTAGACTTTTTTCATCACTCAGCAATACTTGGACAATAATACAAGGTGAGATCTAGTTTATTGTATCTTAGATGAAATAAATCACATTCTTGGAGTATCTTTTTCACTCAATTACGGGAGAGCCTAACACCTGTATCTGAGATTGGACACTGAGTTTTCAGATGCCTAGCAAGATTAAGCAGGTTCCAACACACTGAATAACAAGACAGTTGAAACTCTATCCTTGAATTTTGTGCATTACATCTTACAGCTTGATCATAACAGATGCAGCAGTAACTGGGAATAATTCAGTACTGTCACCTTGTAGCCCCCAACTCAAGAACAATTATTAAAAAAAATTACACAAAATGACATAATAGCACAGAGCTTGTAAACAGTCTTTGGAGGATCTGTAGGGCAAAAGTGAATCTTTTTTTATCTAAGTGAATGACTAAAGCTGTCTTGTTCTTCAGCTGACTCGGAGGCCTCTGTTGTAGCTCCACAGAAGAGCAGAGCAGAGCAGAGATGCAACCTTAGCGGAGGTCTTAAGCCATCGTCCCGTCCTCCAGGGAGGATTCAGCCAGCACAGGCACTCAGCTGCCAAGACCCATGTCAAGCCTGCTGGGGAGCATAAAAGAAGCGGTATATTTCTAGAGACACTACAGCTGAAACTGGGTACAAAAGGATTTGAGCACTTGCAGCACAGACATGAGGCTCATAGCAATAAGAAAGGGTTCTGAGAGCCCAAGATGATGATCAAACGCCTAGGTTTAATGCTGCCTCTCTGAGTCTGAATGAGATGGCCTCCTGAATGAATAGAAGGTTAAGTGAAAGATGAAGTGCCTAAATTGACTGATTCAGGAACTATAGGAGGTTTACTTAACATACTAGAAAATGTTTGTGTTAACCAGATACTAGATTATCTAATGTCAGTCCCAATAGACCAATTTTAGTGTATCTTGGTCTAAGAAGGATTCAGTTTCAGAAAGAGGAAAGATGAACAGGCCAGCCCTGTGTCTCAACCTCCAACTAGGGAAAACACAGCTCAGAAGGCCTGGAGAAGAAAAAGAAGAAAAACAACTCTCTGGTTATATCAAGCACATGGAGTATGCACTAAAAGACAACGAATAAGGCGGCCTCACTATAAGAGGAAAATATTGAATAGGGATGGCTCAGATAAATTATCAGAGAAGAAGTCTGGCACCAAACTTCAGCAATATAACAACATACTTAATTGACTGGTGGAAAACAAAATACTTTGAGCGAGCAGAAAAAGTCAAGAAAGAATATTTTGGTAATTTAAAAAAGGGTTTTTTTTATTTGTATGTTTTGTAGTTTGGTACAGGTCAGTCCAAACCTTTGCAAGCTGATATATTTGCCAGCTGCCTCAACAGTGATTTATGGGCTGCCTGTCACCAGCAGGATGAAAAAGAAACTCCTCGTTCTCTGGCATACTTCAGTAGAAAGCTGCGGCTGGAAACGGAGCCAGAGCACCAATGCAAAGGAAGCTTTACAGATTTATTTCAAGAAAAATGCGGTTCTACATATATAATCTTTACAACATACACAGATAGACTAGTCACCTTTAAAAAAAAATCTAAAAACAGAAAACTGCAAATTTGTGAGACAGGGTTGTGACTCACTCCAAGAATATGATTCACAAACAGAAATTGAAATGAGGAAGAAGAAAAAGGATGCTGATTCTGCTTAAGCAAAAAGATGCTTAAATGTCTAACAACAACCTCTCTGTCTTCCTTTCCAGAAAAACAGTTAAGATATCTTAAAACAGGTGGAACTTAAATGTTCATAAAAACAGACAACCTGAGCCGAAATCCCTGCCAACTGCAGGTGTCCAGAACTTTTGAACATGGGATCTATGATACTACCTGTATGTTACAAGGAATGCAAGAACAAGAGAAAGTGACCACTGTTACTGTTTCCTTCCTTCCAGTTGAAAGAAGAAAGCCAAAAAATGAAAAAATGAAGATAGTTCAGGAATTAGAGTCACAGCTTCCTCTCCTAGCTTACTGGCAAAATTACACTTTTTATAACCTGCAATAAATTTGTATTCCAGTTATAAAGTACAATGTCAAGAGTTGTACAGAATAACCCTATGATACCTTCAATCTGAGCAACATTGCACTGCCATTACAGATTGGCTACATAAAAAACATTTTTAGATCATTATTTTCAACTTTTTTCCACCTTTCAAAAATTTGTGTTTGTTTACACTGCATGTTCTTTGAAAATTCCAGAAAACAGTAATATTTGGGGCTTACACAAGCTATGTCTTGTTATCCAAAATTTATCAAAGTATTGTATATGGCACATCTCATTAAAGGACAGATCTACTTCATATGTGTAGGTTTATTGTCTCAAATGAAATGTGCATATTTGGGAAGGAAAACGTTTCAAGAAAAATTGGAGCCCAGAAAAGGCAACAAAATCAATGGCCCAGTCCATGCCATTACAAACCACAGCTGAAATCTGTAAACTTCACATAAAGCTTTTTGTAATGTCTGTAATTAGGGAGAACACAACTCAGTATGCATGCTCTATGCTAAGCTCCTGAAGTGGTGGTTGCTGAACCCCTCAGAGGCAGTCCCATATATGAAGGAATCAGATATTAAATATTAAAGACTAAGACATACTGAAGGCTGAAAGTAGAGGTAGGATCACAAGAAAAGGAGAAAAAAAAAAAAAAGGAATGGTCTGTTGCTTGCACTGATCAGGTGGTCTGATATACTTTCTTCAGCAGTTATGTCTGCTTCAAAAATGCTAGGAAACAGCGCAACACTGAGAATACACATCCTGCTTCCTGAAAGCTGAACACAATACGGTGAACAAATCCAATTTCTCAACAATCCTATCAACTGTAACACAAGCAAAAGCTGGTCTTGTAGCTAAGGCAGTAAACCTGAGCCCAATTCCTCAACAACCACACCAGGCTCACATGATTTGCCAATCTCTGACTCGGTTTGCTTTACAGCCTTCTGCCAGCAAATTTTCTCTGTTGTGTACAATACATGAGGCGAACGATGGCTATATTTTAAGGACTTGCATGACACTACTGTAACAAACCACTAGCCCTGAGATACAAATAATAAAGCACTAGGATTGCAGGACTCTGTGATTAAAAGCATAGGAGCATAAGTATTGCAACAATAATAAATTAACAAGTCAGCATAAATGAAGAAAAATAAACTTTTAAAGTACAGAGGAAGTAAGAAATAATTGGTCAAGGCTGTTGAAATAATCCAAAACAAAGGCAGTGACTATTTTTCAAAGACAGAATATGAAACTAAAAATTCGGTAATGTTTGAATGAATTTCAGTTAAAAACAAAAATCCCAAACCAGAAAACCTTAGAATTTTCCTTACTATCCCAAAAGAATTTAGATACCATAATGAGTCATGTGAGCCGCAGTTTTCTTCCAAAATACAGATGCATTTATGAATTAAGTGTGTGCTAGTTCTTTTGCTGGAGCTGCTAAGCTGCCAGTAAATTCCTGGCACCATCTTTAAAGTCTTTATGATTTGACATTTCATATTCTCCAATATTATATGGGGATCAGGAGTAGCTGCCCAGCTTAGATCCTTGATCTGGAAGATACAAGTGCTACTCTGTTATCAGCATATGAATGGAATACGGGCCAGGAAAAACTCAGCCTTAATTTAAAAGCTGTTAAATTAGAAAGGGATATTTTAAGGGTTGAAGCAGAACAAAAGCCTCTGCCTTTCTTCTGGATATTACAGCGCGACAAATCATAAAATGTTACATGATATTTACTTGGCTTTAAACACAATTTGCAATACACATTGAGCTATCACATAAAATACGAACAGGGCATATTGAACAAGTTTTAAAGGAATTCTGCTAGAACGAGGAAGAATAGCTTCCATCGTGCTCATCCTGCTGTAAACTAAGAACACGGAACATATAAATGGTTTGGAATGTACATACCTATTAACTCTTTATTTCTGACATCTAAGGCCATGTTTCGTAAAGCTGTAGCAACCGCACATACCACCCGGTCGTTGTCTATCCGGAGCAGCTCCACCAGGATGGGCAGTCCTTTCTCCTTGCGCACGGCAGCACGGATATACACCGACCACTGTGGAGACAGGGCAGAGAGCGTGAGCACCCCAGGGACAGAGCCTCTACAGCCAGCAAGGGCCTTGGGCTTCTTCTCAGAGCTACAGAGAAAGGCTGAAAGAACCATGTGGATGTAAACTCCAAAGACAGGGAATTATCGTGTTGCTGCTGGTGGGCAACCACCTGATACGGAAACCCACATTTTTTTTTGTGTGTGGTGGCAAAAGCATTAAATGATGAATTGACTTTAATCTTAGCACACTCACTTAAAATTATACAGACCAAGTCTGCAGAACACTTGTTTCACATCAGCAGTTCCTCTATAGTGTGTAATAGTACCCGTTCATTTAGCTCTGGGTGTGCGCATCAGCTTAGAAGGATAATTATTGTATTTGAGACATACTCCTTATGTAAATACAAACCTCTTGTAAGCATGTAGCTAGCTATCTTAAAAGAACTCCAGAAAACTGAGTGGATTATGCAAATCACCTGAATTCCCTGGAAATATTTCTTGAGTCTTAGCTCTTCCTGTTTATATTATATGATAAACTATTGATTAAACTTAATTAGTTATTAATTTATAATAAACACAATATAATTGAACAGAATATAATATATTGTACCATATTATATATTACAATATACATTACATTAAAAGTTTGCTTTCTCATATGACAAGTGCATGTCATGCACATTCATGCTTCTAGTGCTAATTGCACAAACCTTCCAAATTCCACAAAATACAGCTTTAGGAAATGGAAAATACACTTCACTGGGAAAGGAAGTGTATCTTTAAACTCCACTTCTGGCTCTCAGCAAACACAGGTGAACTACCCTCTTCAAAGCCTATACTACAGACAAGTGCCCAAACTGCAAAAGCCAAAACATGTTTTACAGTAACATTAGCATATAGAGAAGTAGGCAAGGTCTGCGGAGTTGCAATATTTGGAGTTCAAACTTATTTTAGGTAATGCCATTCAGGGAAAATCAAGAAAAGGCAAGAGAAACCAGTACGTAACAGCACATAAAGAATATTGTATGACTATTCTCTATAGTAACAGTGCATAACAAAATCAACCAGCTGGATGGAGCATGAAGACTGTGCTAAGACAAAAGCGATAATGGTTAGAGTAACTTTTCGGGTTAATGGGACGTGAGGTTCTCAGCATCATCATGCACAATAAGATAATGTGTCTAAAATGTAAATGTGCTCGCAATTTCTGCAGCAAAGCAATGCATAGCTCTAAGGAGAGGGAAAATAAACAAGTTGCAGAAGGATTCTTGATTGATCTTATTCTGGCCTCTTTTCTCCTTTAGTCTTTTCTCTACAACCGGTGTATGGTTTCATCTTGGAGGAAGAATCATTAGACAATTAAAATGAATCTTAATGATCAGTGACTTCAACTGAAAGTACGCACATAAAAATAATTTATTTCTTAATGGTTATTAAATATAACGGATGTAATGAAAACCCCAAATTAACGTTTCTAAGCTTCTTTCTTAGCTGTCATCTGCAGCTAGGGGTGTGCAGAGCGGTGGCTCTCTGCACTTACAAGCTTCCACCTCTGGGTTTTCGAGGCCTCACCCAGGGGAGGCCTCCACTGTGCGACACAGCCACGGGGTGAGCGGGCACGGAGATGGGGAGGACACTCCTAGCAAGCTGGTCTGGTCAAGCTAGAAGTCTGTTCATCGTGAGATGCTGATATTCAATGTAAAATTGCCTCCCAGATTTACCGCTTTCAGTGTGGATTGCCTGGGGAATCAGTGGGACTGTTTAAAAAACAGCAACAATAGTAAAAAAATCACATTTATGTCTATTCAACGCCAGAGACGATCTAAGATGTCCTTGATTATTCACAGTACAACAAAAATCCCTGTAAACTTTTCCCCTTGGAATTTCTTTAGTTAACTATGAAGGGAAATCACAAGGACTTTTTAATGAATGTTTTATGAAAAGATTACAACAAACTCCTTAGTTATTTTCACCACCCATTCTAAGTCTAAAAGAAACAAGCAGATTTAGGAAACAAAATGAGAAATGCTTTTTTGAGCCTATGGAAAGCAAAAGACACTCTAGGAAAAACACTGGAACAACGGAGAATGAAACAAGAGAAACTACCTCTTTCTGGATAAATGACATGCAAGTCTTCAATACTTGTAGTGCAGCCATTAATTTGATCACAGTAGTCTATAATACAGCTCCAAAGTTTTCATAAAGGAAAAATTCAGATATAATGTTTTAAAGGTGCACATATGCACACATGTACATAAAACAACGGGAGAAAGCGAGAGAAGCATGTGGGAAATCTCTCGTGTACTCTGTCCATTCCTTTTCCTCTGCCTCGCATAAGCACTTTTTTTGGGAACAGCAATGCCATCCGCTTTGGAGAAACTCACAGGCTTGTCTCTGTGATTTGCCAGTGCTACAGCTGTTTTTCTAAGACATTCATCTCAGGGAGATATACAGAAATGTTGCTTAATTGTTTCAAAACCCTCTGGAGAACTTTGTGTTTGGGAAGAGTTGAGAAGCAACTGTGTCTCCTTGCCCGAAGTGCCGTCTAGGACGAAGCAGTTGCGCCCGCTGCCTGCATTTCAGGAATGCTGCCGTCGGAGTGCTGCTGCAAAACCCTTATTTCGTTCTCTCGGAGAATGGAAAAGTTGATTCACTCTTTCTTGTGTATGCTGATGGTTCTTTTGTTTGCCTAAAGGCATCGTGAAACATTCCTGCATTTCCACATTGCAGTTCAATTGCTAGGATGAGCTCAGTGAGGTATAAAAGGCAGACGTTAAAAATCATAAAAAAAGAAAAGAGTCCAAGGGATTGCTGCCTCTCTGTAAATGAGACATTCTGCCAATATACTTAATCATCCTGTTACTCCACAAATCAGTGGCAGTGTCAGTGACCAAATAATTGTTCAGTTTGTAAAGAAAAAGGACTCCTGTGGGAACAGTCTACACTTCAGAGGGAACAAGAAGCCAAAAAAAATTATTATTGCATGAGATTGCAGCTGAATTACCAGAGACAGGCACAGGAGCCATAATCTGTGACCAAATACTCTTTACAGGTAATTGAATTTGTGGAGCATAACTACTATACATCACTTTGAAGATATCTTGTGCATCTCAATGTCCACTGTCATTAGTGGTTTCTTCTTTATTTTTGTCACGATAATTAAAAAGAGAAATACAGGAATCCAGAAAATTATTTCTTGGTTTGTCATAGTTATTATTACAGAAGACCATTTTAGGAGCGGAATGCCTTCAGGGATTAAGATTACATTAGGCTGCAAGTCTACATAAAAATACTTCATCTAGCTAAAATTATTCTTTTTTTTTAGGAAAAAAAAAAAAAGCAATTAACTATTCTAGTCTTCTTTAGTCTTCCACTAAGCACCTTCACAGATGCCCAAACTAATTATGTGGAGAAAAAAGGCAACAACTGAACAGATATTTTCCATTGAACCTGATATTTTTAATGGATTCACTTTTCCTCCCATTGACATCAGCATTATCTGAGTACCTCCAGATTATTTGGACATCGGATGCACTTAAGTTTCAACTGGAATTTGCATTGTAGAGCTACAGTTCCACATTCTGACTCAAAGACTCTATACAGATATCAGGTGGTAAGGGGAACAGCTAAGACACAAGCCACAAAATCAAAGCCAAATCAAGGCAGCAGCATGACAAAAACAAAGTATCAGGAAGATTAGAGAGACTCAGTTTCACAGGAGAGGTTTAGAAAGGCTCTGACAGGTAAAAGCAATATTTTTATACTCCAGTTAAAAAATTACAGATCTACTTTTCCCCCCAGCTAGCTCCACATTGTGGAGTCCCGTCCCATGAGTGTACATGGCTCTGGGAATTCCTCTTTTTACAATACGTGAGGAAAGGGAGCTTCTACAGGGACTCCCAGCTCCCTGACTGCAGCATTCCCTTCTCAGAAACGATTCCACACAGGAGGCCACCACGAACTGCTCGACATCCCTGTGCTGGGACTATGGAAAACAGCCTGGGATTTGCCCGTCCAGGAGGAACATCTTCACAGGTTACTTTCCTCTTGTTCCATGAGCTTAGTCAAGTTTAAAGAGAAAGGAGAAAACTGGTGGGTGAAGATACACAGAAAAAAAAAATACAATGGAGCTAACAGGAGATGCATCAGTATGTTTCCCTGTTTGGGATTTGGGAATCCTATCCAGCTAATATTTCCTGTCAGATTAATGCATTGCTTCTTTAGAAAGTTTGCCTTTGCTAAGTTACAGAGTTATTACAAGTGGTGATCTCTGCTCTATAATATAAGAATTCATAGTACGAGTATTTTGGAGAAAATGAATGAAAGCCTTTTCTTTGGAATTCAAATAATTCCTCCTAGAATAGTCTGATGAAACTCTAAAGGGTCAATATGCAAATAATTAATTAGTGAAGTTTGGCAAAGAACCCACAATATGTTCTGGCCTGATAAGAGAAGATACTAAGCTAGATGGCTGCTACTTTAGACAACAATTTTTCATTCTCTGCAAGTATTTGGATGGCAAGGAGCTAGAAACTCTTTTCTTGCTGCTCTTTGAAGTAGCTGCATTGACCATGTGACTGAATCGGTCCCTGTTATGTTTCCAGCTTCTTTATCTAAACAATTTGCTGAATCTTTTGCTATGAGACTCAAATTACTCTAGGATGAAATTTGGAAAACAGATGCAGTTGAGTGCCTAAGGCACAGAGAACTGTTTTATGAGATGAGGCCACTGTACCTGTTGTGGATCCCAGGCAAGGACAAGCAAGCCACTTGTCGAGAGAGTGTCACCATGCCTGGCTAAGCATGGGTAAAGGTGGAAGTGGAAAAGAAAGGGGGCAAAATGTCCTCCCGAGGCCCTGAGGAGCACAGCGGTCCTGCTCTACAGCACCACACGCGCAGAGCCGCCGTCCCGCTCCAACGTTACGGAGAGAAAGGACCAAATGGATACTCAGCAAAACGAAGGCTGCACGTCTCAGCAGTCAAGGGGAGTCTGTAAAGATTGAACAGCAACTGAGACAGCAGCAGAAGCACAGAAGGGCCCCACAAAGGCTCCAAGGAGGTTTAGCGCTTGTTTTAATTTGGGCATTACGTTAGAGATAGACTAGCTCTTGGTGCCTGTGTTTATATATATCAGGATCATATGAATGATTTTTCTAATGGTTTGTCAAAACTAAGTAAATCCTAGCTGTGGTGACAGCACTGTTTTTTAACCATGTGTAGTAGAAAAAAAAAAGATCTTGTAAGTTATGAGATCACAGCAATAAGTATTGCTGAAACATCTTCAGCAGGTAAAGTGCCAACAGTGCAAATTTAGCTGTCAGATAAAAGATAAACAGGCTCCCACTCCCTGTGATATCTCCTTTCTTACTGAGAGCAAAATTTTGTTCATAAAGGACATAAACTTGGAGTCTTGATATTGTTACATATAGGAATATACGCATATTTGAATGTAACTTTGTACACGCTGAGTAGTTTAACTTGTTGCTTAGCCTATTGACCAAGGTTAAAATTAAGAACTCACCATTCATTTCTTCTTACTGGCCAGGGAAAATTATTGATTCCAGACTACGTACAAAAACATCTATGGAGATTTTCCTTTAGGATGACTCTTGTCATTTTAAGCACACACATTTGGACATCTCCATATATGTTATTCCAGGAAGGCCATTCATAACATACAAAGATGCATCAGATGATACATAAAGCAAAGCAAGACAGATCTGTGAGCAGGTGCACGCCACTTTTCAAGAAAGAAAAAGATTTGCTCTTTTCAGACTCCAGTACTTCAGTCCTCCCTATGGATCAATGCTTTGATGCAGAAGAGCAAGAACAAGGAAGTAAAACTCTTCGTGTCCTTCCAATACAAATGGTTGGTTGCAAAACTGCTTTGCACCATCAGTGAGGAAACGCACCATCTCAACTGTAGAGTTACTAGCATCCTGAAATAACACTCAGCTTTACCTGAAATAGGCCCTTCCCAAATGTTCTGCTTCGCATATAAATTGCCAATCTATTCATTTTTCTTTGTAACCAGAAGATATACAACTGTGGTCTATCACAGGTTAAACTCTCCACCAAAAACATCCTTTATCACACCTCAGCTCAAAATCACTTTTTTATGTCGGTAAGTTACCTCATTTGGACCAGTTAACACACTTGTTACCAATACACTCCTTTTTGATTAAGGTTTGTCTTGATTCTAACAGCAATTAAATGAAGACAATATATTCTATTAACCACTGTATGAGAAGCTGATTTAGTCAACATACAGATAATACATGGCAAGATTTGGGCCCAAGCAGTGTTCCACCCTGATCCAGAAAAACGTTGTGCAAATATACATATGCACCACCTTTTTTATTCACTGTTATTTCTTCTGCAGTGCTTGGCTTTACAAGGAATTGCTGCAAGTAACAGAGCTAACAATGTCCTACAAGCTAAGATTTATTCCTTTCCACACGTGCATATGTTGGCATTATATGTACACATCACCGTATTCTCTGGAATAAAACCATTTTGTCCCACATTCAGCTCCTCTCAGCTTTTAATCCTTAAAGCTACATATACCCTGCTGCTTTCCCTTTGTATTGGAAATTTTCAAAACTAGTCCAGGGGATTTAGACACATATCAATGGTTAATTCTAATGGCAGACATTTATCTAAATCCCTTAGACAATTTTTTTTTTAACTTATTCTAGGCTTCTTTTTATCTTCCCACTTCCCCTTCATAATGACATTGGTTAAGCATTGCCCGCTTTAAAAGTGTTACTTCTTTGTCACTGAAGAAGATTAGACAGCTTTTTATCTAGAGGAACCAAAAGGACCAATCAGTTAGAAAAGAATCATGTAAGGACAAGAACTGCACTATATTTTTTTCAAGAAGAGACCATACCTTGTGAAGTGTGGGAGCATGCACAGTGCTGAATACCTCACACTGTCTGGGATTCATCTGTCATGAAAATAAGGGCATTTAAAAAAAGAGAAGAATCATCCACAGTTGCTATGAGCACTGAGAGCAATAGCAACACCATTTATTTTTATATGGTTTCTTCTTTTTCTCTCTTTCACTTTCTCATGCAGTTCAAACTGCTTGTTCAAAGTTCTTCTTGAAAGATTTCAAGCAAAAATAATCTCCTCATCTTTATACAATTACAATTCCTTCAGAAATTCAGAAAATAAAAATCTCCCCTAGGAATAATGTCTTCCTTTAAGAGTTTGCTATCTTTTATTTCAGTCGTTTTATGTCCAGAGACTGCAGCGGTGGAAAAGAGAGGTCAAAAGGTGGAAACATCAATGCTTATGTAATCCCCAAAGAGGATTACTCCCCTCACAGAAATGGCTAGTACGACATGTGAAATTAAGTATATTCTTTCTGTGTCTGCACATCGGTTGTAATGGAACT
Source organism: Tinamus guttatus (assembly GCF_000705375.1). The sequence continues at coordinate 29,908 of NW_010578792.1, read as the reverse complement.
GATGAATCCTTAGGAAAACAGAGCAAGAAGAGAACAGCCAAGCCTTCCTCATGACACCAATGTATAGAAAGTTCAAGCCAGTTTTTCTAACACATCTTTTACAAAAGAGCTCTACGGAGCTTTCCTTCCTCTCCAGTTCACAGTATGCATCTGGCAACTAAAAAACAACAAGCACAGATTTATTAGAAATGGGGAAAAGGGCACTGTTTGGATTTTAGCATTCCTGTTAGTGCTCATAAATGTGCCATACATTATTTTCTCATTTGGACCAGTGCTACACCCATTCCCGGATGAACAAAACACATGTACCACGCCTCCGTGCCAAGATTACATAATACGATGTGGTCTTTAATATGGGAATAATAAAACTGTAATGATCTTCAGGCATAGTATGTACAAAGCATTTTGCAAGGCAAAATCATTAGGCAGAGATTTTGTTACTCATTTCATTATGTCACTGGATGCACGGTCAAAGGCATTTTATAAGTTGGTGAAACATTATGCTCAAAAAATTTACATGCCTCTGAAGATCTGCTGAATATGCCAACTAACCTTCCAATAAAAGTTTATGGAATAACAATTTGTTTATTAGCCTCAGGGATGACATTTCAAAATGAGGGCCTAAGCAAATCAGTGCTCACATGTTTAATACAAATGTTCGAACGTTTAAAGCAAATTGGATACCGAGACCCAGCTTTAAAAACTGTATACCCCATTATATGCATTTTTTTTCACAGTAAATATGAAAAATCCCCACTGAAAATTAACTTAGAAGCAATGCATTATATTTATGCATTAATTTATCAAACCAATTTTCTATCATGAAAGGGACACAGAAATTGTCCTAGAAAGTAAACCAGGCTCAAATGTTATCACAAATTTTCCCCATTGCTTTAAACTTAGAGAAAAAAAATCAAAAACTAGAGATTTTTGAAGGGAACTTGATAAAATAACAGATTTTGTTTGGGATCCACTGCAAATAATTGAGGATGGAAAACTAGATCTTTTGATTATAACTGAGAAACAGAATTACATCACCTGCCTGGATTGGCCATTTCCTTGCTTATTTTACACAAAGTATTTCAATAATTTCTTAGGATTTTGAAATGTAGATGATGGGATTATTCATGTTGGTGGCACTTCACCTTGCTATGCTCTCACCCAGATTCTCATAAGCAACAGAAAGTCAAACAGCTTCTGCACTGTTAATCCTATAGGGTTACACTGGATTGTCACTGGTGATTTTTTGGCTCTTTTTTCACAGCTTTGTCACCGCAGCATAAAGATGTTGCTTCTCCTTATTTGGATATCTGTTTTCAGCAGCAGTTCTTCACACTTCATTAGACCAGCGGGGTTTTCCCTGCTGTATGCCAGGTTTTCCTGTAGGATTGTCACTACCAGCTCAAGGGACTTAAAACACAATCCAAAAATCAAGACTGCAGACAGTCCTCTGAAAAGGCATAGTTATTCCACTATGAGCAGCACTCACATATATTCATCTCATTAATCTGCTGTCTGTGGGAGAGGATTCTGAACTCAAAACTACATACATATATAGGTATATCCACACATATACACACACACACTCCCCCATCAGTTCCTACCTTCCAGCTCCCTGCAGCCAAGTTCTGCAGTGCCCCTGCTGCCCCCTCCAGCGTGTCGGGATTTGAGCACTCAGAGAGAAGTGTGAGGTAGGGTTTGACTATTGAAGGGTGCCACAGCATCTGGATTCCTTTGGGTGGTTCTGCACAGTCCGGGAGAGGTCCGACTCCATCCCACTGTTGGAAAGGACATGTCACAGTGTCAGCAACAGGGAAATGCATGAGAGGTATTTCAGATGAAATCATGTACATATACACACGAAATCATCACGTATATATGTGTGTTTAGAGAGACATCAGTGTACGTGTGGCAAGCAATCATTCTCAAGTACTTCACGAGATCCTTCACTTCCAACCACATTTTCAAGCGAACAATCTTTATGGATGAGTCATAGCATTGGCAAAAAGCACAGTGTTTTAGACGGCTGACATAAAATCTCTTTTCACTGCATATATTTTATGGGTTGTAAAGAGAAGCCTACTGAAGAGGAACATGGATCAACATGTCTTACCAGGTAAATCTACAACTTGCAGAGGGAAAAGATTTTCCATTTTTACCTGGTCAGACCTCTGCGTTCTCTCTCTTTCCATGAAGAGGGAAAAAACCGTAAGAAACACCACCGTGCAAAACCAAATCATGTAAGGACATGAATATGCCACCCCCTGAGGAGCTCAGGGGTGACCAAGTAGCTTTCCCTGACTATGCAACTCCTTCTGCCCTTTCTTGGTGTCTTCTTCAGCTGACATTCATCCACAAGGTCAGTAAGCCTTAAGGCTTTAGATTGCAATTTATTTGGCAAAACCACCTCTCACAAAATGGATTCTTGACTCCTCAAATAGGGAGTTTTGCCATCAAAATTACCATAGTAGTAATACCCCAAGATAGGCAATATTAAAACACGGTGAACAAGCAGGATATGCACAACCAACATATTCCTGTTAGAAAGTTATTTTATTCCAGCAGAGAGTGATTCACCTTTCTGCTGGGATGCAGAGTGCACGTGAGCAAGAAACTTCTTAAAAGAAGGAACTTTGAAAACTTTTTTTACTTTTAAACAACAGCAGCATGTGGTGTGCAATATTAATAGTATATTAAATATATGATTTTTATCTCTTTATATAATAAACACACATTTTGCTTTGCTTTGTACAGATAAAATGATTTAGAAAATTCCGTCTTAATACAACTGTTAAAAATAATCCTTGACTTTTGAATTCAATTTTTCTCTAACAAATATCTTTGATATGTGCAGATAACATGATATTGTACAAAGCAAACCTTCTAAGGCATTGGGTTGGAGCTTGCTGTGATTATGCAGATAAAAAAAATGTGTATCATAGCATTATATATCTGCTACACAACCAGAGATAGCACAGACCAAATTAATTCAATGCTTAGATCTGCAACAGCTAGTTTTCCTATCTGATTTAATCGGTTTAATCAGTTATGATTTAAACAACGCAACAAATAAATTCACACTAGAGGAGACCTAGCTTCAGTCATTTTCAGGATTTACCAATTACAGTGTTATTTAAGCCAACTTTAAAAACCTATACATTATTTAACATAAGGATGGCCAATCGAATCTTATCTAATATTAAGTAACAAAGCTTAATTCATTTTAACAGGGTTATGCCTGTTTACTACCACTGAGAATCCAGAATGCCGTTTTTACTTATTTTTACTAAATTAAAGTAGAACACCAATATTTAATTTAATACATGGGAGCAGTTGCTCAAAACCAAAAAGCTGCTCGAATATAAAACTCATTGCGTTAGACAGAAGTTACCAAGGTTTAACAAAATAGAACAGCAGTCCCCTGCAGTGGTTGAGAAACACGAAAATCATCCTCTGGAGAAAAAAAAATCCCTTTAAATGACACCAGGATAGAGCTGTGCCTTTGAAATTTTTTTCATACCTTTCTGCTTTTAAACCAATAGGTTGATTTCAGTATATGTGACTCAGTTCTCCCTTTTTCTGCCTATAATTCATCACTCTTGCCAGAAATGCCTTCTCACAAGCTCACAGAAAACACATTAAAGACTGCTTCTTATTTTAACTATTGGAATTCAGTGACTTGCACTGCCAGAATCTTTATAAAAAAACAAATCAGATGCATCCCTTAGAGGGCAAACCTGAGCCTGCACTACATCTGAGCTTAGCAGCTTTATGAATCCGCTAATGAATATGTCCAAAGACCCAAATTCAGGTCTTCATAAATCTCATTCTGATTTATGCAGTGGAGACATTATGCAGTTGAAGAGAGTTTGTGTGGGATATTAATTGTATTATTGCAGGGATAAAGTATCTATAATGCATAAATTGCATCAGATCTACCCAGTACATTTTTTTTTATGCACATGTGGGAGTACAGTTACTTTTTTAACCCAAGAATTTACACTTGTGCAATCTCAAGTACTGCCAAAATCAGTTGATATAAATAAAGCTAATTCATAAATATAAAATAGAGTTGATTTTAAATGTGTTCATGCAGTACTGGTGCACTTGCAGCACTCCCTGCACCTCTCCTGCACATCCTGGCTCCCATGTTCTAGCTCTCCTGTGCTGCTGCGTGCGCAACCCCAGCCAAGCTCACACTGAAGGCCTTAATGTTTCCTGGCATCTTCCTCTTCGCTGAGACCAGCGCCAGTGGCTGAACAGCTCCACTGTTGCTGGGGCACGTAGGACTCACACGGGTCATAAAATAAGCTACTGCAATGTAAATTTAAATGCACGACCTTCACCTATGTATTTTGTCTTACATTTCAAAAAAAGCCCTCCCCATTGCTGTTCGAGTGCATGTTCTCAGACAGCGGCTAGAGCACGGCATGTAGTCCACCTCGCTCCATATTAATGAAGTGAGGCCGCGTGCTAAACGAGTCCAGCCAGTGAATTACTGGAACAGTCACTGTATTGTTGCAGCCCATCAGGAATGATCAATAAGCTCTATTTGAGAGAGGGTGTGGGTGCAATAGGAACCTTTGAAAAAGAGGAAGGCTGTATGCAATTACTCTTCTTCGCTTATGTTAAGGAGAAAAAAAAAAAAGTCATAAACAAATATCCCTTCCAGCCTTCGCTGCTTCAGCTGAAATTACCCACATACATTGTGGCTGGAACTGACAAACTGTTAAGTTATGGGGGCAAGATATAAATCTCTCATTTCCTGAAACTGGTGCAGAGAAAGGAGGAAAGTCAAAAAGAATAATAAGCTGGATATAAAGATCTTTGAGAATAATAAACTTCGGCGAGTAAGAGAGGATTTTTGAGAAATTTCTGAAGTTTTCATATTAATGGAGAATTCTGAGAGGAGAAAAAAGATTGGTCACCTAGATACTTTCCCATGACATTTTGTTGACTACTATATAACCTCCTATTTCTCATTTTAATGAAAGCAAACCAATGTTTACAGTGCGATTATGCAGAATATAGAAAAGGTTTCTACTACGTAAGAGAAGCGCACTCTCTATATTTGCCTCTTTGCACTGATAGTGACAACACCCCCTCAAGTTGGTGGGGGTTTGGTTTGTTACTAAGGAGCATCTCATGACCACAGTTTTCCCTCTGATACGAAACAACTGTGTTTTTATTTTCAGTTATTAAAAGTCTCTCTTATTTCCCACCAGACTATGAGAGAAAACGTCACCACTAACTACTAAAAGCAGCACGTCTAGGAAAACAAAACAAAAAAAAATTGTATCACCAATTTAATAACCCTTACTATGAAATTTATGAAATTTCAAAGACTTTTAACCAAACATTCCCCCTAAGAGGAAGGCTATTTCTCATCCCTCGCGTAGCCGCGGATGCAGCTGTGGAAGTCTGCACCAGCTGTCCCCCGAGCTGCCCAGCCAGAGCGACCATCTCCCTGGAAAAACAACATTGTTCAAGAGCGCAAATCTAACACGAAGCAACAAATACTCAACAACAACAAACGCTTCCGGAAATGATGAGAACCCATACAGCGGACATCAAGGAGACAAGAACGCTGTATTTGAACCAAGTTGAACTTAAAGCCTAAAGAAAGGTGATGGAGATAAGCAAAGGTGCCTAATGACACAGTATCTACAAAAGTAGGGTGGAAGAGGGCAAAACTGCTGCAAACCAGTCATGTGTAGTCACACAAAACTGTGTGATTTCTGGATATGGTTTATTGGAAATAATGGTAGCCTCCTGCATTTGATACAGTAATGCTTACAGTTTTGGGAAAGGTGTTGGGAATGCTTTCAGAAGAGCCATGTTAGAATCTTTATTATTTATACAAGATATGAATAATTCCAAATTAAACTCCAGATTAAACTATTTTTCAATGACTTGGATTCCTTTGACGAGGACTGACAGCTTGAACTACTAGTGAAATACTGCACAGAAGCCTTGACCAGGCTGGTCCCCAACCTCTTCCACAAGCGGTACGACACTGCTCAAACCGTGCTCTATTCTCCTCATTTGGAAATGTTATTCTCTCCCTCTTAAGTATGCTCTTTTACCCGGACTCTTCAATTAGTGAAAGCAAATACTTCCTTGCATCATAAACTGTGGCTTCACTGCTGTAGAATAGAAGGATTTTCAGCCTGTTTAGCCGGCTGGCTAAAGAGGGGTGCCAGTCAATTCAGAACTTTAACTTGAAACAGTGCTGTTATATCTCAAGGTTACTGACAGAAGGTGAAAGAGGTCAGGCTCATTTCAGAAGCGCCAGTTCCAATCAAAAGCAGATTTTGGAACAGATTTTGGACTGACAAGCATCACAGATGAGGAACTCAAGAGAGGGTTGAAGCCTGTATAAGAAAGCCAGGAAGTAAGACTGCTGCTTCTTTTTATTTTTTTATATACAAAAAAAGGAAAAAGACAGTGCCAATATGAAACAGTGCCAATATGTTTAATACTGCATCGCATGAGAAAAAAAAAAAAAAAAAGCAGATGAGAATTAATGCCAAATGCTTGTCACTTTTCCTGAATTTGCAACCTCATTTTCCTTAATGGCTCTTTTTTCCCCATAATACTTGTTGCTCATGCAGCTGAACGAATAAACATATGGGGAGAAGGGAGAATACTACTGGAAGTGACAACATTTTTCAAGGAGGAGGCATTTGGGTCCGTTTGCAGGGCGAGACCTTACAAAGCAGAGCAGCTGATGGCTACAGTGGCCGAGTGAAGCTGGGTAACTCCAGGTGCTGCAAATGCAGTAACAGCTGAACACAGGCAAGCAGCAGCGAAGGCACAAACAGAACAGCTGTGAGGGAAGAATCACAGAATCACAGAATGCCTAAGGTTGGAAGGGACCTCTAGAGGTCATCTAGTCCAACCCCCCTGCACACGCAGGGTCACCTAGAGCACGTGGCACAGGACTGCGTCCAAGTGGGTTTGGAAGATCTCCAGAGAAGGAGACTCCACAACCTCTCTTGGCAACCTGTTCCAGTGCTCTGTCACCCTCACTGTTAAGAAATTTTTCCTTAAGTTCCTATGGAATTTTTGATGTTTCAGTTTCCGGCCATTTCCTCTAGTCCTATCAGTGGCCACCACTGAAAAGAGACCAGCACCGTCCTCTGCACTCCCTCCCTTGAGGTACTTATAGACACTGATTAGATCCCCTCTCAGCCTTCTCTCCTCCAAGGGCTGAGTAGAGGGGCAGGATCACCTCCCTCGACCTGCTGGAGACGCTCTATACAGGCCTTGGTATCTGAGACATAAGTAAAGACAGATGAGTCTCACTTCTCTTTCATGAAGACTTCAGTGAAACGCTGATTTCTGTTTTTCCAGTGGATAACACCAACCACCATGTCTACTTGTGTTATTGCAAATCTTTAGGTGACTTTGCCTTTTCTGGAGAGGACAGTAGACTCATGTGGTATGTTCCTCGGGAGTGTCTCTGAGTTCTGGCAAGGAATTCAACAGAGGAAGGAGGCACTGTTTATTCTGAAATAAGGAGAACATTTGTTTCCTATGATCCTAAGGGATCCTAAGTTGACTTGAAAGTGTCATTAAGACTCAACTATTAGTGCAAGATACGCCTTGTACTTGATTTCAAGTTGCAAACTCATTTGATGTGAAAAGTTGCAGTTGGTATAAACAACTGATGTCAATAATGAGTATTATTTTCCAGTTTGTTCTTAAAATACCCTTAAAAGAAAGGCATGCTTTATATCACTGCTCAGATTTGTTTTTTCATTAGGAATTTATGTGCAACTATAAGTGAAAGATATCCTAGAATAAAAAATGGGATAATTACGTCTTACAACATAAAACAGACAAATTAAATTTTACTTTCTGTACATAGAAGACTAATGAGAGAGTAATTTTCATGTTACGGAAGGTTTTTCCTGCTTTCCGGTTTTGGAAACAATGCTGATCTTGGAAACAATCCCAATTGTGCATAGGGTTAACTTTCCAAAATACAGAGAACTAAGATTTTACCCACATTTAATGTTTAAACGGATATATTCAGCATTATTGTCCCATTCCAGCAGCTTTAATATCTACTAGGTGTTTCGAGATCATTTGAATACTTTTCTTTAAAAATTTAGGCCCCACAAATCCCTACATTTGTTCCCTTCACAAAGAGTGCAAGAAAATACATGCTTGAGAGCAAGCAAAAGAACTCCTACTGACTGAAGTCTACCATAATAGGAAAGGTTCACAACTCAGCTCATTAAAATTTAATCATTTAATCACATTTTTATGTAAATCTGATTTCCACAGAGAAACATCCAGTTTTATTATACAAGAACTGCATGGCACTGCCAAAAAAGCAAGTGACATCTACCATCAGCACTTATTTCCTAGGGACACAGACCACAGCAGGCTGCAGACAGGGCATCTCCTCTGTCCCGAGGTATCACACCTCTTGCAAATATGTGTACCTCTCGTCTTTTATGTAACAAGAAAGATGAAATTCTGAAGACTATTAAAGACTTCACACAGGTAAAACAACAGGTTAAACTGATCTAAGATCTGTCTGAGGTCAAATACTGTATCCGTAAATGGCAATAACAACATCAATAAAGTTTTTGTTTTTGAAGAAACTCCCAGGCTATCTAACTATGTATTGCAGTAATGCAGGTCAATGTGCATTGTCCAGCAAGAGCAATTCACTAGAAACAGGCTGAAGCTTAAATCAATGTCTTTATGAGGCAACTGGGTAACTGACTACCTTTATATCTATATTGTCTTACATTTCTTCTTTGAGGTTTCCTTCTACAGATCATAACATCTTGGCCAAGCATAGTGCATTAAGTGTTTCATCGCAGTGTTTTAAGTATTTAACTGCAAACTATTGCATCCTTTTAAGATTCCATGTGGAACCTCAGATGTATAACTCTGCTGGTCACAAGAGAGATCTTTGGAAGCATACTTTGAGGCATTTGGGAGGATAAAAGCTTCCCTGCTGATGGTTTCAAAGGAATGAACTCCCTAAAAACATTATCACAAGGAGAGCACGTGTTCTGTTGTGAGGGGTGGAACAATGTCCATTAACAGCTCAACCACAAACAGATTCCCCAGAAAAATTCACCAATCTTGCAGAAAAAGGATGAGCTTAATGTAAACGAACATGTATGCGTGTGTAAAACACAGGGGATCATTCAGCGCACAGGGAAGCAATTTACTGTGAAAGGAGACGTGAAAATATGATCCTGGAGTGTGCAGAAAGCACAGAGAAGCTTAATTCAGAGAAGAGAGATTCTGTCCAAGAAACACAAAACAATCCAGTTATTAAAGACTATTGCTTGGCATAAAACACACAAGAACAGTGACTTCTTTAAGCGCACGCAAAAATAGTAAAGGGGTATTCCTGGCTGCAACACAATCCAAAGGGAGAGAAAGTTTAGGTACCTCCGGATGGACCTGCTTTCCAGCGAGAACAAACATAGCGCGGATACTAAAACACTGCGGGATCATCATAAAGCCAACGAAGCAGAAAGATCTTTTTTCTTAAAAGAAAAAACAAAACAAAACAACAAAACAAAACACCCAAAACTACTTGGACTAGGTTTCCTTACAATATGATCTATACTCATTCACACGTGCTGTTTTTGGACCTTCTCTTTGGATAACTGCAAGCATTATTTGCGGGACCTGTTACTATAGGCAGAGAGATGACTGCTTTATGTGACAAAATTCTTAGGTTGCTTTGACGCTTTTGATTTCTTTGCAACATAATATATGAAACTCAACAAAAGACCATAATAAATGCAAAAAAGTACAGCTGAAATCACTAGCTGTAAGTGCTGCACTTTTTAATACCTGAATCTTAAAACTTTTAATGTCCCTATAACATTTACACGTTAACAGAACTTGCCTTTACAACTTCAAAAATATTTTCAATAATGGTTCACATAATTCATTGCAAATCCCTGTGTGCTTAACTGCTGGCTCAAAATCATACTGCCTTTGAGCCATCTGAAGCAGAAATAAATGGCAATAGAAAGGAATAAGTCTGCAAAGAGAGATGTAAAAACATCTCCTGCCGTCAGAGGTCTTTGAAAAGAAGTTTGTAAGCCAGTGGCCATTGCCATTGTGTATGTGCAACTGCTACAAGAAGGTCTTCCTCTGTAATATCATTCTGTGAGCATTGCTCAAATTTTTAGTTCGAGCACCAAAATAAGAAAATAAATACACCCAAATCAACCCACCCACAGCATCTCAGATAATCTGAATAACAGATGAAGAGTGCACTTCTCACAACCTTTGTTTGGTAACAACATTAAATATATCCAACTGTGTGCTCTTTTTTTGCATTCACTTATATTCTTTGATTCGGTCCTGTACAGTTTTATCTTAACTTGTAGAGGCAGAGTATGAACTAACTCAAAGTTAGCAAATACACACACACATTTGTATTTAGGCAGATATATATATATATATATATATATATGTATGTATGTATGTATGTACAGGCCTGATGTTTGCATTAGGGCCCCTCTACGCAGATGTGACAGTAGATAGAGAGCATAAACTATACATGGATTACATCTCAATTTAAAGATTTTTCACTTTAAAATATAAATAGCTCCCTATAACAGACTGAGCAGTTTACAGTATTTATTTATGGCATTCACAGTGTATCCATGACTACAGTTTCTAGGTGCCACTGTGTAACACGCAAGCAAATATGTCTTATGAAGTTATTTCACAACTATACTCTGCTTTAAACTCTCAGCTAATTAACAATGGTAACGCTTCCACACACTGTGCATCATGCAATTTAATTCTAATGCAGTGCATTATTTATGTTTTAAAGGTGGGTACTTCAACTAATTGCATGCAGCTGCAAGTAGCTTTCATTACCTGATCTTGGGATTTCTTTTTCTTCTTTTTCTTCCCCCAGCATCCTGAACTCTCAGCATCTTTTCCATTGGTATCACCACACAGTAATCCATCAAGTTCATCTGTTCCCATCTGCTGTCCCTGAGATGTTTCTGCAGCTAGCCTGTATGAGAGGTTCCTCAAAATGCACACACAGTTTTCAACGGTCTGAAAAGAATGACAGAAAATACACATAAACAAACATAGAAAGCGAGAAAAAAAGGTTAAAATTCATCCGTTGTTCACTCTGTATACAAAGCAGAAGAAATATCATTGATCTTTGTATTTTGGCCCAGCACAGCTCTTTTCTACCCATTTCTGAGTGCTTCCTAGGCAACCATTGCTTGAAAGATTCAGAAATATTGGCAGAACCTCACACCCTCCTTTTATGGAAGAAACAGCAGTTCGGACACTATTTTTTCATTTTATTTTTTAACATGTTTCTGAGCTTCATTCTGCAGTCCAAGGTGTAAACAGAAGCTGAGGATGAAAAGTGTGATCAAGACAACCTAAGCTCTCACACAAAGCAACCTAACTTCCATCTCAGCCAAAAAAAAATGCTACAAACACCGGATTATTTTAAAATTGTGAATATTTACTTCTATTCAGATATAATGTTCAGAAATTGAACTATGTGTTTATTAGCATCCTAAATTGTGGTTCACCTCTTTAGGAATTACAATCTTCACACTTAAAATCCACATCTATACCAAAACCAAATTAGCTGAGTCCACTGTGAGGACAACGTTGCCTCAAACTAAATGCTGAGATGCAAACATCTGGGCCATACATGCAACAGACACCACTTTCATGAAGATGAACTTGGACAGGCCTATAAAGCTGCTTCAATTCACATATCTAACCAAGCTTTACTCCTCTTTGATTTGTACTTTTGAATTTGATGAGCCTTGTACTTGTTAGACCTACAAGAATTTTTAAGAGTCACCATAAGAGGCCTTGATATGACTTTGACAGTATTACTTAATCAATCAAGTGCAGTTTAAGGATAGTAACTTTGTTAGGTAAAACACATCTAATTCATTATTTTTAATGTTGCAACTTGAAGCATCACAGCTTTTTCTTCTTTGTTTATAATAAGCCCCACAACCTCGGTTCCTAGTGCTGTGAAGACTCAGGCATTCCTATGTTTACCCACATGAGGAGGAACCTTAGCAGCAACTCCGCACATGCCTGTGAGTTCCATGCCCTCTTTCGGTATACTGCAATTTCATTTTGGATGAATGCTTTGTTCTTTATCACTAGCAGCCTTATAATTGTGTCTAATAGCACAATTACCACGGCATTGGGAAAACAAAACTTACAATTCGTTTTTAAAGGTGCATTTTTCGTTAAATGAAACCATTTTTGAAGCTAGATTAAAGAGTGATTTAGGCTCACTTACTTAAATATGTAGGCTAAATAAAACTATATTCTACTTCGGGAGATGAAGCTACTTAACCACACAATTGCTTTATATTAAACAGTTAAAAAAATGTAAAACGGGAGGTTAAAACTACCAAGGCAGGGACAACCATTTTTCTGTCATGGCCCTATTTTTTCTCCATATGACTTTGTCCACAGTTTTACAAGTTTTAACAGCTCTAAAACAGAGTATAAAGGCAATGGTCTATATTGATGATAAAAGGCAAAACCAAGAGATTATCACACTCCTAATTTAGCCTTTGGAATTAAAGCAATCGTGAAGTCAGTCTAGTCACCTGCAAAGATGGGGTTGGAACTGCAGCAGCTGAGCTGTGAGAAGGGGATATTCCCTCTTAACTCTCTGCTCTTAATCCTCCCACTCTGCTTCCGTGAAGCCCTCTAAGTTTTACTTCCTATTCCACAAGCTGAATCAGGGAACTTTGCAAGAGTCCCCAGTTCACCTTTTCCAACAGCTAATGAAGCAAGAACTACCCCCATGTTTCCTGAGCGGCTCTGCAGGAGGTGACAGGAAGGGGTGGGAGGTTTCTGACACCAGCTGAGTTTGCTCTGAAGCCTTTTCTGAGAGCGGTGCCTTCCTTGTGGAGGGCTCTCCTTCACTTCTCAGTAATTTTTATTGATGGAAACCTGATTTTCGTTCTGCATTCTTTAAATCCATATAGGTCAACAGACAACTACCTGTGAAAAATACTTCAGAAATACAAGCCCAGTAGGCTTTAGCATTTTGCTGTGAAGAAAGAAAGGTGTTCTCTTGCTATAAAATTCTTAGGGGGTTGCAAATGGACAAAGGTTGTTCTGAAGCAACAGCTGTACTTACTTCAGTGCCATATATACCCAAATATATAGCCAGTGAAAATACACCTGAAACTAGCATTTTCGTCCTCTGAAATACTTTAATGTATAATATGCATAATTCATATTATGAAATATTTTAATGCATATTATATTAGAAACCTTCAATTTATAAATTTTTGAAATCATTTTATGTAAGTTGTGCCTTTCACCTTTGGAGAAGCACGTTCATATTACAGCATTTTCAGAGAACTAAAGATATATTTTGTATTGACTTAAGACAGCTATTATTAAAAAAAATATATTGATCTTCTTCGGAACAGACGTAATGTTGGTAACAACGTAGAACTGTCTATTAATTTCCGCTTTTTTAATGGCAACCGCTCCGCACTTTTCTTGCCTTGTAAGCCCACCACACTGGTTTTAGTTCTACTTAGCAGTCCTGAGGTACCCTGAGTACCTGGCTTGCCCTCTCCTGAAAGGACAAAGATGACAAACCTTACTATCAATTTCACTGCTCCCCAGAGCAGACTGGATGACGTAGAGCAGTGCATCCGTCAGGCCGTCGCACTCCCTCATCCTCCTGCGGGCCTCCTCTCCCGCCGAGCTGACGTTCCTGGGAGGCAACAGCAACAGTTACTGCTCTCGCAACGGCAGCGCCTGCTGCTTCCCGTAGCAAAGCATGCTCCCAATTAACACACACGGAAAACATTTGCTTTTCTCTCTTTACATCAGTTCGGAACTGTGAATAATGAAGACAGCTGCGAATGAGCTCAGGCAGAGAGAGATAATGGAAACAAGCAGGGAATAAATAGAAATTTCAGCTTCTCTGCAAGAAGGAGCTGAGGGTCCACGCAGGACGGCCCTACCTGAGCTCAAAACTCACAGCCCTCCAGAATTTGGAGAGGGCTGGCAGTTCATATTTCTTTCCATACATTTCTTTTTAAAGTAGGTTAGAGTAAAGCAGGTTTTGTGAGAATGTGTGTTGAAAAAGTGCATGGTGTTCATAAAAATCAGTTTAGAGGTTGTGCCAAAGAAAAGTCTGCTGGGATTTGAAAAGCCCAGCAGTCAGAGCTCGTGTCCTGAGAGACTCATGTTATCAAAGTATGCCATACTCAGGTGTTGCTCAGGAATGGTAATGCGTCCATCCTCTTGTTTCTCATTTTACATGGAGGTTCTGTCTCTCATTTTAGAAGAACAGTACTATCTTGATCTTCTCCTTGAGTAATTTTTTGAGTTGTTTTACATTGCAAAATTTAAAACATCAGCTTATTATAACAATTCTTGTCTCTCAGAAAGCAAGAGCGGCTCCTGACCATATTTATAAAAACAGAGCTAGATCAAAATATACTGAATAACTCTGTGGGTTATAAAGCTCAAAAAAAAAATTACTCATAGAGGGTATATGTGTCAATGTGCATATATACAGAATCTATACTGGCTAACATCAAGCTTTCCAGGAAACAGTGCATTCAAATTTGCATAGCAATTCCAGTTTGGAAAGGCTGAATTTGCAATCTTAGAAAAGTTTGGGGTAAAACTTTTTAGATAAGCGAACTCCTCTGTTGTTCCTCTCCCTCCACTCCTAAAGTTAATATAAAGGAAGAACACAAATACCTCATACCAGCCCTATGTACTACCAACGTATGTAAAAGGCAGGTGGAGCACTGGCCCTTTGGCCTAGGAAAGACATAAGGCTTTTTCTTCCCCTTACGCAGTTGCCTTTGCATTAAAGATGGAAAGAGGACAAGAATCTTGGAAGTGGGAATTAATTTTGGAATGTGAGGCAAAATTAAGGACAGATGATTGACTTTCAATTCTTACTTTGCTCTGCCTGCTTCTTCCTATCCTAACCTTCGTGGGTCCCACCAAGCACCCTAAAATGCAGGTTCCCAATTGATTCTGCTCCCTAAACACACATTATTTTTCATCTCTACTTCCACCCCAACGCAGTCCTGATTAGTTCTACTCTCCCACACTGCTTCCTTCACCTATGCAGACAGACCCATGAAAACATATAGCCTAGCAACATGAAAAAAATAATTCTTTTTATCTTATCAGTATATAGTTGCACTTCTTTCCATTCTCCTTGAGACTGCTTAGTTAATTCTGCATCACACATCAGAAATGTCTCCTCTATGATGACTCACAAGTGTTGTGTTGTCTTGTTCTTTTCTCCTGGCCCCTAGACTCAATGCTTCTTCTCTCTGATGCTACAGGAGGAACAGATATGGACCTTTCCTCCAACTTAGAAGGAGGCCCTCAGAACCCTGTTGCATCTAGAAAGCGTGGTCCGGAGAACACCAACTGGAAAAAGTCTTCCACCAGCTCCCCGTCTCCCTTCCCCTCTGGTTGAAGGAAACTGGAAACGAGAATTGTAGAACACGATTTTCCCCAAACAGGGCCCATGCCTTGCATCTGTGGTGCTGGGGACTCTGGCTGAGATGCATTTTCAGTAGGCAGCCACATATTAAAGACAACAGTTCGGTCTGAAATTCGTGTGTTGCACCTGAGCTGCCAACCATATAGCAAAAGCAGTGTCTTGCATCTGAAAAATCCGAGGGTGCAAGAGCAGGTCAAGGACTTACTTCTTCTGAAATTCTACTCTCTTACCTCCCAAGAAGATAAAGAAATGGCTGTACCCAGCCCTAAAATATTATTGCAAATTGAGTAACTGCAGAAATTGTAATAGGATGATACTGAGAAATTGTTCACTGCACTTTGCCTTGCTGCATTATCCAGGAAATATGTGAAATATTATTGACGATCTTTAAACAGAACTTGACTAACATTCCATATAAACATCATTTATCTAGGCTTCTTCATTTGTTGCTGTTACATATACCGAGGACAACTTATTTAAATGTACAGACATTCACATCAGCGGAAACATATCCTCCCTGATCTTTTCTCAGGGGTGATTTCTCATCCTCCGTAGCATGGCAAAATGCAGGTCACATTGGCTCTGCAGAGCCCAAAGAGACCTGCAGCCTCTCGGCTCTTCTCCAAGCTCTCCCGAAACTCCTCCTCAACAAGACAGCAGTGCAGACATCCGTACAGTCCCTAGGCTGAGAGCTGTCTGCCTCATTTATTTCTAGGTAAACAAACAATATGAGCTCTATATTCAAAGCAGTACAAATATACTAGAGGGATAGCGAATAGCTTCACAGAAGACGCATCTCTTAGCTCCGTCTGGAAGAGCTGTTGAGCTCAGTTCCTGTTTATCACCCTTCCCCATTATGGTCCAGTTGCTTCTGGGATCACAAGGTGGCAAGATGAATTCCTGTGACTGCTTCTCCTCCTCTTTTAAAACTCTCCAGCTAGCTTCATCATGGCTTCCTGAGTTATCAGAGCTCTCCCCAGATCTATCCCCAGATCTGGTGTATTAATTTAGATTAAATTCAAACTTCATATCAACATTTTGGCAGAAATGTTCATTTGATTATTTAAAAAGAAACTGGCCCTATTATCTAATTACTCCCATTTCTCCTTTACTGAAAGAAACATATGACCACCTCTGTAAATGACTGATAATAGATCTTTCATGGAAAGCCTCTACTACCACCACATCCAGGTGATGTAGTTCTGCAGGCAAGTACCAGTTTCCTTGACCCATCAAAGAAAACACTCTTAATTTTCTTATTTGTAGATGTTAACTCCAACATTCTGTAGCTGGCAGCGCAACAGGGAGTAAGACATGATTTGTCATTTGTAAATGTACAGGTCACTGTGGAAACCTTAAACTGGAGCCTTGGTATTATCTCCTCTCAGTAAGATGTCTCACTAAGTAAGCACATATTTCTGCCAGCTTCACCAACCAAATCTTTTATCGATTTTCAAGAAGATATGGAGATGGGATGCACAGGCTTTCAAAAACAATTTAGTTTTCCATCCTAAAAGCAGCTACAGCAGGAGTTTGATTGCCTGATAAGGTTGGATACTTAGGGCAGTGTATGAAAG
The DNA here is from genome assembly GCF_000705375.1 of Tinamus guttatus. Next base: position 12,817 of record NW_010578792.1, on the reverse strand, counting down.
CACAAAGCACAGAGCTGACACTGACAGCAATGTCAACATTTTGCTAAATGTTTTCCTATCCAGACAGGATGTCTCTTTTAGCACGCTGGCCTCCCCAGCTGAAGGTATCTACAGAGGTATCTGCCCTCCTTGAGTGGGCTCAGATCACATCCAGCAGATTCGCCCTTCCTGTATCAGCAACAGGTCTGCAGATTACAGACCCGATAGCAATCATGTAGGATCATCTCTGAGAACAAAGATGAAATTTAGAGGCGCCCTCCTCAGAGTCCCTGAATAAAAAGAGAAAGCGTGTTTAACAATTAGAACATGTAGCTTATCTGTATGTTACCTTTTTGCTGTGGACTGGTGCGATGTAAGAAAGGACAGACTCAGGAAAGATAATATCCTAAACTGGTCAAAACTCGGAAGTCATCTTTGGAAAGGAACTTCCAATGAGTCCATAGCTTTATCCCCAGCAGTTTTCACAGAAATGATTGAGGTTAGAAGGCATCTCTGGAGATCAACAAGTCCAATCACAGAAATGATTGAGGTTAGAAGGCACCTCTGGAGCTCAACAAGTCCAACCTGCTCCAGCAGGGTCACCTAGAGCACATTGCACAGGATTGCGTCCAGGTGCGTTTTGAACATCTCCAGAGAAGGAGACTCCACAATCTCTCTGGACAACCTGCCCCAGGGCTCTGTCACCCTCACAGGAAAAAAGAGATTTTTCCTCATCTTCAGTGGAGCTTCCTGTGTTTCAGCACTCTCCAGCAGGTCAGCCCCAGCCTGTCCAGGTGCATGGGGTTATTCCAGCCTAGATGCAGGGCCCTGCACTTGCCTTTGAAGAACTTCATGAGGTTCCTGTCTGCCCATCTCTCCAGCCTGGCCAGGTCCCTCTCAATGGCAGCACAGCCCTCTGGTGTATCAGCCGCTGCTCCCAGGTTTGGGGCATTAAAAGTGCCCATCCCCTCTGTGTGCATGGTATATATATTTTAATACTTTCAATCTTTTTATTCCTTCTAATTGATATAAGAGCCACCAAAAGAAAAGTCTTCCCAGAGACAGGGTAAAGTGTATATAAATCAGGAAATAATAATAATAAAAATCCATTAATATTGTAGGAACCAAGTTTATGTTTCATAGGCAAAAGCCCCTCAGGAGCATAGTGAATAACTGAGTTGCAATTGAGCAGAAAAAAATGCCCCCAAATTGTTCTGTGAGTGAGGCAGCAGGCAGAGATTTCTATGCAGCAGATAGATAGCACATTGAGCTAGTGGAAACTCCCATACTTGAACATTCAAAATATCCTTCCCCCATACTTTCTCACCAGTATTATACTTGGAAGAACCTTTTCAGTAGACTCTGCATTTTATACTGAAAGTCCAGTCCATTCAGATACAAATATATACTCAGTGCATAATTTCCTGTTATTAGTAAGGTTGTACATCACAAAGAGCTTTAGTCCTGAGAGCCACTCTGGCATCACAGATGCCAGCCTTGGTCAGAACCCCTTCCTTGAGTTGCTCAGCATTAACTCTGCAATGTACTGCAAAGTACGTAGGGACCTGCTTGGACAGCAGGATGTCCAAAGACCAACATAGCCTCAATCATCTAGCAGTACTTAAAACTACCCTAGTAATGAGCTGTGTCACCTCTCTCCAAAGCAAACCTGGCTTAAGGTGGGGCAAGGGGGAGATTTGTGACAGAAAGATGGAGCAGGAAAAGGCAAGAGATTAGAAGTACCTGTGCAGATCCTTCAGAAAGCATTTCTGGTTCCCTTAAAGCATAAAGTGATTGACTCTTTAGTGTTCTCAATACTTGTATATACATGAAATGTGGTCTTCTTAACTCCCCATGTGGGATTTGAATGGTTGTGTCCTGTTTCTTGCTAGAGGACTGTCCTTTAGAGCATTTAGTACCCCAGAAGGTAGACTGCCAACAAGCCGCTCTGTTTTCTTTTACCACTACCAGCGTTCACTGCTTTCCAAAGAGGCATGACCTGGGCCTCATTCGTGCTCAGTTTCAGACCACAGCACGACTTCATTTGCAGTATATACATCAGCCCAGCTCCGCTCTCCAGCCCCTGCTCCAGCTCCAACACAATGATTCACAACAAAGCGTCTTTGGCAGAACTGAGACCTTGTGACATGAAGGCATCTACAGCTCACTCCCCAAGCATTTTTTAACAAAGGTTTCCCCAGAGACTCAGTTTTAGAAGAGCATATGCACCAAAACATTTGGTTGGTTCTACCATCATCCTCAGGAATGACAGTATAACCACGCAGAAACAGCACCAGATGCCTGTTGGGTAAGCAACAGAAAAGTCACATGCAGCAGCCTCAAGAAACAAGCTACCTTGATGCATCCAGTCATGCAACCAAGGGACAAGAACTCAAGCTCTTCCTTTTCTCTGCAACAACTACTTGAAATGAGTACTCAAGACCATGGAAACAACCATTGGTGAAAAAAAATCTGTATGGATGAGAGAATGAACAGGCTGCTGCTTAGAGTATATATACAGTACATATATAAAAATACACTCCAGTACAGCCAGACTGTTGAGAGGAACTGTGTACGTGAGGCTTTGCCCTCTCATGTTGCTAGTTTGACATGTGTAGGACATAAGGGTCAACACGTCTCTAGCACTATCGCTACTGAAAGAAAAATAAAGAGCATTTCACTATAGATCTGTACAAACGGCAGAAGAGTGAAATAAACTTTTGTGCACCAATGATGTACGAACAGTGCCATGCCATATGCTGTCAATTGAGTCTCTGGCTGGCACCTGTACTTGACTTTGAAGATAAGCAATTTGAACATGAAAATTACAGAATCACAGAGGAGCTCAGGTTGGAAGGGACCTTAGGAGGTGGTTTAGTCCAACCAGTTCTCAGAAAGGCAAAATCATCTAAAGGAGGTTGCTGAAGACCTTAGACACTCTACAACTGCTCTAGGCTACTTGTTCAGGTGTTTGACCACCCGCACAGTACAAAAGCTTTTGCTTATGTGGAATTTCAAGTCCTTCATTTTTTTTCCCACTGCCTTTCATCCTGTCACCAAGCACAACTGACAAGCTTCTGTCTTCTTCTTCACCTTTCCCATCAGGTATTTATACACAATGATAAGATCCCTGCTCAGCCTCCAGGCTAAATCTCTGAGCTCTCCCAGCCTATCTTCACGTGAAAGATGCCCCAATCCTTTACAGTCATCCCAGTGGCCTTCGGAGGCACTGAAATGGCCCGGGAGGGGTGTGCTCTCTACCTAGGCCTGCGAGGCCACATCTGGAGCGCTGTGAGCAGCTCTGCGACTCCAGATGTGGCCTCACGGGTCTGGGTAGAGAGGAATAATAATTTCCCTCAACCTGCCGCAATGTTTTCCCAGTTCATCCCAGTAGCTCTTCATGTCTGCACTTTAAGAAATTTTCTCCAAACTTCTTCTGCAGAAAACAAAGCCACACAGAAGCAACCCTCTCAATCAGTATTTAATTTAGTCAAGAGCAATTCCCAGCCAACACTGCTGAAGGCTGATAACAGACATAATGCCAGAGGGCTTGGAAAGCCTCATGGTGCTCAGAAGAGAATCAGCCGCACCAGTAATGTCCCTGCCAAATCCAATCCAATCCAATCCTGAAACTCAGATTCTCGATCACCTTATATATTCATCTGTCAAGTAAACATATAAAATATATATACATACACACACACACACACATCAATTCTCTGCTGCTGGCCTCCTCTACCTATGCTTTCTTATATGCTACTCAGCTTTATTTCTATCTAGTTGGTTAAAAAATCTTTTTCAGTGATAAAACCTTGTCTCAGCAGCAAGTTGACAGCTCCTGTCCCATGGGAGGCTGCAGTGAGCGATGATGATGCTTTAATCTGGGCTGCAGCATAGCAGATGATCACATAAGAGCTATTATTTTTTTTTCTGCTTGCTTTCAGCTGTTTTTGTAAGTGTTCAGGCTCTTTGTTGCAAAGGTTTATTATAGTAATACAGACAGCAAAACAAAGCAGCCAATACTGTGCACACATCCAGCAAGTGTGCTCATGGTCATTAGCAGTCCACTGACAACAATCAATTTTTAAGTGCTTTTTATAATGGAGTAAGACCTTCAGTCACACTGGCTTATCTCTAAGTATTCCACGCAGCCTTTGGACACACGGCAAACTGATTACCTAGTGCTTCAGTACTTTTAGACAAATTCCAATTTTTATAAATCATCATTTGTGCACTAAAACTTTTTTTCAATCATCCCCGAGTGCTGAAAACTAAACTAGCTGATGAGAATAGTAATTTCGCAGATAACCAAAAAATTTAAACAAACCAGTAAGAAAAAAAAATAAAATACAAGATGTCTCCGCTAATTTCTTATTTTTAGGCTTTCAGCAACCACGAAAACTCTGTTAGAGTAGTAAGAATAGACAGAAATAGATTTGTCAATCACTGTTACACGAACACCTTGCAATTTTGCCCGATTCGAATGACAGTTCAATTCAGTATCATTTTAAAGGAGCAGGACATTTCATCACGATAGAAAATACAACTATGATATGCAGTAGGGTCAGCATAAAGAATCCTTCTTTCTAAGTGTTCTGAGTACTAATTATAGCCTTCTTGATTTTATTGACCTTCTGGTTAGTAATAATTTATCCCCTCTCCCTCTCAAAAAAAAAAAAAAAAATCCTGTTGCTGATCCTTGCAGCCCTGAATGTGCTTAAGAACAATGTGGTTTAGGGACAGATTCTTTCCTATTAATCAGCATAGCACAACTGTGATTAAAGAATAAAGATCGATTTACATCATCAAAGAATTTAGCCCCAGATCTTCAGTTCTTAGATATTAATTTCACTTTGAAAAGATACTCTGCAAGTAGAGAAACATTTGACAATTTAATGTGGATAGAGTCTTGGTTATTAACATTTCTATTAAACGCTACGACCATGTGATTCTCTTATTCAGCTGAACCTTCTATTTTCAAAACATCACAACAATTAGCCTCTCAAGGCAAACATCAACAGGTAGCTGTGCATCTGCATCTCAAATTCTAAGCCTAAAAGTACTGCTCTTAATGACCACCATGTGTGATCTGCAAATCAAATGACACCTAATATCACTTTTGTCTACTTTAGTAGTTTTTGAAAAGATTTCTGGAAGAAACAGAAGAGCACACAGTGCCATAAATAATATCTTAAAAGAACCAAGTCTTTCTAAAAGAAATGAACGAAACATTATGGAATAAAATATTTCCTATAGGGTTTCATGGCTTAATAAAACGCATTCCCATCTGAAAGAAATAAACAATCTCATCTATTTTCTAACAAAAAAATCTGTTAGAATTTACTATTAGAAAAATCCTCTCCCTCTATTCCCTTTTGCTATGGCTTTCCATTTAAATTTATCTTGTAAATAATATAGATATTGTATGCAGTGTGTTTAGCAAACATTTTAAATTATGCTAAAAAATTCCATTCCCCAGCAAATTTCTGCTTTGATATTTCATTTCTCTGACATGCAGTATGTGGCTGTATCAAACCCCTTGTACTTACTACAGCTCAGCTGTTCATCCATACACCACTTCCATCACACTACCTCCAGGAGCTGGAAGTCTGTTTGCCCACACTGCCCATTTGGTAGGGAAGAGGTGAATTACTGTGCCACTGCCTGCCCTGGAGAAGCAGCTGCCTTGGTGCAGACCAAGAAGGTCCTAGTGGGAACAGTTTAGAGATGTCAATGGGTAAGACACTCCTTCCAGCCCCGCTCCCCCCACACTTTCAACTGCAGCATTTCCAGCTTGACTCTTCCCAGTACAAGCTGGGGACTGACCTTCTGGAGAGCAGCTCTGCAGAGAGGGACCTGGGTGTCATGGTGGACAACAAGTTGACCATGAGGCAGCAGTGTGCCCTCGTGGCCAAGAAGGCCAATGGGGTACATTAAGAAGAGCATCTCGAGCAGGTCGAGGGAGGTGATCCTGTCCCTCTACTCAGCCCTGGTGAGGCCACATCTGGAGTATTGTGTCCAGTTCTGGGCTCCACAGTACAAGAGGGATGTGGAG
>NW_010578791.1:61933-150535 GCF_000705375.1 Tinamus guttatus | reverse complement strand
TCTTTCTTTCTTTCTTTTCCTTCCTTCCTCTTTCTTTCTTTCTTTCTTTCTTTCTTTCTTTCTTTCTTTCTTTCTTTCTTTCTTTCTTTCTTTCTTTCTTTCTTTCTTTCTTTCTTTCTTTCTTTCTTTCTTTTCTTTCTTTCTTTCTTTCCTTTCTTTCTTTCTTTCTTTCTTTCTTTTCTGGATAGTATCCTCTATGATAAATCTGTTCCCCACTCTGAAATCTTGCAGTTTATCACTGAAAAGGAAAGACAGGATAGCTAATATGTTTAGGCTTACATAAAATCCACTTACTTCTGCAAGATGGTGCAGAGCTTTCACTCCTACTGCTATTACTGGGACTGCAAATACCTTGAAAATTGTTGTTTAAGTATTTCAAAGGTAGTAACAATTTCTTTAATTCTTAACATTTTGAGAAAAAGAGAAATGGGTCAGTACTTCTGTAGACAGATGGCTCAGATGATCTTGCTGCTGCTGCTGTTTGGGATTTCTGTGGGATAGCAGGAGGGAGGAGTTCCCATTTTGCATCATCCAGCTAGAGAAACGTAAAATTATGAGTCCCTCTGTCCCTCCCTCTTTCCTGTGCTGTGCAGGAGATAGGGGCGAGGAGATGACATCTGGGTTTTCTACTACATCCAGTTGCAAGCCAGCTGGAAAAGGACTGTCATTGCATGTATGTTGAAGAACCCGTGTACATCCTTGCACATTTTTGCCTCAGACACTAGGTAGCAGATGTGGAAGATAGAGGTGTTAACAAAACAGATGAATGATTTATGATGTTGTTGGTTTTGCTCATTTTTCAGCTTTCCCATCCAGGAGGTCTGCACATGCTCCTCTTCAGAGCTGTGGCTGCTCTATCTGCGGCTCTCAGCGCGAGACACTTCTGTGCTGCAAAATGAGTGTCGTCCCAGGGTTGCCAGGAGGTCCAAAATAGGAAACAAAACAAAATAAATCAACTGTGATTAAAAAAAAAAAAGCCAAATAAACAAGAGCGTTTTCTTCCTGCCATCTTGCTAAACAAAACCTTGAATCACAGTTTACTAGTAAAAACTGCCATAGACAGTTAATAGAGTAACATCTGGATTTAATGAAGAAATGCACAGCCAAAATCAATTTCTTCTTCCCAGCACTTTAAGTGAAGTAATTCATCTGTACTTTAACAAAAGCTTTTATTTCCACATGAAGAGGTGGGCAGCCATTCAATCAGACATGATTGAAATTGTTTCAGTCAGTTAAACTGCTCAATGTTTTCATATGTTACCTTTATTAAAAAAATAAAAAGAGAGCTTATGTGTGACAATTTGACACACAGAAACATATGCCTCTACCTACAAAATGTTTTCATATACATATACACACACTTATATACAAATCTGTATGAATCTATTAGAGAGAAGAAAAAAAAAATACCTTTCCTTTAAAATGAAAGTTTTTAACACGAAAGCTGGGCAAAAAAAGGGATATCTAAAAAGAGACTCCTGTGACCAATTCTTTAGTGTCCTGGACAGATGAACTTCTTATTTTAAAAGCAGATGGGGTTATCTACTTTAACAAGATTTCTGATTAGGATTTTCAGTGGGTGTTTCTTGCTAACCTCTAAATGATACAAGGAGGCTTATTGAAGTCAGTGGAAGCACTGACATGTCTGAAGTGAAACACGTGTATGATTGTTTGTAGAACTGGAGTCTATGATTTTAATTCATTCTAACGGTGGCCTAACTTTAAATTTCCTACAGCTAGTGGGCTGCTTTTTTTGCTCCTTTTTTTCTTGGAAAAGTGTCACAGTTCTTTTAAAGAAGCTTTTGAGTTAGTCTAGCATCACTGCTAAGCAGTCTGTAGCAGAGTATCAGGCACTATTCTGGAGTGATTCTAATTAACTTAGGATTTGCAGATAGCTATGAGTGACATGAGCTACAAATAATCCTCAAAAAACCCCCAGAATTTTAGTGGAAAACTTTCTTTTCAAAAGCAAAACAAATGTTTCAAATATACATACACCAAACATTTACAGAGTTGTTAGTAGTATATGACTGAAAAAAAAAAAAGGCTGGGCAACTGAAAATAAAGCAACTTTAGCTAAGGTATTATTTAAATCACTGAATAATGATTGAAGACTTCTTCATATGTAGGTAGCCTTTAATGACATCGTCATAGCTTCAAACTCTTTTTTTTTTTTTTTGTTATTACTGTTGTTTCTAAAAAAACTCATGTAAAGGGAGACCAATGTTCTCTGAAGTAAAGGTTCTCTGAAGATGATCCCAAACTGTAATTTTTGTGTTGCCCTGGAACTTAATCTGACACATTTTTTCATGCAAGAACTTTGGCTAAAGCTCATAACTGTACAGGAAAATAAATCCACAGTAAGATGTACTTATGTTGGTAATTGGCATGGCTCTCCTTATTCAGCATTCTTTTTCTGTAAAGAACAAATCTTTATATTAAAAAGCCAATGAAAAGAAGAAAAAGAGTACTTTCTTCCTTTTAATTTAGTTTCCACTCTTCATAAAACATTGAGATATTCAGATATGATGGAAACTTAAAATTTAGCAGAAAAATAGGTATCTAATTATATAAAGAATGGATTAAGTATATTTTTGCTGTCTTTTTACTTTCTGAATCTCATCAAAAAAGATGCACCATACACCATCACATATTATTCAGCTGTGTAATATATGAAATTTTGCATGCTTCTGTCTGGCCTTTTATCATGAGCTAACTAGAATCATATCTACCTTTGCTCATAATTTATTGTGTATGATCTTGGGATCATGGGTAGTAAACAGCAGCTTTTTTTTTTTTAATGACAGCTTAGTTATACCAAGTATAAAACTGTAAACATACTAGTGGCATTTAAGAGGAGCTACAGCTCTTCAAACTGGTGGTGTTGAAGAATTCTTTCTTGTTCCCTAAAATAGCAATCTGCAGCCTTGAACTGTATTTTATTTCCTCCATCATGTATCTTAGTAACTGGGATACCAAAACATAAGTCAAATATGAGATTGACTGTGCATGGAATTGCTGAACCAATTCACAATGTAAGATAGGTTTGGTACTTCCAGACACTGCCTAGGGATATGACAATCATAGGTACACTAACGAAAGGTCATTTATAGTGAATTACAAAAGTATTTCACGTAATATTACAATGCTTTTCAAGCACAACTTCTTTTTATAAGAAAAAGAAGAAATCTATGATTTTATAAATGAAGAGATTCGTGATAGTTTTTCTTTTGTTAAGCAAGAAATGTTGGCATAGTTTTCAGCTGTGACTGCTTCAAAGGATTAAATCGAGAGTGGCAGATATTTTAATGGGGACTCAACTAATTGTATATCATGAGATGTAATGAAGCTCTGAAACATTTCTTCCCCATGGGAGGTGAGAGTGCTGGCTATTACAATAGCTTAGTTCTTTCATGCTTGACAGTTGAAGGGCTTTTAAAATAAGTGCAGGAAGGCAAGAGCTTTTCCGCATCCTCTTTTCCTTTTAGTATTCCGGATGCCCTGGCACCAGAGAGGCTTTGAAACCTTCTCCCATTTCTTCAACACCTGATGATGATTGTTCAACTGGATATTTACAACTAAGTTTAAACTCAAAGCTTTTGAAACAGTTGAAGGCACAGAAGTTTAAAACGGTGCCGGATTCACCAGAGTAATGATGTTATCCATATCCGATGGCTGCCTGACAGCGAAATGAGATTATAATTTCCCGTGATTAAATGTTCCTGTCTCGGAAAACACTGAGGAACTCAGAGAAAAAAGGTAGTATATCTATATCAGGTGTATATAATATATCAGATATATGCGTGTATCTGAGCAAAAACAACATCCGTAACATTATTAGCTTTAACGTAATGACTCTTGTGATAGTTTATCACATGCCTAAGAACTCACAGGATGAGAGGAAGCACTAAGGGAGGAAAAGGAAATTCCTCTTTCCTCCTCTGAAAGGTAGTCACTTCATGCCATGGTTGTGAAGAATTGATGATGGTGTTTCATTTCACAGAATCACAGAATCAGGACATAGCTGGGGCTAGCAGGGACTTCTGAAGACTATCTTGAACAACCGCCCAGCTCTAGCAGGGTCACCTACTGCAAGTTTCTCAGGGTCATGGCCAGTTGGGTTTTGAGCATCTCCATGGATGGAGATGCATAGCCTTTCTAGGCAACCAGTTTCAGTGCTTGACCACCCTCACACTGGGAAAAAAAAAAAAAAAAAAGCTTTAAAAAGTTTTTCCTTCTGTTTAAACAGAAAGTCTTGCATTAGATATTGATTGATAAGACTGCCATGAGCCTTATTTTCCCCACGCTACACACTCCCAGCCCTCTCAGCCTCTCCACATCCAGTGATGTCCCTTGCTCTCATCCCTTAATCATCTTTGTGCTTGATCTGTCCCAGTATGTCCATCTATCTCTCTTGCATGTGTGACACACCACTCCAGGTGTGTCTAATGGAGGTTGAGGGGAAGGATCACCTCCCTTCCTTACTTCCTCATGCAGCCCCCATGCAACCTGCCCCATTGCCTGCCTTTGCTGCAAGAGCACATTGCTTTCAGCAGAAAGAGATAGTCTGTCCAGATTTGGGGTCCTTTCTTTAATTGCTCATAATCTTATGGAGGTCCTAAATTACACATAAGCCTTTAATCCATCTGTCTCCTCCATCCACTGTTCTTAGGAAAGCAATAGTATGTGAGGGCCAAGAAGGAAAGATCTCCTTATGAACAGCTTTATATCAGATGACATTCAGAAATGGAAGGATTTCACTGCTACATGTCCTTTTACAGAGCAATTCATGCATAGTTACACTGCAAAACTGCAAAGCAAGAATTTCAGTAGTCTTAAATAAAATGGAAGATAAGGTTGGTTTATTTCTTCTTTAGGAAGTGTAAGTTACTTTAGAAAAATTAGAAAAAAGGCTGTGAAGCTTTATTAACCAAGAGATAAAGGGATTTCATCAGGGATAAAATTCCCTGATGTAATAATAGTAAGAAAGGAAAAGTTATTCCTGAGATTTAGTTTAATATCTGTATTATATTTTCAAACTGTAGAGTACTCTCTCAGCAGTGATTCTTCCTCTCATTAGCCTTTTTATTGCTATCATAATCAGTATCACTATTCAGATGTAAACATGTACCCATTACAATTCCCACACCTATAAAAACAGGTTTCATGCAGAAAAGAGAAGAATTAAAAGGAAAATCCTTTGACAAGAAAACTCTTTTCTTTTAAAAAAGAGAGCATGGCGATACGGTACTGTCAAAATACACAGAAATCCAGCTAAAGCTGGAGTGTTATTTATTTTGTGAAACAGCAAAAGGCAGTCTAGAATGTTTTGGAAAATAGCAAATTATAGCCCTTCTTGAGTCATCACCTTGAAATTCTCTATTTTTTAATAGAATATTTTATAAATACTTTAGTATGAATTATGATATCAGAAATATATATAACAATAATAGACTATCAATATATTGCTATTATTGTGCTATACTCGGTTCATTGTAGCAAATCATGTACATACAGACCTGGCTCTGTATATTTACTGGACATGTATATTTTAAAAATATTATTTCATATTTTATGTCTATTTAAATTTTCAACATAGCACCATACCCAATTTCCAAGAATCTTTCTAAGTAAGTCTAGCAAAGATGAACCAGAAGATTACCGGTATGGTTTTCTTTAAAACATAAAACAGTTCTTTAGATGTCAAGTTGTGTAGATGTTGAAAACAGATAAACTTAATTGAAATTTCATTGGTACATGATAAATTTTACAGTAATATCAGTTATGCTGATGGATTACTATTTATCTTTCTAAATTTTAATCCAGGTGTAAATTCTAAAAAATATTTGGCACACCACTCACCCTGATCTGTGATTTGCACCAAAGATGGCCCATGAAAATAAGGAGAAGCATTTCACATCTTGCTGGGAAAGGCAGAACAGATACATCAGGAGCTGCTAACCAAGTCCTGAGAGGAGAAATGCTGAAGGAAGGAAGCTCTAGCGTCACTCAGAGGTGAGTGGGTTGTTCGCAGACTTGGATGACTTGCTTTATTTGTCATGTTTCATGATTAGAATCCCAAGTCATGCAGCGTCATTCTGGTGTCTGAAACTTTTAATGTAGAGAACCAGCAGCTCTGAAAGGAATGGTGTAAATAGTTGAACTACAGTGTAAATTTGGTCATAGTTGAAATGATTTGTGTGAGTGAAGGATTTGTTTGAAAAGTAGTCATTTTCTAAGATTCACGCAGACAAAATCAATTATCATGGGAGATTCTGGGTAAGGTTGTGAATGTGACTCACTCAAGAATCAATTGAAACAATAATTTGTGACTAAGTTTTCCAATTACTTGCTCAGCTAAAGTTCTAGTTGTTCCAACCTCTCACGTTGCTTAAAATTTATGCTTTTAATAGCGCTAGGGGCTATATTAAAATATTAATTCTAAAACAAAGTTTAGCATTGCTCATATAAAAAAGATTTTATATCATAGCAATTGTGTACTAAATAGCAGAACCACATGAGAAAGTGCGATCCCTTTTTGAAAATATTATAAAACTAAATTTCAGCATAATTTTATATTAATTTGTTGAAAGCCCTATGGAATGTAGTAGACTCTTGAAACCCTGCTGTAAAATTCTAAAAAATGGTCATCATTGAAAAAACTTTGTTCACCATTATTAGTAATACCTACGCATTTTAGAAGGATTTCTACATAACGCAAGAGATTTTGCCCCCAGTAAAACCTATAGAACCTTTCTGATAATGAATGTCTGCTAATATATGCCAATCTTGAGGATTTATACTGGAACTTATTTGTTTTAAGAGATTAGAGAAAATACTCATGCTATAGTCATGAAGACCTTATCACGGACTCACTCACCATCTGTTCCCTACTACTGGCTCCCAAGAAAAAATAGAGGTTAATACAGCAAAGGTTGATTGTGAAAAAAAATCACTTTCATTAATCATACAAGTAGTCTTTTTTTTTCTAGAGATTTAAATAATATAGTACACATAATATATAAAGATTAATCGAGTATAGAACCTCTTTATTATCAGTCTTGAACTACATGAACAAAACCACTGTATTTTTCTCATATTTCCATGTGTAGATGACTGTGTTTCTTGCCGACATGGTTTTCTGGAAGTGGTATATTTTCTCTGGTACATTCTGCTGTGGCATCACAGAATATTAGGAACTCCTTCCAAGCCTGTTGAACATCGTCTTTTTCCATTTCATCTTATCACTGTACTGACAGCAGGTTAGTAGTTCAAGAGTTCTTTAGAGAAGAATATTTTTTGTGGGTTCATCAGAAACAAACAGTCTCATGAGGCGAAAGTTCTGTATGGTAAATAGCGTTTAGAGAGAAAATTTTAATGAGCGTAGATGCTATCCCAGCTGGTCTTTTGCCCCAAGTGAATATTAATGACATGTGTTTTGTATTTCATTATAAACGTTTTGAGAACTCTAAATTAATGGAAAAAATGCTTCCACTCCGAGAAATATTCAATGCTTGTTATTGAGTAAAAATTTGTGGAGAATTAATGTGATTTCTACAATTATTTTTGGCTATCACAGTGAAGTTAGACTTATAAGAACTCAGATAGATATTTAATGGATTCAGTACTTATTGTTTTGAAAACTTTGCTCTCCTCAGTCTTTTTTCCAAGTCTAAATGTACCTTAAAAAGTAGATGAATAGCAGTAAATGTAATTAGTGAAGAAAGAGCAATGTTTTTCTGTCCGTATTTAAGAACTCTGCTTTTGTGTAGAGATGATAGCCTTTGGATATTCCATTCGAAACACACATTAGCACAAAAAGTAAGCATTTTAAGCATAATTTTAAGAACAATTTGCCCTTTTTTGTTCTCTTTGGGTTGCTTTTCTCTTAAAAGCTGAATTATAGTTTGGTTTTCTTTCATTTTTGTCTAGATAAGTTCAATTTTTTCTAAATGAGTCCAAGATCATCAAATGACCCTCTGTGCTCTGGGTTCCAAGGACATACAGACTACAAAACCAAATAAGAGTTTTTAAAATATAGCAACAGACAGTGATAAGCTGTCTGACAGGCTGTGTCAGTGCAAACTTGTGCCAACTGAAAACACATATAAGGATGTAATAACTCACTTACTTATGAGAGTAACTCACTTATGAGATTGTGAGAGAAGAAAGTTATTTTAGAATAACTCTGCTAGTTAATGGAAAGTTATTTTAGAGTAGCTCCTCTAGTTAATATTTCATTTTGCTACAGAAAAAAATCTTTGATGGAAAAAGACATAGAAGTATTATTCAGGTCAAAGCAACAGGCTAGGATTTGAATTAATTTTTAGATACTCGGACAACGTAATTTTCCCTAATTAATTTTAATGGAGCTCTTAAAGTCTCTACTTGTATTTTTAATAAGTTCATTTTTATTGCTTTAATGTGACAGGAACAGCTAGGATTAATTAGAGTGGCGCCATTCGCAGCATTAAGCTAGGGTGTATTTATCTCCCTAGTTATGAAATCTGACATTATGAGGATTGGTAAGACACTCCTCACCTTGCATGGTGGTGTGGAACATGCAGCACACTCTAGTTAGGTGGCTGGTCCTACTCCCTTTCTGAAGGTCCCCTTTCTCACCACTGACTCTTAAAGAGAGTAAGGAAGTTAGTCTAAAGAAGAAGAAAAGTTAGTGTGAAACAACCACAGTCTTGCTTATTTTTAAGGTTTAAATAGTACTTATCTGAGTGCAGAGGCATTAATTCCAAAGTAAAGTAAGAACCAGGATAAACTACACTGGCACAGTATAACCAATAAATACCAACACCCAAATTAGACATGACCTTATTTTAGTTAAACACATCTTATTTTACTATGTCTGACATTTTGAAAAGGACTCCATTGAACTTACTTAAGTGTTTTGTGAGGAAGAATGTCTGCCTGAGACAGTCACTACATGGACTTTTGATAGCATGTTGACACAATGTCCATCATTGCCTGAATACTAGATAACTGGTATTAGCCACTAGTCCGATCACCACAAATTAAATCTGCATGCACACACATACACAAAAGAGGGAAGACATTTCATTATGATCAGTTTTAAAATTGACATTTCCCCCCACCTAATTTATAAATGACAAGGTTCTGACTCTAATTTTTGTTCAAAATAGTCCCACTTTTTAGCAATCTTAAATCAAATTAACAGGACTCATGTAGTTGAGTATTAGGACTTAGATGCTCCCCAAATACATTTAGAAAAGGATAATCCTGTACAATGATCCTTCTAAGAAAAAAGATGTAAATTTAAAAAAAAAATCTTTTACTGATGCACCCAACCTGCGCTTCAGATTGAGTGAATGCTGCATATGTGGGGCATGGAAAGATTTCAGGCAAATTATATGGTGACAGACTATATCTCATTCATAGTGACATTTCTATGTGAATGAGGTCTGACAGAAAAGTTGACAGCATGTATATGTGGAGAACTATGGTAAATGTAATTATTTTTCTACTACTCACACTGTTTCTAAGCCATAGCCTGTAAAACATCAGCTGCAGAGAGGACAATTTAATTACAACAATCTAACACATCACCAGCAAAAATTTCTTTCATGAACATAAAAACATGAAGCTATTACCTGTACTGCTCATAAATCAAACATATTTTTCTTGGAACAGTTGTAATAGAGCCTCCCCTGCACACTGTGTACACATAATTGTGATTTCTGATCCATAAGTTGTGCGTGGTGAAGAGAATAATGTCCTAGGTTGTGCTCAGGAAGCGCAGTCAGCATTGCGGAGAGAAGAAAGGCAAAAATGTCTGAAAGTTTTTGGCACTGAAAGTTCTTACACCCCTCCTCCACACATGAAAGTCTTTATGAATATTTAATTTTGATTTTTATAGAGATGCTGTCAATGTACCTTTTATGACCCAACCAAAAAAATGCCTTTCTGCAAAGAAATAGGAGAGCCAAAATGATGCAAAGATTCTGACTCATGTGAAAATTGAAGTCCTTTACTAACCGCAAAATCATAACATTTTAGTATTCTTTGTATTGGTAGTTGAAGTTGAAATTTAACATATTCCACCACATCAGGACATTTGCTCAGTGTATTCTTTTACATTGTTTTTAAATTGGTTGTTCCAATTGACATTAAGCTTGAAAGGACAGAAGGTCTGAGCAGCTGGAGTGGATAATTCAATGAATATAATAGCATATCTTTGCTTATACCATTACAGCTTATGCAGTATGAGAACTAGCATCATTTGATGGGGTAGCAAAAGATTATGTAAAACAACTGTAGATAAAAAGGTCTACATTAACATTATCTTTAACCAGTAAATTAGGGTTTAGTATTAATATTAGGGAGTGGTGAAATATTTTTTTCTTTTCCTCTAAAGCAGAGCTCTGAGTAGAGTCTTTGCAAATAAGTGGTGTTTTTCTCTCTGTGTCACATAAACACACACACACACACACGATTGCTCCCCTATAATCCTTATTTTGGGCCTGTTGCCACAGACTGACATTAGATGAATGCAGAATTATCACTTGAATTTACAAACTGAGAGACAATGGGATTTGCTGACTGACTGAATTATCTTCACACAGCCTAGCACCTCTCATGTCAGAGTCTATTGTAAACTCAAAAATATTTCTCAGGGTATCATTTATACAAGGCTTTGTAATAAAGGAGCTAAAGAACTGACACACACGCACACACAGGCTTTTATAAAACAGCATAGTCTACCCAGTGTACATTTCTTCAGACTTTCCATATTTTTCCCTCTAAGCCTCATACAGTGTGACTTATGTGCTCCTGCTGGGACAGGCAGGCTACGGGAGGGTTTTTTCCTTCTCCACCCCCTACCTTTCAAGATACACTTTGCTGAGCTTTGTGTCATGTGGCATTAGGAAAGCTTTCTTCTTAAGAGTTTAATTTGCTTTTTCCTAGTCTGCTGTGGTGTGACATTTACAAACTAATGCACTTGCCCTTTATATAGCCCCTAACCTAAATCCCATGCCCAATAGGAATTACAGATCATTTTGCTTTGGGAACCTGAGGAAATTCAGAAATAACGAGGTACCACTAGACTTTAAATGCCTTCTTTAATCAACTGTTTTCTTCATTTAGGCAACTGTTCACTCCTTTCTATTTAAAATATATAACGAACATACATTTACAGTTTAATTTGTGGATAAAGAATCTTTCTTCAGGCTCCTGAAGACATCTACATCTCTTTTTTTTAAAAAAAAAAAGGCAGTGGAGTCAATCAAAAATTTATTTCTGTATGTGAGGACCAAAATAAGGTTCATGTAGCCACCCACTTGTTCATTTTCTTTGAGTGTATGTTATCTTGTCTAAGAAAAGCTACCCCCTTTCCTCATCTGAGCTTGCTTGTGTTTCTCTGACCTTCCTGGCTGAAACATGCTACTGGTATTTTCTTTGTAACAATATTTTTTTTTTCCTGAAAATGGCAATAAATAGCAATAATTGAATAAAAATTTGCTCACAAAATCTTTTAATTGGCTATTATTGCCATCCTGTTTACTTGCAATGGCATAAAGCTTGGGGCCCTTTTGTACCATTCGAAATAGAAAAAAAAAAAAAGAAAAAAGAGTGGAGACTGCTGTGTAAGATAATGAGAGATACAGTTACCACCATTTTCTTTCAAAATTAATGCCATTCTTTCCAAATTAGAAAAAATAGGATAGAGAAGTGAATCATTCTTAAACCTAATGGAAACATTTCTTGGAAAATGAAACACTTTGGGTATATTTGAAACCTGGCTGTTTAAAAGAAGAAGAAGGCTGTGTTTAACAAATGTTTTCTGCAAAGCCATGGTAAGTCTCCTAGAACATGGTATTAAATAGCAGGATGGCTATTAAAGATTGATAAATTGCTTTAAGTACATTTTTTTATTTGAAATTTTGGCTTTATTCCTTCTTGTAAATGTCTCCTTGGAAAATCACTGAAGCAAAAAAAAAAAAAGCACTTGAGATCTGATTCCTACAATGCAGAACTGCATATTTTGGTCCAGCTTTTAAGTAGTTTCTGTCTGGAAAGCTCAGCAACTTCCTTCTTCATGTTTTTCACTGATTTTAGATGAAAAGTCAGTGTTTGCTCTTTTCTACCAACAGTACATAGACAATCAACGGGAATTTTCTTCACTGTAGAAACAACTCAACTTCAAAACTAAGGAAACCAAGGTTGTTCCAAAATGGCTTGTGCAAATGAGTGGTTCAAAATAGCTGTGGTGACCCTGGTTATATATTCTAGGTCACTAGTGAATAGTGATATTAATCGAGCAATATTGCAAAATTTTCACTCAAATTAAACAGAGATTTCCCCAAAGGCACCAGTGAAGCTTTCCAAAAGCCATCACGGAGCGCTCTGATGGCAGCAGCCCTTTCTCCTCCACCGTTCACCCTGCACGGCTGCATACTCCTCTTGCCAGTGGGAAAGAGCTCCTGCTTTTGCAGCTATTATGACACTAAAATTCTTTCCCGTGATTTGTTGTAACAATCTCTAAGTAGAGTTAGTCTGCTGGGGCACGACGTGTGTTGATACGCTGCTCACCAGCCTTCCCCACAGCAGCCCCTTAGCATAAACAGAGTCTCCCAGCACATCGAACCATGATATACAGCCTGTCACCCAGACCACAGAAATGCTCCCGTTAGGCTGGGTGAAGCGCTCGTGTGGTAAACATACAACCCTCACCATATCAGAGCTTCTGTGTGGGAACTACAGGATTCATCCATAAGAAACTGGTACCAGGATGGATTTAAGTAGCTAGAAGTTAGACCACCATCTGCCTCATGTAAAACACAGGAACAGTCTATGAGAGACCACTGGGGTGAACACTCATTTTCCTGTGCATTAGTGATTGCATTTAGCATGACCCCATCCTTAGCTGCAGGATATCTCTGAGGAGAGTGGGTTCTTTGGGGATACACACAGCAAGGACTTAGCAAAACTCACTGGAGTGCTACCCACAGCTTTTATGGACTTTTTAAGTTTCTGGGGCTACTTCATCCTCAGTCTTCTGCAATACTGGCATCTGCTTTGGGTATGGGGACAGGAACAAGCCATGAGATTGAGCCCAGTTACGGCTCTGCAATGAGAGTGAAGGGAAGCAGAAATCTTGGTGCTGGTCCTTTCGGCATGCTTCTCTGATACAGAGGAGACATGAATCCCAGGACTTCTCCAGGCATTGTTCAGAAGAGAACTATAAAATACAAGCTTATTCATGATTAGATTTACCACTATAAAGGCAAAATACCAGTAGCTTTTTGCTAATTATTATTCACATTATTTTCCCCATTGGTCTGCTCCCACAGTGAAATCACATTTTTGGTGATGACTATTTTCTACTCCACTATCACTGTCTCCAGTCTCTCATTCATTCATATGCACATGCTCTTTGGTATCAGCTTTCTCTTTGATGACACAATAAAAGTCACCTTATTAGGTAACAACAACTTAATGTATTAACTACATCCTTGTAAAACCGCAAGAAATTTGTGGGACAGGTTTACTGCTGATGCTTTTACTACTGTTTGCTTTCATTTCCTTCACTTGCATTTTGACCCTTAGGAATATTAGAGGTGAAATTTGGAACCTGCAGAAATCAGTAGCAAAATTCAGACAATTTTAAGAGCATTGGGATTTCACATCTAGGTTCTCTATATGATGGTAAGAAGTGTTGTTTGCACAAAAAAGGTTGTACTAGAGCAGCTCTCCATGTGTGGTATTATTTTATACAGAGGACATGTGTGGATATACTGCTTTTTCAACAAAATTAGAAGAAAATCAGCAGTCGAAGTCAAGCACTCAGAATATGGGAAAGGCCAGAAGGTAGATGCTCTGTAGAACTTCGTTTTGCTCTCCTTGTATGTTTTGGTAGTCTTACTGGTTGCTGGGTTATTTTAGGGCTTTTGTTGTTGTTATTGTTGTTTGTTTGTTTGTTTTCTGCAGACCTCACCAAATCACAGGAACTCTGACAGATTAGCAAGCCATTTTCAGCATGTGGTCTTTGTTTGAGGGTGTCCCCATCCCTAACACTGTCCAAACACGGCAGTGAAGAGCACACTATTTTCTCATCATTTCTATCATGGTGCTAATCATGACTTCACAATGAATTTATCCTCCTGGGACTTATTATTCTCAGTTTACTCTTAGAAGATGGACACACGGAAATATGAATGTCAGCTGGGATAATTGAGGATACATGTCCCTGAAAAGCGATTCTGGAATAGAGAGTTCAGCATCATTCAGCAAAGCAAGACCTCATCTTTAAAGGGCTCGCTAACTTCAGATGCAACTAGGCCTCCTAGAGATTTACATTCACCAACATTATACGCTGTGAGATAGCTGAGCTCAGCTGAAGTAATTAAATAGATTGGAAGCCAGTTAGCCAAAGCTTGATAGAGTTCAGAGTTTCCTCTTCTCAAAATATTTTGATTCTTCAGGGTGCTTCTTTAGTAATTAAAATGCTTTCCATTTAGTGATTCTTTTGTGAAGACACATCTGCTAAACATCAAAAGTTTAGATGTTTGTTGGGTACATGATTGATGTCTGAACACTGGCAGTCCCTCCCCCAACATACCGGGAGGTGCAGGGGAAGATGGCAACAAGAACATTACGTTTTCCTTGGGGCTTATCACAGAGGTCACCTAGAAAGCTCTGAGCAAGTACAGTGTCTTTAGGATGTTCAAATGCTTTGGTATGCCTTTCTAAAGATGGAGCATTTCAGCCACGTGGGGAGGATACTCTCAACTAATTTAGGATCACTGTGAAAGGATGAATTGTAAAGCGTAGTCACCTTGTACCTAATTATTCATTTTATTTTATGTATCATCATATACTTATAATTTCAATGGAAAGTATTTCTTTTTTTTATTTTCTATAAATATTTCCCTGAAGTTTTCGAATGACATATCTGCAGTGAGAACTGGAAATAAAACAAAATGAACTTTACTAGAGTGCTTTCTAGAGTATTAAAGCCAAGTGAATTACAGAAAATAAACATGTCATAAGTAGCATGAAGTAAATTAGATTTTAATGGGATTTCTAATTTAGTTTATGAACAAAAAAGGATTTTTATGTTTACCAGAAACATAAGGAAAGTAAGACAAAATGAAGACCAAGAAAACCAGTCACTACATAGATGTTATTTGACTGGCAATTAGCCCTCATACAGTTGGATGATCAGACCGCTTTAGTAGTAGTTATACACATTTCCAGCACTGAGTTGTATTCAGCTGTGTACTATGTATTTGTGTAAGGGGAGGATTTGAAGCCATATAACGAATGAGTCTTGTGCCAAATGCATTCACCTAAGGGTAGACCTGCACCCATTCCCACTAAAACTGACAGAATGTATCCCTTTGACATTAGTAAGTGCAGATAAATAACATGGCATATTGCAGAAATTGAATATAAATGTCATTAAAATTAATATTTTTTTCTTTTCAGTTATCAGAGATTCATCTTCTCAGACTCGAAGTTTTCAACATGAATGAGGACATCACAGGGCCTGAAGAGTCTGAGTACAGAGTAGCCTCCCTAAAATTAATGTAGTACAGATGCCTGCAACAGGTCACTCCTTTAATTCACCAATAAATATCTATTAAGTTTTCCCTGAACCTTGAAATGTAGTCTAGCCACTCATCTCAGGCATGTGGGTAAAATAAATCCTAAATTGAAAGTTGACCTCATCACCAAATGTCATTTATTTATATTGGATTTCATCCTTTTCAGTGGCCTCTCTGTGCGTATTAGACGACTAACAATTAAGGCCTTTAGTTCAGAGAAAGGAAGGTCAGAGGAGGTCACCGGCAGTATGTATCAGATTTTAGCCAAGAAAACTTTTCTGAGTATGTTATTAAATCATGAAAATTACAGATTAATGCTCTACTAAGAAGGCAAATAATGCTGAGTTTGCTTCTGGACTGTTGTCTGATACACTGGAAATCAGACTGGAGACTGGAGGAGATTAATCTTGGGACAGAAATTAAGGCAAAATATTTATGTGAGAGACCCTTAAGACACATTTCTCCACATCTTTTCAACTTCTCCAGAAGTTCTTGTGATACTCAGAAAAGTCATAAAATCATGTTTCCTGTCTTTCACAGCTGTGAAATTATTTTGTTCTTCTTGGATGATATAGGGGAAAAGTATCTTCAGCATTAAGAATTTAACTACTTAGCTATTTTAGAAAATATACTAGTTCAGCACTTCCCATCCTTCTTTTCTGCAAAGTAATATATCTAATCTTTGGTAGGGGAATAATACACATATTCCTAAAATGTTCTGCTGTTGTTTAGTGGCTGAGCTGGCAGTGCGGCATGACAAATAAATAATGCACTTAGGCAGTAACACTGAACGTTTCTCCAAATGGTTACTACTGCAGTTACAAAAATTTGAATTAAGTTTTGGAGCGATTAGAAACTGACTAAACCTTCCACTACCAAATTTTTGGTACTACCGGATTTTTGTTTTCTGTTGACCGTCACTATACAGACTTGCTTAGGAGGCTTAGAGACCACCCTGCTGTGGGAACCAAAACTGAGAAGGAAAGTTAGAAAGGTTTTATGAGTCACTAACACTCTGAAATAAAAAAATGAAACATATTTTATCACATAATTTGAAAGTGAGAGGTCATAGAAAACAAGTAATCATACTACCTCAGGACTCAAGAGGCTCTGTTCTGCCATAAGACACATAGGATGTATCTTCAGGACTGGAAGATTTCCCCTTAACATCAGCAAATTATGCTGTAAAGATGTATCCCAAGGGTAGGACTCATTAGCAGAATAAGGAACTGAACCCAGGTTTCATTTATCTTGTTCTTCAGTCATGTTGTCTGGGCTTCAAAACACCAACTCACAATGGCAGACACAGGTATTTAGCTGGTTTTAGGCCACACTGTACTTCAGCATGCTATTTATGATAAAACTGGCTTTGGATAAGTAGATTAAATAAGCCAACACCCATTTCTGACCTATGATAAACTGTTTTGTTGCTGGCCTTTTTCTTTCCTTCTTTCTCAGACATGCCTAGACAAATGCAAAAGATGGTGAGACTACCGAGATAGTGAGGCAGGTGGGGCATACAGATAAAGTAGACATATAAATTAAATCCATCATATCAGCTATATCTGAAACTAATATCAGAAAGCCATTCTGGTGCACAAATCCTCTTGCAAGCCAATATATTAGTCTAGCACTCAACTCTATCTGCCATTCATAGCCTCTTGGCTGTTATGGTTATCACTGCTGTATGGCTTAAGTATGGCTTTGATGGCACAATAGTTTACTTCCGGACTTGAAAAAAATATCAGAAATGACTTTTAATTTTGTCATAAAAGTCCTTTAAAATAGAATTGCAGTTTGGTAATATTGGCCAGCATGCAAGGCCAGTGTTTTGGTGTTCCGCCCAGTGCAGGAGGCTTTATAAACAGACAAGGCTAAAGAGCTAAGCTTAGGAGATGAGTGTCTCCTAAGTAGTCAGGGCCCCCTTTTCTTTGACCTCATTAATGACTCAACTTCCTGGTTGGGTCCCAGAACTTAACCCCAATAACATTTTTGCAGTACCTAACTTACTTTTATTTGGAAGTGGAACTTAAACTGACATAGGGTGTCAGCTTCTTAACTATTCTTCACCCTGGCCAGATGCATGAGATCTCGGATAAACAACAACGTGCCATTTGTTCTTGTAACACTTCTAAAAAGTGTGGCAAAAAGTCTTCCACTCTTTATAAGCTACCCCAGTACCTGTAGGAATCCTACCAATTTCTCCTGGTCTTAAACATTTATTAGTGTGCTCCAAGAACTCACTTTTAAAAGAAACCTTGACATTTAGAAGAGAATAAGAAAATAGATCATTTTATACCAACTCAAAACAAACAAAAAACAAGCAAACAAAACAAAACAAACAAAACCCCCAACACTCTTATAACTCAAAGTGACTTAGAAAGTTGGGTAACAACTGTGGAAACTTCTTTGGTGAAGACTGTGGTGATAGGATAGTCTTAATAAAATTCTGCACATGTCAGTTAAGGCCAAAAATGTTGTCAGCACTAGAAAATTGCCTGGACTTAACACACCATAAGCTCTGAAATGTAAATGTAAATGAAGGCCACTTGGTTTCAAAGCTATATAGTTTGCGCATGTAAGCACAGTTGATGGGTAGCTAGAGCAGAGCATGTGCTTTTGGGCTGAATCTGTTTTCAAGCTTGCAAGGAAGGCCGAGTGGGGAGGAAAGCAATAAAGAGTTTTGGAAAACTATCCTAGTTGTTCTAAGGTCTGAAGCCAACTCTTCTCTAAAGTGTCATAAAATCTATTCAGCCCCTCATGAGAGAACAGTATTTCAGAACTATTTGTGGCTCTCTGCCGACACAAAATCAACTTATTTTTCAACAATGAAAGGCACTGCCAGGGAGGTGTGCTAGTCTGTAATCAGCACACAAAACATCAAGATGCTGTATGGAATTTATCTAGGTCCCAGAGCAGCTGGTTTCACATGTGTAACTGAGTTCGGGGGGTGTAGAGAACCAAAAATACATGCTGAATTTGGTGAATGCAACTTATTTGTCCAAAGACTTTATGCAATAGCCAGAATTAGGCAGCAAGATATTGTGGTATTATGTGCATTAAAGCTGCCACAGACAGATCTTATTTCAGTGTAATCACTATCCAAATCTTATATGAGCAGCTCTAACACCTACTACGAAAAACTGAAGGTGTGGTGTGGAATTACTGGCCCCACAAACACACCAGGAAATCTGCCACTGATTTCAGTGGGGCCATTATATCACCCCAGATCTTAAAAGCCTTTAATAGACAAAATGCTGGCTAGTGCGTTCTCTGGTCAGCACAGTCTACACTCACCAGCTTTAGTAGAAATGGCTCTTGCTGAATCTGCTTTAGATACAGAAGACAGCCCAAAACTCCACTGGAAAATAACTACACATTCCTAACACATCAATTGCTGTCAAGAGTCCCTGTCTGATCTCGTAATGAGGATAAAGATCCATTTTGATCAGTTAGGGACTAGGTTAGCCTTTTCATCCTTATCCGGCTCTGCAGGAAATGTGACTAGAACAGGTATTCAGATTGCTATCGCTTCTGGTTCAAACATCTTATCTAAGAGAAGGACAAAGGAATTTCATGCCTGTCTTTTCCAAGCACTGTGCACTGTTCCATATTCCACTCTTGAGATTACATGTTTTTAGCTTTGCCTCTGAAAAATTCTCATAGCAAAGCAAATCACATAATTCCTAAGAATTTTAGTGGTGCAGTCTTTGTAAGGATGCACTGACATTTCTAACGATACAACACAGGATACATAAGAAACAATAAGTGCTGGTGTTGAAGGTGATTGCCTTGTTTGATTCAAGCTATCCAATATACTCATTTTTTTTCGATCAGCCACTAAGACATTTCGCGAGTTTGATAAATCTGCATTCTGACTGCCTCAAACATTGTCATTTCTCATCACTTTCCTCAGTGTCTGCTTAACGGTTATGGATGGTCTAGCCTTCAGTTTATTTCTTTTACACCTGTATGAGTACTTGCTAGCAAAAAGAAATACCGCTTGCTGCAGCGCATGAGCACTCTTTGTATAAAAGAGATCGAAAAACTGGATGAATGGCTGAAGAACGTTCTATTTCTCTTTTGGTGTAGTCAGAGGGGCTACCATTTTTAACACTGACTGGCATGCCTCATTCATCAGGGTAGAGTTTTATTACAAACTTGTACAAATTATATATGCCTCTATCTTTACTCTAAGAAACCTTTATAGTTAAGTGGGAAGTCAGATGAACAGCAAAACAGCCAGGCAAAAGTATTTGCATAAGAAAATATATGTTAGTCTTGCAAATACTTGTGCTCAGATTTATGCACTTACCCACTAAATATTATCCAAGCATCCAGCAGAAAATCCTACTTTTTTCAGGCATCTAGCCTTGACTTAATTTGATTGACAGAATGTATTTTTTCTGAGATGTTCTTGGACAAACACAAGTTCTGTGGCTGCAGCACGTGCTGTGCGAGGTGGAGGTAGGAGGGAATTACAGACAGGGGAAACTCCCTTTCTTCTTCCTCATGCATTTTCCACAATCAGCAGGGAGAGCAGGGAGATGTTTCTTGTTTCTCCCACAGGTGCATCTTTCTCCCTCTGTGCGTGGTGGGTACGTGCCAAGATACGTGCTGTGTGTGTGTGTTTAGGGCTCTGCTCCTCTGGAGGAACATGAATTAACTTTTTCTGGCTGCTCCCTGCGCACATGTGGGAGGCTTTGCTTTTCTGAGCTGGTGGCTAAGAACTGAAGCGTGGGCAAAGAAAACACCGCTAAGGCCAGGAGCCGAGGAAACAGAAACTTGATTTGCAGGGCCCTCAAGCACCAATAGTGAGCAAGGGAGAGAGAGAGAGAGAGAGAGACGTGAGAGTTATTTCCTGAACTGAAAGAAGCAGTTCATACCTATCATTTTTCCTTAAATACATACCATTTCCTAAGTCAAAATCCATATCTTGAGGAAAACAGGCCACTTCCCGCTTCCCAAGAAACAACCCTTCAGTGTGCTTCATAATACACTTATGGGCTTGTTCAAGATAAAATGTCTTACAGGGGAATGTTAGCTTATTCTCATAAAACTTTTTTTTTTTTTTGAAAAAAAAAAAAGGGGGGAATTTTTGAGCCAGGGCATGATGAGTATTAAACCAAATCTAAGAATAAGCACCAAGGAGTTTGGTCTACATTAATTCATGATAGCATGTATTTCCTTTGGAAAGACATACTCTGTATGGAAATGAGTAAAACTCACATCAACATCTGCCAGCTGAACTAATTAGTCCTTCTACTATTAATTCTACTGCTAAACTTGGAATGGTAAGAGATATCACAGCAGTGAGACTGGCTGTCAAAAAAAATCAGTATATATTTTATAAGTGAGTCAGCTAACTGTTCAGAATTAAAACAGCAAGCTGGGAAAAAGTGCTTCAGGATTTTGTTTTTTCTTTCAGTGTAGCTTAATCCTATTGTTTCAGCTAAAATTTTCTGATTTGGGTTGCTTTTCCACTTCTTAATTTTCAACAGAAATGCTGAAACCAATTCAGCTCCCCACCCTCAACATTGTTTCTTTGACCATACAGCAAACAGGAGACTTGAATTGCTGCTTCTCAGGGTTCAAGAATGACTGTAGGTTCTGATGTAACCACAGGCAACATTTTCAACCTACACAAAGAAAATGGATCTGGTTTTTAACTGAAACTTGGGTCATTCTGACAAAAGACAGGTAAGCTTTGTAGCTTCAATATGTAATTTTGGCCTAAATTTCAAAGAAACCTGTGGCAACTCAAGCTTTGTATTTAAGTGGTTTCATATGTCTCTCTTGAGCAGGTCGTTTTCCTTAAATTTCAACGGAGTCTGAGTTTTCAGTTCTGAAAGTCAAAGTTAAATTTAGGGGTGTAAACCCATCTGGACTAAAACTGAAGGAAGTATTGGCACAAGCTTCAACAAAATGAAACTGCCAGAACTTGAAACAGCTCTGATACATATATATATTCAGAGAGAGAGAGGGAGTTTAATAAAAGCCAGTAGTTTGTCATAATCATAATCAATTTAGTCTGCTTCACATTGAGTTTTAGAGAGAGAAAGTCAATTTTAGTCACCTATGGCCCCATAAGCACTTTGACTAATTTAAGAAAAGTTCAAATTCAAATATTTAAACATGTTCTACATGCTGATCAAATCTGATTTAGATGAAGAAAAATTAAGAGTCGTCCAGTCTCATACAGGAAAGAAAGAATGCGAAAGTAGGAAAGAAAATTTTAAAAGACCTGAACCTCTGCACTGGAAGAATTTTGATAGGCACTATTAAGTTTGAAGGAATTTTATGGCTTGCATAGGTTAATTTGTTCATTAGTTAAATGGTGAGCTCATTCCCTGCTAAAATATTGAGCTGAATTGGATTATTAATCTCCAGAATTCTTTCAATTTCAAGTCTATTTTCAAGGGCTGGGGAGCTTTACTCATATTGTAAAAATGCACAGCATGATCCTATTTATCAAACATAAGCAATTCCCCCAGTGCTCTAAATAACTGCTTAAAATTAAAAAGTATTTCAAAGATTGAATAAACCATCTGACAAAGCAGCAAACATTAACAAACAGCTCAACGTGAGCTTTTATACTGAAAACAACCCTTCCTCACAAAAATGACTATGTTAGAATGTGGCTATTGTTTCTGTGGCTAATTACTGCTGTCTATGGCAGTGGGATGCCTTGCTGTAAAGCAGCAGGAGCGTACACCTCCCATACGCATGGACTTTATGGAGATCCTATAGGACAAAGGAAAAAAAAAACCTGCTGTGGAAAAACAAGGAAATGTAAACAAAGATCTAATAGTTTATTTTTCTGGGAATAAAATCAGTAGAGTCCGTAATATACTCTCTGTATTTGTTGGGGTATGGACTCATACATGAAATACTAAACATGGATAGGAGAGTCAATGCGATATCCAGTCTTATGTGCATAGTGCCATTCAAAATAGCCCCTTTAAACCTTGAACCAAATCCAGACTCTTCAAAGAAAAATAAGTTTTTACTTAGGCCATTTTCATTTTATATTTTAAAAGTATTGTTCCATTTCATCGTAGAACTAGCAACATGGCCAAGAGTTTACAGATAGCTTTTGTGCAGTTTAGAAGGTAGAAAAGGACGTGAGCAACACCTGAATGGAATACAAGAAAAACCTACATATGGAGAGAAATTACATTCACATCATTGGAATAGAAAAGTCTTAGGGACTTAAATGTGTTTGTTGGAAGCTGGAAAGAAACAGCCACTTCTCAGCAGAGAAATCACTCTATTTTTCTCCTAGAACAAAAAGAATACTTCTCCAATTTTACCTTGTTTTCGTAGTGTTTGCTCCCTATTGCTATAGTTCTATGACAATACTGGCAAAACAGCTAAAACAACACATTGGAATGAAGACTTCCCTGAACAGTCTTCAATGCAGCTGTAGTTTGAGAGAAGCTATCCAGCAAAAACTGTAAAAAGACTGAATTCTTTTAAAATTTATATCCTATATTAGTGAAATAATAAGGGTTTAAAGCCCTAAAGAGACAGAAAAGGTGATCACTGAAAAGAAATCCTTTTCTTAATTAGTTGTATTTATCTGATTACATACAAAATGCAGTTATGAGGAAAAAATGAGGTTATAATATTACAACTGCAAATATTTTAAAAGCTGACAATTTAAAGATACACAAATCATCAGCTTTACCATTTTTTTGTGATTGCTTCCTGCTAACGTCAGCAGAAATGTTGACATAAATTTCATTGGGGAGAGGATTAGGACATGCATAAAAGTACAGAAGTTTAGCAAAATTCCCTAAGACCACAGAACATGTTCCTTTTAGGACTTAGCATATTTTTTGTGTGTGTATGCATTAAACACATTTTGTACTTGATTACCAGTTCAGTCATTGCATCAGTTATTTGTTCCTACTCAACCTCACATAGTAAAGTTCTTCATCATAAATTAAAATGTTGCTGCGGTGCCTAAGTTCTGTTCACAAGTACGAATCAATCATTCTCTTACTTTATTAAGAACTGCTATTGCTGTAGTAATGTTCCCTTCCCTTCCATAGCTGCTCTGGGCTCATGTGGGCAACACAGGAGATAAATAGATAGATAAATAGACAGACAGACTGACTTCTGGGCACATCAAATTGACTAGACAGACAGACAGACAGACAAACTGACTTCTGGGCACATCAAATTGATCCTTTCACCTAACTTCAGAATACAACTGGAAGTAAATTTGGGGAAAAAAAAGGACAAAAAAAGTATTTGATTTGTTTCCATTTCATTTCCCTGGCTAAAAGTAGGTATATACCTACCATGAATTTCTGTGCAGTGGTTTGAAAAGACAATGATGAAAAACAATATCTAATATACTTAACAATATGGTGCCTATTTTCCCCCAGATGTTGGCTGTCCTCGTTTTATCCCAAGCAGCAAGAGAGAATAAAAAATATTTTAATTTTGCTATGATTATTACAGCTGGGCAGAGTTGTCACAAAAATTTGTTAACTTACAAAAGCTTTACTTGCTTTGAGATGGATGGTATTGTATTTCCCTAAAATACCCAGTCATCCTGCACAGGACAACCCCTCCAAAGCTGAGGCTGCCTTATGTGACCCGCAGAAAGGGATGGTGCAAATCCTACAAGACACCATTCCCCCTGCATCAAGTGCTCCCTGGCAAACACAGAAACCGTTTCCATAGCAGTCTGGTAAAGCGGGATTAAGAGAAAATGTGAATTTTGAAAAGGTAACTTAAAGGGCTGTGTTTAACACAAGAAGGAGTTTCTGGAGCATAACAGAAGAAAAAAAGGGAGAATCAAAAGAATAGGAAGAAGGGGATATATCCTCACACCAAAGCAACAAAGGGAAAATGAAATCATTGCTAAAGGCACTAAAGCACTCCTGAGAGCCTGGAAAAGCAAGGGCAGCAAACAGGAGGCTGGTAAAGCGTAGAGAACAGGGACATGGGGGTATCCTTGACCAGCAAGGCCGAAACGAGAGGGCGGGGCTGGCCCATTGAGGCGCGCAGCTCTGAGGCAGCACGGCCGCCTCCAGACGTCAGTGTGGTTGTTACAGTTGGGCCCTTGGATACAGCTGAGCAACCTATGACATGTTAGCGCGTCAGTGCATGTAACCAATCACTGATGCTCTGCCAGAACGTTGCTATGCGAGTTGCCTATATATTGTGGTGCATAACGCGGAATAAACCAAGTCAGTTCCAGCTCCTGCGAAGTTGCTGTCTGGCATTCCTAACCCACTCCAAGTTGCAATAGTAAAGAAGGTGAAACAAAGAAGAAATTGAAATAACCCAAGGAACCCATGAAGAAGCTGTTTGCATCTGCACTTCAGCATACAGGGAAAAGTAGATTGTTGAAAAATATATTGTCCATCTAAACAAAAACAGTTCCAGATATGGAATTAATTCTAATAATGAATGAATAATATAGTCAAGATTGTAATTCTCTCTGGCATGCCACTGCTCAATGATGCAGCTGTCTCGCCATTAGTGAGGTTCCAAAGCATTGCGGCTTGAAACTGTCTTTCAGTAGTTAATGTTATTCATAAATGCACATTCATTTTGTTTGTTTGTTTTTTCATGATTATTTTTGAAACCAACAACTAGGAAATGTTTATATTTTTAAACATAATAAAAATATATATATTTGAAGTCTCTTTTTACTGTCTTGCCTGACTGGTAGTTGTACTTTTAAAGCACATGATGATGTTTCTGCTGATGACTTCTCTCCAAAACCAGTGGAAATTATAGAGAGACCACACTGCAGTTTACTGGCTGTGATCACAAATCATCCGGCATCTGATCTCCAGCTGGGATTCAGTGGGGTACCTTGGATCATTCTGCTGGCAGAGAGCCAGCGCAGAGCTTGTATCTCTAGTGTCTGCAGGATCATGGACCAGGAGAAACCTGAAGCACAGTGTATGTGCACAAAGCTGCCTGCGAAATATGAAACCACTTTTTTTTTTTTTTTCCCCTTGCTGCAGCATGGCCTTGGGTGCCTGTGAGGAGGCATCTCACTGACTTGTCTGCTGGAGGTTGGTCAAATGACATCACCACATGGCAACATGAGCTGCATAGCAGAGACCGGTTTCTCTGGATTCATTGCACTTCAGGGGATAAACATGAAGAACCACACTAAGGGCTAACACAAGACTAAACTTTCTCTTCTAGCATGATCTGAAATTCACTGAACAACTGTCATCCAAGCAGTCTCACCATGAGGCAAGTGTGCTTTCAGATCTCACTCAAGATTTAGTGTTGGTGCTACTCATTTACTTCAGGAGCCATTTAAGCACCTTTGAGTATCTTCCTAGGAATTTTATACGTATGTTATTGAAGTATATTTTGCATAGAAAATACCCCAAAGACTCTCTCTTCACAAAGAAAGGATTCAGACTTGACAGAATGAGTTCCCATGGCAAATGTATCTCCACTGAAGCACACATATGAAGAAAGGTGTGGAAATCTTAGTCTAACCCCCCTAAAAGCTACGTTTAAAGAGATTTATTCCTCTTTTCTGCATTTCTTCAATGTGATTAGAATTAATCTGATCTCTCAAGCTCTGTTTCCTTGCAGTTTGTATCTTGAGGGCACAGTGTCCATAGGCTGTCGGACAACAAACACAGGGTTGCTTCATGAAGCCTTTCTTTCGGTGGAGATATCTCTCAAGAAAATGCCCATTTCCTCTGCTCCGTGGCCTATTCTGGCAAAATTTATAGGAATGAAACACCTTGAGAGTATTCTCCAGATATCACATGTAACCACATTTGATTAAAATTAGGCGGCAGTGACAGGCAAACAGAATGCTCCTACAGACTTTGTTTTCCCAGGGACCGGGGCTGAAGCCAAGGGCTCCTCCAATACGCAGCCTCTGCAACACATTCTCATTTCTGAGGAGGCCAACAAACATCCAGGCCCCAGACCAAACAGCAATAGAAATACTGTGAATATCTTGTTAGGCTTTTGAATATTTCTCTTCATCACTTCCAACAAATCTGTTCATTTTTAATATGTGAGACCCATTTTATTTTCTCTGTAGGCCATGAGCTCGGATATATTATCAATTATGGCTTTAATCCAAACCCCACTTCTGTGCTTGGCAGACCCACACAGATTTTGGAAGGTCTTAACACTCCACATCATTTAACTAAAATTTTTGCCAGTTCCTCCAGGCTTCTGTTAATACGTGCCTTGTCATTTTCTTTATTGCTAGATGATGCTGTTTTGAACACAGAAATCCTCCATTTCTGTGTTTCACCTTTTAAGGCATCTTTTCTTTAGATCAAGAGGAAGGTCATTTCCTCATATTAGAATAAAGAAAGATAAAGAATAGTTATATATAAGTTAGCACAACTGATTTTCAGAAAAGATGTTGAGTATTTCTGGGTTACATCTATGAAGAAAAATAAATAGTAGAACTTAAATAAGCATTAAGCATAAAGATTAGCCTTCATTTTGGGGTAAATTAATCAATTTGATAGTGCTTTCACTCATGTGCTTTAATAGGCCAGATATCCAGGGAGCCTAACATCATGATTTTTAATCATCATATTGTTGACTATTAATTAGATAAAATTATGCTCAAAAGTATTACTACTGACTTTTCCTTTTTTATATATATGAAGGAAAATGTTTTCAGAGGTTGCCTGGGGAGGCTGGACAGATAAATAATAGTTGTTTGAGATGTAAATTTAAGTAAAGTTTCCTCCAATTCTCCAGCTGAGCTTTCTGTGTGTGTCCCAGGGCAGCTGACATAGTCACTCTTTCAATCGTATGTGTGACATTATGCAGGAATTGTGGTTGATTTAAAGGAAGCAGCTTATTTGTTTGTTTTGTTTTTCTAATGTTGCTCTGTTATAGCAGATAAAATATATGTTTCTCTCATCTTGCATCATTTAATATCCTAGTTCAATTCAAAAGAAGCTGATTCCCATAGTGCCTAATTTTCAAAATGAAAGTGAAGGAAAATGCCCTCCTGTATCCCCCATTATGTTAATAGTTACTCTGGGGAATCACCACAGCAAAAGTTGTGAAGATTTCATGGAAAAAAACAAATCCACTGCCAAGTGTATAGGATATGCAAAGGAGACATCCTGCTGAGAAGAGCTTAGCAGAGCTGCTGCCTCACCTGGGGAGATGGTGTCCCAAAATGATCATCAGCTCTGGTAGCAGGAAAGCAGAAATGGGGAAAACAGACCCTGCAAGGCAGAACTCTGGGTGAGGCAAAAGCCATATTCGCTTGCTAAAGGAAAGCAGAGCTAATTAGGAATTTTCCCTAGTGAAAAACACGTTCCCAGAAGACACCGATTCATTTGCACAAATGCAACAACTTCAAGTGGGGAGAAAGCTCAGGCTGTTTTCACTGAGCTTTTATGGTAAGCTGCTGGGAGCCTGAGTTTCCAGATTTAAATTTGCTTGGAAGCTCCTTCCACAACACTTTTTTCAATTTATTTTCAAAAAGTAACTGTTTCTCCACATTCTCCTTTTATGGAAATTTTTACAAATGATGCCTCAGTGCCTGAGAAACAGCCTCTCTGTCCAGGTGTCATCTAGGCAGTCTTTAGAGCTGCGTCTCAGGCCAAACTTTGCTGTCACAGTTAAATTGCACACTGCCATCAAATCTGTGCTCTCACACAGCTACGGCGCCCTGAAAACATATGCACGCACAGATTGCATTTTCTCACATATTTGTGCAGAAATTTTGTGAGGTCTTTATCTCACATATGGATACGGCTTAAGCAACAGAACTTTGTCAGACAGAAATCCGTTTTACAGATTTTTCTTTTTTGCTCCTGTTTTCTGCACCTGTGTCTCTAGAGCCTGACTTGTTGTTATGCCAAACTACTAGGCAAACTACTACTACTACGAAACAATTTGCTCTCTTTTTTTCTCCCCATGCAGAGGAATAATAATTGTTTTTACTCCAGCTAACAGTTCACTTGGGGTGAGATTTGATGTTCAAATCACCTTCTCCAGATCTTCTGAGACTTCACTGAAGTACATATATCCCAGAGACTATTTAATACCTTACTTATTCCATACAACATGATAATGAGGATGTAAAGTATCACTGGGCTGAGAGTGAGTACAGCAAACTCCCATTCTTAAAACAGATCTTTCAGATGGAACTGCTTGTCTGAAAACAACATTTCATCACTAAATTTTGTTTCATCTGAACTCAAATTTTAAAGGTTTATAGGCTAGATAAACATCTTATGCTTTTGCTTAAGCCTACTATGTAGTGAACTGTGTCCTCTCGTCCCTCCCCACCCACCTGATCACATCTTCCAGAATTACTGGCCTTGATCAGTTGTTTTCTAATGCAGCATATTCAAAAGAGAAAAAGCACTACAAATCTCCCTGTCTGGATAGAAATAGAAAGTTAAGAAATTATCATAGCCACCTACTGACCAGTGTCTCATCAGGTTTAAACTCTTCTTATTTAATCTCTCCATTTAGCTACACCAGTTTTTTTTTTTTTTTTTTTTTTTTTTTTTTCCTAAAGCAGGAATAAAGCAAATGTAGAGAACAGGGATAAGAACAGAGAAAAAGGCCAACTAGTCCTCAAATATGGCTATCTTGATCAGAGCTTTCGTCTGTTGCAAACTTCCATAAGATAAGGTAAATAATATACAACCATCAATTCCTGGTCCAAAACCTTATCAAATAAAAGAAGCTTAGGAAGCTTGGAATAGGAAAAAAAAATAGTTCAGACTATGCTAAAGGCATTAAAAAGCTATTAATGCATATCATAACTAAAGTATGTTATAATTACCAGAAGTAAAAGCCTCAAATGATATTTTATCCTCTGTGGAGAAAAGCACCCTTTCATTTTACGTTCTTTAGTCCTTTTTTCAAAACCATGATCAAAAGCTACATTAAATTACTACATATCTGTCAACTTCAAACCATATCTCTGAATTACGGTAACAGAAGAGAAGTCACTCCTGGGAGTTTCTCAATGAGAAAGAGCAGATCAGAGAAGTAAAATGGAAATTAATTTTACACATACATTCCAGGATTTCTGGCTTTAAATCTGCACAATGACTTTAATTTTTGAATGCAGAGGTAGTATTTCATCATTATAATTTACTTAGGAGCATTTCAACTGAGAAGGTGCAGTGCACACAAAGCCTGCTACCTGCATGCTCTGCAGATGCTTTTATGCTGATAGGGTACAAGGAGAGAAGAGAAACAATGAAAACTGATTCAGCATTATGGATGTTATATAATGGACACATTTGTATTAATCAAAAGGTTATTTTGAGCTGGTTGTGAAACCCAAGCCAAGGTCACCTGTCAAGATGTAGCACAGTGTGAAACTTTCAGGGAAGGCACAGAAAACATGTTTGAAACCTTGGTGAACACCAAGAGCTGGCTGAGATCCCAGTAAAGTATCATTGTCTTGAAGTGAGTCAGCTCATCGTAGTAAATTCTTTCTATGCAGGGAAGGGGAAAAGACATTGCTTGAGGTACTTCAGTGACAAGACACAGAGCTTAATGGCAAACTTAAAGCTCCTTAAACTCTCTAAAAATCCATGCCATCTTGGAATCACAGAAAGGAGGATGCATCTGGTTTTTTTTTCAGTTTTCCTTTCATAGATAAGCAGCTCAGATTTTTAACAATAAAGTTTCTGTTGTTAAAAACTTTCTTTCCTAAGCCTAATTTCTTTCCATTCCAGTGGCCCATAAAGAGTAGGACAGACCTAACATACATCTAACATAGATGTTCTGCAGCAAGGACTTGTGGCATTGCAGACATGGATTTGGGGAGCCAGTGTGCTCCCGCTGGCATTCCCTTCAGGAAGAGGAATTTCAAGATGAGGAGCGTGAGTGCAGCAGCTCCAGGCCCAAGTTTACTTTCCAGAAGTGAAAACTATCTCTAAAAGGATTTCCACACTCCCCACGAAAAACGAATCCCAACATCACTTTAACTGTAATATATCTACCTGATCATTATGAGTGAAATCTATAGGATATAGGAAGTAACGGAAATCTTCCTTTTTCATGCTTTATTCCAAATGAAAATTAACAACAACATTCCCAAAACAAAACAAACCACCATGAATTTATACATCTTCTAAATAAGCTTGAGTCAATTTGTTGATTTCTATCCAAATTATTAAAAGACAGTGGCCTAAGCCATTGATTTTTTTTTGTTTGCTAGTTTTGTTTGTTTTTATGAAAGTTTGAAGGCCCTGAAATAGACACTTCAAAGCCGAAGGATATATTTTTTCCTTGAAACAATAAAAAGTGAAACAGATAAATCTGGGATGGTCCTGAAAACATGGTAACAGCAGGAAATACAGTAATATTATTTTGAAGAAACATCGTACAAAGAGGGTTAACAAACACATGGCCAAGATGTATGGGTTTTATAAAGCTTTTATAAAGAAGTTGGGCCAAAATTTCCTAGTATTTTGAAAAAATTAAAATCATGCTGGAATATCACCTGTCTTATGTCTTTACAGATAATTGAATCAAATCACTCCTGCCTTAAACTACTAAAATATGAATCAATATTTTATTTCTCAATCTTATCTCTAACTTATCATCTGCTGCAGATTTTGACAGTATGTTTGGCCATTGCTGTTCATATTTGCTGAGCATGAAAGTTCACAAAACCAGCTTTGCGTCCTTGTATTAGCAATGCCAGGCAGGCAGATAGAATTGCACTATTTTGAGCTATTTGTACATGTATAGAAAGAATGAAAAATACCAATTAACTGGTAATGATTGTAAAAAAAAAAAAAAAAAAAGTTAAGCAATTTATATGTTTTATTACTGCAGAAATTTGTTAATGGGAAATGTCCAATGTAATAAGACAATGCCTTAGTTCTGGGGTTGGGTTCATATTTACAACCTTCCATGATAACTTGCTCCAACTGCAAACTTGCTCCAACCCCTAAACTCACACAACAAGGACATAACTACTCTTTTAAGTAGACATGCCTATTGGCAACACAATTGGGCTGGGAGCTTAATAAAAGCCAAGTGCTAACAAGTGTCTCCTCAAAACTGCGTTGGGAGAGAACTAAGCTCTAGGAGAAAGGCAAACATCGGGATGAATATCACTGATTTCAAAAACTAAATTACCAGACCAGAAACCAAGTGTGTTCTCCCGAAGAAATGCAGTTGCCTGTAAAATAGTTACAAGCTCTCCCTTATCACGCAGTCATCA
The DNA here is from genome assembly GCF_000705375.1 of Tinamus guttatus. Next base: position 118,762 of record NW_010578791.1, on the reverse strand, counting down.
TCAAAATATGTGCCTTGGCTTCAAAAAGCAGCCCACCAACAGTATTTAAAAAAAAAGGGGGGTGGGGGGGAAACACCCTTTCCATGTCTCAAATGCAGTGTCTTTGTGGTCATGCCCCCAGTTGTCAACACTTCCCTCCCTGACTGAAAGATTATTAGAAAAACAGGGTTCTGGCAGTGCCCGTGGCCTCAAGAGGCTCGTTACATCATCAAGATGACCCCAGAGAGAACACCAAATCTAAACATTGGCTTGTGAATAGGCCTTATAGGCCTTTAGAGAGGACTTTTTAGTCAGGGTACACACATGCTTTAGCCAAGTTTACCAGCAGGTAAAGCTCATACAGTTGCACATTCACCAAGGTTGAAGCCTCAGCCAGAATCTGAGAATCTGCACGAGAACTTGGCAGATTTTTAATCAGACTTTCTGGAGGAGGAAAAAAAAAAAAGGCAAAGTGTGTGGAGGAAAACTTGCCCAGAGTTATGTCACTGTGCTCCCTTCCCTTCATTTGCTGGCCTGATTTTGCCTTCAGAGAGGACACTAACATTTGAAAGAAGAGAGGTGAGGAGAGGAGGATGCAAGATGAGCTCTTTGGAAGCTTTCCTCATGAGATAAGTGAAGGTCTTGCGGTCAGATCTTAACCCTATCCCTTTGGAAAAATGCTTACATAGCTTTTATGGCTTTTTTTTTTTTTCTCTTAGCCTAAAAGCCTACAGCTGTTTTGAAGGCTGACATTGTTCTAGCATATAATTAATACCATTTCCATTTAACTCACCAATTATATCTTAAACAGAATACACAAGCTGTGACATATTACTGGAAAAAAAGCAATGCATGTTGGACAATTGACTCAGTGGTGGCCTTTAATGCTATGCCCTGTTGGTGTGGTGTCTGTGGTTACCATTTTTCATTGGAGAAATGTCAAACAATTCACAGGCCTGGCAAACATAACTATCACATATAATTCTGCTCCTGCTTGCTTTTATCCTATGCAGCAGCTGCATATGCATACAGAATATGCATGTATTTTTATGTATATATGCAACATATAGCATGCATGAATATGTATTTATTGCATAGGATAGTGAGTAGATCTGGTTGCATTCTAGTGTGATTTATCTTTACTAGATACCCAAGAAACTGCTAAATTAGTAGGCACTTTTGTTCATATTGGTGATTGGCCTGAATACTAATCCAAAAATGCAGAATCTCCTTCATACTCAAATTCTTCAATATTTGGTGAAATTTATTGTTTCTCTGTTCATTTCTGTCTCTAAAATCTATCCTTCGTGTTTAATGGGAAGCAGACTGGAAAAGGGAAACAAGCACAACAGAGTTAGCTCTGTCAGCAAAGTTAGCTAAATGTTGGAACATTTTTTTTCAGTATTTCCATAATTTGGTGAATTGTGCTATACCTCTGAAAAAGAGAAGAAGGTGCCTCCAGTGAAAGCTGTTCCCAGCAGAAGCCCTGGTTTCGCCAAGGACTGGAAATAGTACTTAATGTCACTGAAGTAATCAGTGCTCAATAACAGTAACCAAGCCATTGACACAGCCCTTAAGACTAGTAGACAGATTTATCATTACCTAACCAAAACTATCAAAGAGCAGAACATGTTTTGGGGGATTGCCCCTCATTATAAATCTTTGGTGGGATATCTCCCAGCGTGGGGCTTGCCCAGGACGCAATCAGTGAGCGTAAGCACGGCGCTGAGCTGCTGTAATCACCTCTTGCTCCCCTTATGGTCTTTCCATCAGCAACTGAAACGCGGCTGCCTGGCTTTGAATTGGGGTTATTAGCTTTGAAAGCCCTGGAGGTGTTACTGCTGGCTGAATTCATGCTGCACAGTAACATAACACCTGCTTTTTCACGAATCTGCTATCGCTTTCAAAATTGGCAGATGACTATATTTTTGACTGCAGGGGGCACTACAATTCCCCCTAAAAATTTTTATATTTATTCTCTCCTAACTTTTAAAAACTATTTTGAAACCCTTACTTTAATTTCCAAAGGTGTTCTCAGATTGACTACTGTTGGCTACATGTTATTACTCTCCCATGTAGTCATTTTTATTATTATTCTTACTGAACCCATTCCCCAGTTTCTCATGTTTACATTTTGAGAACCTGGTGTTACATTTTCCTTACACTGTTTATAAACTTTTATAATGTTTGTGCTTTTGTACACAATAGGGAAAATGTGGTATGTTGGAAATCATAACAGCGTTATGCAATTAGGGATTTTCCAATATTGCCTTCCTTCTCAGGTGCCAATATAAATCTAAGCATTATTTCAAACAAGAATATGACTCCTTGGGCAAGGCATGAAAAGGAATATTTTCAGCCTCCCTAGTGCCACAGTCAAATAATGCCTGCCTGAGCAATGCAGCCTGATGACTGTGTCATTTTAACAGTATATTGGCCTCCAGTGTAAGGCCAACACTGGAAGAATAGCTAATGTAATTCAAACTTTAGGCATACACACACACACAAAAAAAAAAAAAAAAAAAAAAAACTGATATTGCTTAGTTTGCTTCTAAAGTGGATTTGCACTATCAACTCCAAATACATATTCTTGGTTGGAACTGGGTGAGAGATAGATTATAATCTGAAACAAATGGTTTCACATGAAGAAATGAAGGCAGGGCAGCCTCAATGGGGGCTGGAAAAATGTACATGGGTAAGCTGGTTTTGTCTGAAATGAGGAAGATGTTCTGCTCTACAGCAGAAGGTCTGAGGATTGACTGAAGTTTTGCATTAGGAAGCCGTCTGTTGTTTTATGAAAAATGGCAAATAAATCCTAACTGTGACTTAAGCATGACAAAACACATCAGCATGCCCATCACCTCATAATTCTATATTCTTTTCCTTAAAAGAGCCAGACTTTAAAAAATTTATGAGGTAATCACTAGACTATTTTACTTAAGCACTATCTGCCCTGGCAGATGGTAAGTAGGACTTCGTTCAAGATGAGAACAAAAGTCATCAGGCTTTGCATGGAATTTTTGCATGGAATAGAGATTATTAAAACCCAGCAACATGAATTTAAACCTAGTATCTAGCTAGTATTGCTAGTGAATGCCAGCAGCTGCTGCCTTCAGGAGGTACATGGTTATTTTTTTTTCTAGTTGATGACATTGCATTTTAGTGGAGATATTTCAGAAGGGAATTTCCTCCATTCATTAATTTCACTTATTTAAATCTACCCAAAGTCACAAAGCAGCTGATTTGGATACTACCTCCCCAAAGCAAATACTGAGAGAACTTTCACAGTTGTATTGTTTAGATTTATGTATTAACATTCTCCCCCAGGTAACTGTGAAACCTTAGAGCAAAAGGATAAACTCTGCACCTTAAGGACCTCTGCAACTAGCCATGGAGAAGTAAGGCTCCCAAAATGAGAAACTAAATTGTAATTCCATGGACCATCAGTCATAATCATAGAGAAGATCCTTAACACCTTCACCTGTTGTTGCAACTGGTGATCGTATTTAAATCTTAACCTCACATAGACACAAGCAAGGTGATGCATAGGAAAGCACATCAGAGAAACGAGAATGAGACGCTAAGATTTAGAGTCAACCACAGTCCTCGATGACTGGAATAAGCTATGCTCCAGGCAACTCTAATGTCAAAATAAACTGGTGCTTGCAGTACCAATAAATGGTAAGGGAGTAAAAGCAGGACAATACTTCTGTGTAATCCATTGAATTATCACCTGACAGCTTTCCAAGCAAGCAATAGGCAGCTACCTGGAATGGTCTTCATATGACTGAACTAGACAGTCAGTGCCAGCTGGGCCTCTAAAATGGGCAAGAAGAAAATGGATTTCTGCACATAAGAGACAAGAAAAAGAGCAAGAGGGCTACATGCAAGAAAACAGAGAGTTTGGCTCTTGTAGAGTATTTTAAAATTAATGCAAATGCAACTTTTTTCAGTTCACTGGTTGCAACGCTGATAAGGAAGGACTGGTTAATAAAATATAACAAAATTACTTAGAAAGCTATTCAAAATATGTTTGCATAATTACTGAAATCTTGTTTATTATGTACAGCACAAAAGCAGAGGCATTATAGCTAAATGGCTATTACAAGAAATATATTGAAATAATTCATAATGTTCAATAGATTTTACTGTTGAACCATGATTCAACAGGATCATGTTGAATGTTGCTAGTTAAAAATTTATTTTAAGAAGCAAAAAGAGCAAGAGAGATCCCTTTGATTAATACTCCTAGATCTAAAACTAGCATAAAATTCTTTCATTCTGTGATACTACTGGGATTAGAAAGGACTGTAATGCACTATTTTCTTATGGGAAGAGTCATTCTTTCAAATGAGTTTTTGCTTTTCAATTTTGGAGTGAGGTTGTGGGTTACACATAACAAAGATCAGCCATTTAAAACAAATCCTTCTATTGCTACCTGAATTATTGCTCTATTCTGGAATGAGACATCTATTTTTTTGCTCTTTAGAGTGACAAGGTCAGAAGTACAAAGAAAAAAAAAATACCGGAGTGTGGTGTAAACTTTTGGCATATACTGTGGGACTGGAAAGAATTTAATGCAGATCTGTGAGGATTTTTCCAAGGAGATTTGAATAAGTGGCTAGGTGGTTCTATATCTGTTTTCTCTTTTTGAACAAGAGAGAATATGGGATTTTTAGTTATAGCAGAGATTGCAGAAATGGCATGCAATTTCACTAATTATCTGCTACTTTTTAAGAGAGAGAGAGATGCAAAACAAATCTCAGTTAATTCCACGTCTCTGCTAACTTCTAACCTAGTTATTTACTTGAACTTCTGAACTGAGACAAATGTTTCTGTTAAAAGGAGAAAAATCTTAGACACTTCTTTAGGTAGTGATTGCTTGAAGATTTTTACTGATGAAAACTGTGTGGTTCAACTAGCCAGAGCAGTCTGTGAAAAATCCCAAGAGATTTTGAGAACGCTCATTTCCATACTTTTTCCTTTAAGGTATGTTTAGACAGTAAGGCATCACTCTCTTTGCTTGTGTTAAACCAAGAAAGACTTCAGTCTTGTGCTGTTTTCCTCTCTCTTCCTCCTGAAAAAGTTAAAGATTTTCACAAGTTGGTTTTGAGACTTTTGCTTAGTCTTTCATACTTGAAATGCTATAAACATGTGCTCAGATGACATTTGTTTTCAATATTAGTCTCTTCTTTTAGGTTTGACCAAGATGTCCTTTAGCCTCCAGAAGGGACTGATGAATGCTAAGCTGATGAGCCTCCTCTTTCTTATGTTTTCCTGATTTGCCCTAAGGGAGGGCTTGATTAATGAAATCTCTTTATGTCTCTAAAAGGGAAATCCCTCTAAAGCAGAACTTATCACAAAATGCAGTTAGGGCTGTCTTTGACCCCCAGAAAGTTTTCTGAGCTGTGGCTGACATCCTCCGGTTTCAAAAATCTTGGAGAAATTTGCTCCCTCTTCCCCTGCAGAGTCATTGTGTGTTCAGGAGACCCATTGCATGAACAAGTGAAAGAGAAGCAACGGGCAGATGTCTTAATTGAAGAAACTGAAAAGTAGAGAAAGAGAGGTGCCAATATGAGTGAAAGCTTAGCAAACGTGAAAAAAAGAAAAAAAGGAAAAATTTTATTCTTTGGACTCTCTCTTTTTCTACAGGAAGAGCATTTCCTTTTGTAGGAGTTTTGCTGACATGAGAAGAATCAGCACAGTTGGACACTGCCTAGAAATGTGAAGACTCAGGATGAAGAGCAGTTTTCTAGCTGAATTTACTACTGATAATTTCTGAATGGCTGATAATCAGAAAAACATCATACGCATATGTGAAAACTAATTGCTTGCATGCTATCAGGTGACAGGTAATAGTGTAACACATTTGTCTCTCCTTTATCTATGTATATTCACCTAGGTAGTGAACATAATCAACCATGAAAACAACTTCCCTAAATCAATAGGTCTTTCTGTGAAAAATGTCATCTTTTCTCTTCAGAGATAGATACATATAAATGCAGTATTTCCAAATTGCCATAACTAAACTACAACTGGCTTGAGATTCTCAGAAGGATCTAAAAAGTGAGTATTTCTACCATCCTGTCTTATATTCTCTGGATTGCTGCAAATTTGTTGCAGGTTTTGGGAGGAGCTGTGGCATGAGGAGCCCACAGGATGCAGCAGAAGGTGACACAAGAGGAAAGGAAGGGTGTATATGCATACACACATGGGGAAATTACACTGGAAGGGGAAGCATTCATTTTTGCAGTATGCATTGAAGCCAGCTGCTTGCATCATTCAAACCTACCTGATCCTCTGTATTTTCAAGTTTCCAGCTCAAAAAAAGAAGTGGGCAAGAAACCATTCTCTACTTATTGATTATTTCTTTAATCAGGTTCCAAGTTTCTGTTTCTCTTCAGCTGATTTAGTGCTCAAATGGCAGCAAAGATTACAAGCGTACTCCTGAAGACAAAAGCACTAACCATCAGTTGTTGTTGGCTTCATTCTCCACACTGTGTAGGACTTCAATGAATACACTTCTGCTCTTGGAATAACAAATCCAACAAGGAGGAAATTGCCCAGGCAAGTTACAAGCCAGAGCTACTACATACAATGCAAAAGAAGGAAAAGAATCTAAATGAAAATGATAATCATTAAATGATCCCTTCTCTGCAGATTTACGTTGGAAAGCCTTAGCAGGCTCAGGCATTCTGGCCAAGCCCCTTTAGCATAAAACTATCCGGTGGGCATGAGGAAGCTGCCGGTTCACTGGGAAGTCCCTTGAGAGAAGGCAGGATGAAAAGGCAAGCGTTTTCTCAAGTATTACTGAAGTAAGTTTCATAACAGACTTGACAATGTAGCATAATTATTGCTCCCACTTGACAGATTTGGAAGCTAAAACATAAAGCAATGAGGTCATTTCTGTGAGATCAGGCTGCAATCAATACCCATTGCCATTTTACCTTAGGGTCCTCGCAAACAATTTCATCCCCACAATTATTCTTTAAGGTAGGATGATATTACCCTCTACTTTACAGCTGAGAGTGGGTGCCCAAAAGATTTAGCAGCTAGCTGGAGATCATACAAAAATCTTTGACAGATCTTCAAACTGAAACCAGATCTTCCGAGCTTGATGCCTTAAACACATTGCCCATCCTGGCTCCTGCCCTTCTGTCTGCTGCTTAAGATGATTTTACCCCGTGTTTATCACTGATGCTGCTACAGAGGCAGGGTTTCAGCAGCGTCTGAGGGCCTCACCTAGATCAAGGAGCTTCTGAGCTGCGCTCAAGAGGCACCATGTGCCACTTCCCTGATAACACATGCCTAGTTGCTGCTCAGTAGATGAAAAGGGTCTTTGATGCCAAAGAGGATTCTGTTATGTGTCTTGCAAATGACATCCTGCTCTAAAAAAGAAACAAAACCAGCATACTGGAGGAAGCAAACTCTCTGTCTCTCTGCCACATGAGCTAAAAGGCCCTCTGGGAAGTTGCCTTCATACCCCAGTCAACAAATGCAGAAAATCATAAAGATATCTTAATTGAAAAAATAAATGACTCACAGCATGTCTGGGCTATCTCAATGCAAACAACAAAGCAACTCAGTTTATTTAGGGAAGACGGATTAGTGTAGAAAATAGTTATTCAACCACAAAATGACTAACCAGGGACATCCCTACTATGAGATTTACTTCCCAAACAAAATGACCCGCATTGTTTGTCCCGGTCTGTGCACAGAGCAAGCACACCAAGTCCTCCATAGCATTGGTGCCAACCACACAGTCCTTGATGCACCACTGAGGGGTGACCAAAGAGCAGGGATGCTCTGGCCACGCTACCTTCTCTGCCCATCGCATTCCTTGCAGTGTAGCCCTGATAGAAAACATCTGTTGAGACTGTTTCCCTGAGAGCAAAAAAGGACCATTAAACCATGGCAGAGCTGGAGCTGGCCCTCGAACAGTGCTTGCGCAATTGTTTGTTAAACTTCCAAAAGCCATGCAAAAAATCTTTTGTTATACTACTTACGGACTGAAAAAGGGAAATGAGAATAAATGTAAGAAGTAATGAGAATGGAAATGAGTGGATATAATCAGATACCCTTCTGACTTCGTGATAAGTACACTCTTACTGTATTTCTCTAGATCGTGCCCTCACAAACTTTCTGGGATATGAGTGTAGCTATCCCTCTGAAAAACAGTCTCTCTGGGTGTTTCTTGGAGCTCTCACATTTCCTCAAAGAACTGAGTTTTTCTGGAATCTGGTGGCCAGCACTTCTTATCAATCAATGTAACAGACTCTGTAGAAGTCTCTGGATAACATTCCCATTTACTGAAAAGTCTCAGTCACAGGCAGTGAAAAATTAAAAGAAAATCTGGGGGAAATTACATAATTTAAATAGAGCCCATATTGCAATCTGTGCTAACGACACATCGAATAATAATTCAGTTATTCCACTCATCACCAGTTCATCAGGCAAACAGAGAAAACACACAAAAATATGCTGCCCCTTTACTACACTTCACAAAAATGTGATGGAAAACAAGGCGTAGAAATCTGTTTATAAAACTACTCAGAATAATCTACATAAGTGACTAATACAAGTATACATAGAATGAAGGTCAGAAGAGAATTGTTTCCCAGAGTAATTTATCTGGCATAAGGTGGCACAGCATAGCAGATTGCTGTTCCATGTGCTGCATCATGTAAAATTCAACAATTTCCCAAAAATATAAGAAGGAAAAAAATAATGTGAGGAAGCAATTGATTTTATCATTCTCCCATTGTTCTCTATCCTGTAAACCAAAATAATTTGAAGGACACTATGAAATCCCCTGATAAAAAAAAAAGGGCTTATAAACCACCAAAAAACCTTTTTGTTAAAAAAAAAAAAAAAAAAAAAAGCGCGTCACTAGAAGACATCAAAACCAGCATGCAGTTTACTTTCTCAGGCACATTTTTGATGTTTGGACAATTTTCTTTAGTAGTAAGTTTCCCTTGCTGAAAATGCACAACCAGGAAGATTTTCTCCCCAGCCCTGCCCCACGTCTACATCAGGATAAGATTTGTGCACAGGTGTTTCTTCTGCCCTCATTTCCCCATAGGTTTCCTCCTCTCACCGTGGGTTTCCATAGGAAGGAAAAGCGGGCACATGAACTGGGAGAAAGCAGCCAGTCTGGGCCTGGAGGATCAGCAGATGGGACTTGCAAAGGGCTTTGCAGATTTATCCTCACAGAATAAATCCGCCTCTTGGTTGGGGAGCAGGTATCTGATTCAGAGAGCAGGTCTTGTTTCACCTAATGGAAACAGAGAACCCCCAAGTAGAGAAGATGAAGCCAGAATGGGACACTGGGTTATCACTATTGATGAGTTGGTTTTGATGAAAACTAGAGAAAAAGTGAAAACATCAAATGTTGCAGAAGCCCCAAAGCACCACCTTATTTCTCTCAAAAGACAATATGAATCCTTTCAACTATGACTACCAAGTCCGAATCAACACAAGCTCAAAAAAAAAAAAAAAAGTATTTACAGCTGATAGTAACAGGTAGTTAGACCACCTTGAGCACCTCCTTTTGTCCCAGGTTTGAGACTGGGCGTTTTATGAAGCAGGGCAAACTTACAATCTCCAAATGAAAAGTTAAACAAGGTTCTAAGAGGTTGGGAGAGAGCCAAAAGCAAACCTTAAATGGGCGCACATGATGCCTTCTGCAAAGCGGAGGGCACAAATACTCCATAGCCAAAAACCACACAACTGCTCAGTGCCAGGGCAAGCAGAATTTCTGACAAGATTTATCATTTCTCTTTTGTGATCTATCCCTGAAGGCATTTCATTTTAATACAAAGTAAGCATTTGTGATGATTAAGAGAAATGTACAGTTGGATCACTTTGTTGTTCAGTGGCCAGTCATAACATAAAATATGCTAGTTAATGCAAAAATACAGTGTTTCAGAGGATGTGTGGTTACCATGTGCTCCAGCATCTAGGCTGATACAGCGAGTTATTTGACATGAGCCTACAGTGTTATTTTATGGCTCTGTTAATTCTCCTACCAGCTCTTCTTGCATTGCCATAACTAACATTCCAGCATCTTTCATTTCTCTTGATAGAAAAAGTGTGTGTATATATATATATATACACACACACATATAGGAATACACATACATACATATAAGATACATTTTTAAAGAGGAAAACACAAGAATTTAGAAAAAATATATATTTGCCCAAGCAGCTTCTGCTTATTATTATCAGGGACTGCCCTGCTCTCTCCTACGTGATTGTACAGGCCCTGGGGCAAAACTGACCCTGGGAGTTTCTGGTCCCACATGCTGCCCTAATGGTTAGGCTTACTATGAAGATAGATAAAAATTCAAATAAATAGCTTTTTCTACTGTTCTTCATGATATATAAAAAAAATACATATACATATATATATATGTGTGTGTGTATATATATATAAAAGACTTTCACACCTAAATTGCAAACTTATCGGTCCTTCTTTGAAATATTTTTAAAGCAAAAAAAAAAAAAAGCGAAACCATCCCTTTGAGTGTATGTTGTGGCTTAGACCGGGGCTTTGGGGAGTTGAGGCAACAAGGACAAGAACGCTCAAATGGCCCCAGTGTGATTCACCACCTTGACCCTCCCCTGACTGAATACAAAATCCTGCTACCTCTCCCTCCCCTTGCCAATCTGCTGCTGCGCAGGGGTTTGTGAGAGCATCCATATGTCTCTGGGCTATTTGTTTATTTTTCCCTCTGAGGAAGCGAGCTGTTGGACCTATGGTCTAGACATCTGATTTGAATAAGTCTCCAGAAAGAAGGCTGGAAAGCTGGCAAGAGCAAGCACTTAGGCAAAGCATACACAGCATTGCTGAGTTCCAGCTTGCTGCCTAATTGAAAACAGGAAACTGAGCGTCTATTTGCAGCATCTTCCACAGCTTTTGACTCAGTTTTAGGTTGGGCTGAACAGTATGCCCAAGCCAGCCTGCCCCTTAACGCTACAGTAAGCAGAGTCGGGGTGAATTTGGGGGAGAATCAAGAGCTTGGCTGCCTTATTTCACAGCCTCGTTATGGCAAGTAAATGGTTCCTCTGGCTGGATCCACTTGGGATGCAGCTGGCAAGAGAAGTCAGCTCAGCACTTTCACAGAGCAGGATGATAGATCAATTCATTCTCAACAATGCTGTTAATATCAAACAGTATTCATAGTCACCAGCTGTAAATGTAGGTATATATATGTGTGTGTATATATATATATGTGTGTGTGTGGGCATAAATTTATGAGACTTTTTATCATATTGAAGAAGAAACAGAAAGACAAAAATTGGGGCGTCTTCAAACTGGGGTTTCCCAATAGTACAGGAGAGGGAAAGGATAAGGGAAAAGAGAGATCTGGGATGCATTTAAGAGTAAATCTTAACACTTCTGAAAATTCAAGCTGAAAAAACAATAGAAGGGGTTCCTATTGCTCATGGTTGATAAATGTTTTTTCTTAGGATGGATTAATGTTCTGCTTACCTATTCAGCCCCTGTGCAACCTCCAGGAAAAACAGAGAAGGGATTGAACTTCACCTTCTGCTATGATAACCCCAAACTGTTCTTCCGCCCCCTTTTTTTTCTCTCTCCTCCTTGCTCTCTCCACAGTTTTTTGACCTGTTTTGTCCCTTTACATTATTCTGACCACTCTATTGTCAGTTTGGATCTCATTCTGCCCTTCTTCCATTATTTATTCTAATAGCGGTTTCAATGTAAATGTATTTTTTTTCTTTTTGTTCTCATATTCAAAATGAAAGCATAAGGGCTGAATTGGGTTTCCATGAAATACAGGTGCTTTTATATTGGGGTATAATTAATTACCTCTCTCCCCAGAGATGTTCCAGGCCTTAACTACACTCCTGTCTTGTGTTATCACATGCTAACAGATATTTCTGGGTATAACTGATGCCTCCATATCTGATAATAGCATAATACAATAGCATACCTTGTTGGATATTGTGTGTGGTGTTTCTTGGCTGCTTTATAACCAGGTGAGGGTGTGAGGCTCTACCTACGTACAATATACCTGAAGAGGAAGCAGTTTGGGCAGATCTCTTGATTTCCCCTTCACTGGTCCACAATCTGATTCAAGCCTTATGTCACACCTCGATGCAACGTAACTGTGTGAGTTGGTGTTAGATAATAAGTTTTAAGAAGTAAATGAATACTTAAAATACAACCCCCCCGCCTCCCCCCCAGAAAATCCCCCCTCTTCCCTGGAGAATTCCCATATGAAGAACATGGAAGCTTTTTCCTCACTGAAAGTTAACCTTTAACCAAAAGAAGGGAAAATTTGGAAAATATTGAGCAACTCAACTCATTTATACTTTGGAAAGACCTAGCCAGCGTGGGTGTTGATGGTGCCCAGGAGTTAAGAGGAATGCAATAATATCCCTGAATTTGCAAGATCCTGCAAGTCTCTCTTGCAAGCAGGAGAGGTGGTCAGAGTTAAGCAGGCAGAGGGACCGGCTGGGCAGTTGCACAGACAGCAGCGAGTGCTCCGGTGGGCACCTCAGTAGATGTTGCTGGTCTGATTCTTTCTGACATGGTGACATGACAATGCCAAAGAAACTTTTTTCCTTAGCATGTACAAATAAACTGTAGGGATCAGTTGTTCCCTCACACTGTTGGAAATGTATTTACTCTTCCTTCACATTCTTGGAAGCCAAGTTGACCCAGACAGCCTGAATAGATTTCCAGGTTCCCTAATGACCTCATAGGGATTGAAAAATGAAATTGTATCTGCCTCTACTGAACAGAGACAGCCCAAGCTTTCACAGATCTAATTATTGCATTTCTTGAAGATAAATTGCAGCCTTAAAGGCGTCTTGCAATCAGTTATCAGGAATAACTCCGTGGGCACCAACTTTTGCTTTTCTTCAGTACAGCAGTGTGGTGAAAATATTTAACAAGGGGCTCCCACCAAATTTTCCCTATTAATCTGCTCTATACTCTGTCCCTGAGGCACATATTCTTGCAGGGAAAGAAAAATAGTAATGAAGAAAATCTATTCATTTATTTTTACATTACTGTTTAAACATTTTCTGAGAATCACAGCCAAAGAGGAAAATAAAACCACTTGGCAAACAAACCTCTATTATACGTATTTTTGCAGGAAATGTTTATACTTTAATTCATTCCTAAAAAAAATAAAAAGTAAAAGCTAGAGCACTTATAACCTGTTGTTTGGCTTGTGATTATTAGAGTTGGTAGTAGCAGAGATACACAAAGATCTTTGAAAAATTGGCAAACTCAGGCAAATGAGTCCTCTTGTAAATATGAGAATGGATAGAACCCCTCAGATATATTCTCAAGTATCACAAGAGCAATAATTGGCTGGGTGAAAGAAAAGGGATACTTTATAAAGTTGTATTATCCTTGAGTGAACGCCACATCACTGCATTCAGTGATACTGTTTGTTCCACTGGCATAGAACAACATGCAACTAAGGAAGATTAAAAGTCCCAGAATCACTATGTCTGCTTAGACAAAAATAATTCTGCTTTTGATTTTGTGTAAGGACTGGTCACTAGATAATACAAAGAGAAATAACTAGATTTAACAAGTATCTAAAGGGTGCCACAGTTCTATCAGTAGTAAGAAATAATCCTAATATTCTATTCAACTTAGCTGCAAAATCTTGACAAGACTCTCATACTCTACAAGTTTGCTCCCATGGTGTTTCTTTTTCCTCCTTTCATCCAAATCAGATTGTGTTTTTAAGTTGGCAGCACATTTTACTTGTATTTGAATTATCACTAACTAGAGAATTAAAAAAAAAGAGAAAAAAAAGAAAAAAAGTTTTATAGATTGACTCCAAATGTAGAATTATTGCTACTTTATTTTGATTGTTTGTATAGCTGGTAAGAGTGTTAGCGTCTCTGTGCAGATTAAAAAGAAATATGTCATATTCATTCAATTTATTTTGCTTTAAAGAACATGATTTTTTTTCCCCTGACTTTGAACTGGAAAAAAAAATCCTATTTCACTTGGAAGCTCAGAACTTTTACGTGAACTTTTAAATTATTGCTCACATCTGATTTGACTTCTTAAAAGAATTGATGTGAAAGTCATTGGTATGACATGACTACTCATCTCACTAATGAGCTCTGCTTTCCCACCTTGATAATTAACAAGTAGCCACCCGTTATTAAGCGGACCAAATATTTCAATAAAGAGTCCTGCTGAGTTGTGACTGTTCTGCAACAGATTTCAACTGGAAATTGAAATAATGAGGTTCTCTTAAACTGATAAGAAGCTCAATCAAGCCCAGCACGCTGGGCCCATAAATCTTAAGCAGAATTTAATTGTGAGCAGAGCCCTCCTGATAGAGGCAGAGGGGCCTTTCTGAGCCTGCCAACTGCTTTTGGTTCTCATGATTCAGGCAAGTCTCTGCAGACCTGTCTGGAAGGCAAAAAGTCTGAAACTCAGGCACCAGCTAGAAGAGAACTTGAGGGAGTGCTCAAATGCAATGCAATGACAATGTTCCTGAGCATTGCACCTGAAAACAAAAAACCCAGCCACGTAATTAGCCAGGCCAAGGCACTTCCCAGGAGGCACCTGAACGGAAACCTTATGTGCTCTCAGAGGGATGTTCCCTTTCGAAGGAGATGTCACACCTAAAAATATCTGCCCACCCCTACACGCACACAAACACCCCCCTAAGTAGAGGAAGAGTTTCAACATACAGAAAAAGGTATAAACAATTAAATATGATAATGTGGGACTATATGCAGAATTCTGCAGAAGGCAGGGTATGTGCTGTACTGCTACAGGAGCACTGCCCAATAATTAACACACATATAACATGATCCTGCTAAGTGCAAGATTTCGTGCATGTGGTAAAAGAGTTATGTTGGAGTAAGAGTGATTAGCTGGTATCTGATCTTAGCAAAATCATAACTGCTAATGAGTTGGCACTCCTATATTATTGCTCAAATCTGGTAGTAAATTGACTCCCCGCCCCCCCCGCCAAAAAAGACCTTCAAATTCAGTGATTTCTGGAACAGAGAAAGGGCTGCATTCTGAAAGTTCGAGTCAGAAATTTCTGCTTCTGTCTTCTCTGTTCAGTAAGAGATAGCTGCTGGATATTGCCAAAAAAAGTGGTGCAACTAAATGTAAGTGAATAAGCCCAAGCATATGACCAAATCAGATTTTACCACCTCAGATACGGTTTACAGCAAAAATATACAGCAGAGGCGCCAGACTCTTCTTCTCTATCAACTTTGCTATAGAGCTATAAACTCTGCAAGGCAAAGCTCAGTGAAATCAATGGAAATCCAGCTTATCATGGCTTAAAAATAAAACGAAAAATACCCCACACTTTAAGTTTTACTCCACAGTCAGTTTACAAGACTAACAAGTATGGCTAAGACAAATGACAATGTATGTTATGTACAGTCTCTGCATACAGTTCATTAGCTTGTAACTTATTAATCATTCTGGTATGTGGACTTAGGGGAAATCATTTCTGCATGGTGATTCACTGATTATGCAAAATACAAACTGAAATATTTGTTATGGGAACAAATAAGCAGAGCTGCAAATCTTTATAATCTATGTTGGGGAAGATCAAATTCAGTAATACCAGGAATAAATATTCCCATCCTACACAAGAAAGCTGAGACTTTCACATATTCAAACAGATGGAGTAAGTATTATACCACTTCAACACTCAAAACTGCTGTCTAACACAGATCAGACTCATTAATAGAACCTGGTGAAGTCTCAGTAGGCTAGAATGAACTATGAAAAAATACAAAAGTTATGAAAATTCCTCCAATTTCACTGGCAATAAGAACCCGAGTTGTTTATGTATTCCCCCTTGGATCTCCTGACTAATAATAATCCTCCTTAATAACCAACCCCCAAATGTCAGCCTCTAATTGTAGTCTCAAATTATTTGAGATTGTTTCTTGCTAAAACCATTAGGACTCTTGTTACTAATCTGAGTATGAGCAAGGAGACGGAATGCAGCTACAGTCAAGATGGTGAAAGATTTTTTTTACACATCCACTGTTGTTTGCCCCAAAGATTCTGTCAGCATATTCATTTCCTGCATGCCAGCACTCAGGACTGTTAGGGTCCTGAGACTCAAACACAGACCAGAAACTAAATGTTGCCCTAGTACTTATGCGATCTGGTATTTGAATTATAGGAGTAACTTTATTAAGTGATTATATAGAGCGCATCTTAAGAAGAGGCACAATTTGTCTCAGGTCTCTGTGGCGTGCCAGACAGTGGGCAAGTGCTGCTCCTATGAAGTGGTCCTTGTTGCTGACTTCTCCATGGGCCAGCCCGTGCTCTGAAGTCCACTCCTAGCTTTCTTAGGATCTCCCAGACACATTGTCATTTTGCAAAGTCTCTCTTTAATATTCCCTATAATCTTATTCCTATTAGTCTAGAGCTGACCCCAGAAATCTGCTGCATGTGAGAAAGAAGTGACTTGGCAAGAAGGTTCATTTTAGACCTCAAAAAGGACTTTCAGCTTCCTGCTGGAGCATGTATGTGCCTGTGTGTTCTTTCTAGCTCTTGTTTTCATAGAGAGAAAAAGTTTATACAGGTTGCCACACTGTTCCATAAAACCTTTGCAAGATTTGCTTCTGGAAGAGGAGGAGGAGGAGGGAGGGGAAAAAAAAAAAAAAAAAAAGTGTATGAAAGTTTGATTCCCATTTTTGATATTTTTGTCATAGCTCTTCATAGCCATTTCAATGGTATGTTTATGGTGCATGTGTTTATATTCCTTTCCCCTCCAATGAGCCAAACAGATGTTTTCTGAGCAAAACTATGGCTTATAAAGAACATTTCTGACCTTTTACTGGTATCATAACTAGAAAGGTGAATTGAAATAAACATAATGATTGTTCTCTCAATGGTGGAAAACTGCCTCCAAAGTGGTTGTGAAACTGCAGGGTTACCCTTGACTCTTGCCCTTCTCAGAAACCAAATGTACCCTTGACTTAAGGATCATACTCAAATCTTAAAGCTATCTGACTTCTGGTGAAAGGTGAAAATGTAAAGATTTTGAAAGAGCATGAAGGACATCTCACTCATGCATACAGGAAGGAGATGGTGCCAGGTTGGCATGAAGCACAACCACAGTAAATCTCTCCCAGCTTCCTATTTAAGTATGGATTTATATATATTTAAGAACATAAGTATTAACTGATCAAGTTCACGTAATGTTTAACAATGAAAATGAACCATGAAAAGGGCCCCCAAAGCATTCGTGACTGTCATTCCAGATCACAGGCCAGCACATCAAGCAGAATGATCATATTCAAGTACTCCAGAAAGACATTTCTGGCTTTGCCTTCTCCAAGAACAGGTTATTACAGCTCTGCTGAGCTACACAACCTGACACTGCTGGTGTTTGCACACACCCGCGCTGCTGCCCCTCTGAGCCTAACAGTAAGAGGCAGACCTGGCTGGTTAATGCCGTAAGGTAATTTAGCCACATTCATTATTTCGATGTAGGGCTCCAAGCTGTGAAAAGCTCGTGACCCTTATATCAGGAGGAAATTTATGAAGCCAAATGAGCTTCAGCACTTAAACAAAGCAATCAAAATATTAAAACTTTCCACTAAGTAAGTCTGTTCTTTTCAAAAGAAAGTTTGCTTTACAGTGTAATTATAGCTATTGAAAAAAACAAAACATTATTTTAAATTCTTCTGCCCTTCTCCATGTGATATTTACCTGGAATCAGAAACACCTTAAACTGTATCTGTGTTAGCACTTGAACTTCATACAAAGCAAAGCACTCCAGTGCATAGAAAAGTTTTCTTCATCTTTACTTAATTCTGGCTAGCTAGAGATGTTTTCTTCCAGGATGAAAATGCCTAATCTGTCACAGAGTCATCCAGCTGCATTACAAATGTTCTCTTAAATGGCAGTTCTGTCTTTTCCATGCTACTTTGCAAACCACAAATATTTGTACAGCATTTCAGAAGCTTGATTTTTTTAGTCAGACTCTGCTATAATCTTCAAATGTACCCTTGCCATTTTCTTTTCAAATATCACATCAGGTCTGCAGGGATGTAGAGTCTCCCCACCCTCCTAGCACTCTTTTTTTTATGCACAGACTGGTTAACCAAACCTAAATCCTGGGCAGATAGCAGAGAGCAGTGGTGCCATAGATAGCACAAGTGGACAACCATCTCAAAACAGGATTTCCCCAAGATGAGGCACATTATGCAGCACAGAAGGGTGTGAGACACTAAAAGACAGGGAAAGCTAATGCTAACATTGTCTTGGCCTCAGAGCAGATGAAGACCTTCAGACTTTCATAGCAGTGCTTAAATTCACCTTATAAAGCCAACTGCTTTGCAGCTTCCAGGGGCAGCAGGAGCAGAGCCTGCAAATTGACATTCACGTTCATGGGAGCTTTCCCAGAGCACAGAGGAGTGGTAATAAATTAAAGATGTAACATTGTTTTAAAGGAGAGAGGGAGAGTTTAAGCTGTGAAAGCACAGCTTTTTTTTTCTGTACAATTTGCCTACAGTCACTTGGCATGCCACTTAGAGCAGGCAGCACAACATTTCATTAGAAGTAAGTGATACACTTGTTCAACACAGATCTTACATAAAAGAGCAAGGGGAGCAAAAAGGGCCAGTGTGATCTTGTGTGTTTGGACAGAGCTCATTATTTATATATTCTTTTGTGGGATCTGTCATCCTCAGCTGAGTCACAGAGCATTTAAATTGCTTCAGTTGCTGAAACTATGTAGTACTAGTAGGGCATTACATAAATATGAAATAAGTAGCTCTCCTCGAGTATTAAAGAGTATTAAACAGACAAGAGTATAAAGAGTATTAAACAGACAAGTCTATTCCCTGCTGTACAGCAAAACATTTATTACTGGAACCAGTGAAGTTCAGCTTCGCTCCTTGCAGCTTCAATCTAGCAGAAATGTAATTTCAGAAGATTTCAATTTGCAGCTGAAATATGCAATATCATGCACACTCTCCACCTCTCCAGGTTCACTAAGATTTGGTGTTCAGATTAGTGTCTGACAATAAGCAACTCTTCTCACCTTCTTCATTTGCTGTAGTGAGAGATCTGGCTTCCACATTTTCCTATATAACAGAGTGAACACGAAAAACGCAGTAGGATACTTTTTTTTTTTTTTTTGGATGGGGCAAAAAATCACATTCCATTGTAAGTGTTCTAGAAATACAGACATAAAACTCTTATCTCTGCCTGTTGCAAAAAGGTCAGAAAGATGAAATAAACTTCTATCTAGTGCCCAGGAGGTGAGTGAGCATCTTTCTTTCTCATTCTTGAGAAGTGCATTTTTTTCAAACGATTTTTCTTTTTGAGCATGACTGCTACACATCCCTCCTGAACTGACAGATCTCACAGCAAGTTCATTCACTAGAGCTAACGGATAGAATATAGCGAATATAGCCCCAAAGCGCTATGCTCATACAAGTATTTCCCTGAGTGTTTCCTGAACGTATTTAAACTAGCTGTGCAGAGGAAACTCTCTTCCCAGTTGTCCAGGTCTAATCCTTCTCTTTTTTCCCTCCTCTTTTCAGAGTACCTTTACTCACTTGGGTTGCTTCTCCAGTCCTCAAATCCCTCTACATCACTAAAAACATTTCCCTGATCCACAGCAAGCTCTGTCATTACCAAATCAATTTTCCTAATCCAAAATAGTTTTTCCAGGCTCATTTTGTATATCCACAGAATACTTCCTGACCTCTTTAAAGGGCTGATATCAAGGGCACAGAAAAAGCTATTTTCCATGAATAAATTTAATCTGTACTTCAAAGCCTGTGAAATATTTTGCATAATCTTTACTACCATCCCCTTCGTTACACACACACAGAAATTAGATTAGCAGCCCCAACACTACACCATGAGTTTCTCAGTCAAAATTAAGCACTAATCAGCAGGAGTTGGCCATTACAAAGCCTTTGGTGTTTGGTCTCATGTTCAAACTCATTTTCTTTAAATTCCCTGGGCCACTTCTCCTGGGATTCCGCAGAAATCTAACATTTCACACCTGTTTAAACAACAGTTTTCTCTTTAATAATTCTTAGACTTTATTTGCATATGAGGTAGCTTTAGTTCAAGATCTGACTTGATCATAATAATCTATTGATCATCATAATCTATTCAAACGCTTAGGACTCATCCCTACATACACTAACAACAGAAACAATTCCACAGCCTAATGGTGCACATTGTGTCTCCTCACTTAAAAAAAAAAAAAAATTTTGTTACAAGAAATATTAATTCTTGGACCAGGATTTCAAAAGGTCTAAGAGCATGTAAGTAATGGACTGTTTCTAACTGCATGAATAATATTTTGAGTTTCCTATCTCCCTTCTTTTCAAAGAAAGTTAGAATTTAATTTTAAAATCTGGGAGATTGCCAAGTACAGACTGCCCTTTCATTTTCCTGAACTTCCTTTTATGCAGTATATTCTTTCAATGGTGACTATGTCAACTGATTTTTTGTTGTTCTTATTTTATTCAACAGGAAACACTTTTTTTCCCCTCCTCTACATTGTGTCTTAGAGGCTTCAATGCTTTAAGAGCAGTTTCAATATTCAGTGTGCCGCACAAATAACAAAGGCTAGACGTTATCATTGAAAACATTGCAGCTACAGTACAGGAAGATAAAAAGGCTATCACAGCTTGCAATGCCTGGTGAAATAAGAGTAATGGCTACAACAACAAAAGATGGATTGATTTCTTTTGTAAACGGCCTTGAGATTTGTGGCAATATACAACTGGTCACGAGTAATTTCATGGGGTTAGCGGTTTAAATGCATTAGCAGAATACTTACTGATGGTTATTTTCTTTATAATATTTATTGTTCAGTACAGCTAATGCAAAACACTGCTAGATTCACAGTGGGGGATTTGGCAGAAAGAGAAACTTGGAAAGTCTAGCAATTACAGTTTAGGAATGTGCCATGCACACAAAAAGAAAAATGCAATTGGGTATACACAAATAGTAGCATGAACCCAATCAGGAATTACCATTCCATCACCCTCCATATACTTGGGGTCAAAGTGCTGGTTTTCTTAAGATAACAGTACTACAGCATGCCACAGAGTCAGAGAGATGACTAATAATATTTCAAGCAGATACAGACCCAAAAGGGAACCCTAGTTTCTTCGCTTCCCAGATGAACCTATTCACCACAGACCCAGCTCTGCCAATCACTCTGACCTTATTTTTTATGCCTATTGAAGACTGCATATGTCTAAAATTTGTCTGAATGTCAGGGGAGGTAATATTCCAGGCAATTCCACTTTCAATCGCGCTGTGCTAGCAGCACTCTGTAATTCCGGGTTTTAATCCTTACATTAACAAATAGCAGAGATAAAAAAGAAGCATATGCAAGAACAATGCAAGTGGTAAGAGTTGGAGTGGTGAGTACTAAAAAGCTCATTAGTCCTACAGGTCTTGAGCTACACTAACTTTTTCTTTTTTTTTTTTTCTTTTTTTTTTTAAATCATACTAAAGTTGTATATAATTACAGCGTTTTTATGGTAAAAAATGTTGATGTGTATTTGAGGAGAAGTTAGCTTTATCTGCTGGATGAAAGAATCCTCCTGCTATGAAAACAAAAACTAGTTCCATCATGCTTTTATTTGGTTATTCAGATGGAACCAAACACAGCATCAAATAATTTTACCAACTGCCAAACACCACCAAAGTACTATTAAGAATGCTGCAGTTGTAGGATATCCATATTAAGATTACATTTCCTTTGATCAACTCACACACACACACAGAAAAAAAGCTATTTGACAGGGTACAAAACAAAAGCTCCATTGCTTTAGCCAAGAAGGTCACTGTCCTTCAGCTATTCCCCACCCCCGTGGTGTTTTTTTTTTTTTTTTTTTTTTTTTTTTTTTTTTTTAAGTCAAGACTGCAGAGAATTTTCCACCAATTGCTTCATGTATTTACTAAGTGCACTTTCTCTTCACCTGAGCTGGAGGACATGAAACTGCACAAGGGAGTCACCTTTACACTGTCACCAAGCACCAGCTTTCTTTTGGGAATCCTACCCCTTTTCTTTCCTCTGTACTTTATTTACAGGAACCTTGTCCACCTTACTAAGATGTCTCTAGGACCTCGTAGTCAATATTAGCCCTATTCTGAAATGAAGCCCACCCAGATGGGGACAACTGCTTTAACACAAGGAGCATTTTGTCTGAAAGCTTCCAAAGTTAACTTTCTCCTTATTCAGCAATTCATCTGGCATGCTTCTGTATTGATGATTCATCAAATTTCACATATCAACATTTCCACGCTCAGTAGCATGAGTCCATAGTAGTCACAAGAAACACAAAACCAATTTTAAATATAATTGGAAAATAACCAGTGCACATCCATTCTAGTCATTAATCAAGTGATAACAATGACTTATTAGAGAGAAAAAAAAAAAAAAAAAGCCCTTTAATTTCTTCAGTGCAGTCAGAAAGCTGTCTTTTATTGCAAGTTTCAGTTAAGTCTTGGGCTTTTCAGTCAAGTTTGGTGCCCAGTAAGCTGGAGCATCCACCATCCTCTTACATGCAGGAGATGAGATTATTATACACAAGAATAAATTACCATTTCCTCAGGAAAAAGTCACTATAGTGAGCACAACACAGCACTCTGACCAGCCTACAAACAGCAACTATTTGGCTGAGACGGCAGAGAGATTCACACAATGTTTTTGGCCCAGCTTTCAGTTGCTTTGAAAAAGTAACAGGGAGGTTTTTCCATTCACATGGTTATTCACAGCACTGAAAGCAATTAAGCTAGGAGCATCCTACAAAAGGAAAATGCTAATGGACAAATCATAGCACTGTCCATCAATTTTTGAAGGAACCAAAAGCATTTATTTGCAGTCTTCTCTTTGAAGCTTTTCGAGGCACCGTTTCTTCTTTCCTTATCTGTGTAATGATGTCTTCATTCAGCTCCAGCCAGCTGTTGCGTGAATCCGTAATCATCTAGGGGGAGGCTTAAGTCTTTTGAACTCAAGGAATAATTATTATTGCAGAGCAGTTTTCCTTTCCCAGAGGGGTCACCAGTGCTCCCAGTCTTTAGGGAAGAAGAACAATACAGTGGTTGGTGGGACAGCCAGGTACTTTCCTTCTCTGCGTACTTAAGGCAATTGGGCCACATCAAAAAAGCTTTAAATTAGCAGTTCAGTGCTTGGAAGTGGTTGGAAGTTAATTTTAAATCCTCTAGGACTAGGAATCTTCTCTATATCCTTATGTGCTGAGAGTAAAAGGGGGCCTATAAACATAAGCAAACAACTCTAAATGTGTTATTTATTAAACACAACTTCAGATATACATATTTGTCAGCTGTTATCTAGTTACTGAACACCTTATGTGTTTTGAATTTTGAGAGATCAGAAACTTTTATTTTCAGTGACAGGGATGACCATGAAGGAAGGATGAAGACACCAAGAGACAGAGTGCTGCTGCCAGCAGTAATCATATCAGTAAATGACTGCCAGACACAGAAATAGACTTTTTCTTTTTGAATTTATCTGGTAAACCCAGATCCACAAGCCTGAGAATTAGCATGAAATGGAGATTTGTGGCATTACATCTTCTTTGCATGTTCAAAAGCCTGATATGTAATCTTGAGCCATACAGAATTTCTCTTTATCCAATCCCTTAAAATCACATCAAGTAGCTGCAAGCAACTACAATCTTGAAATACTCTTCTGACTGAAAGGTGCCTCTTTGCGCTTGCAAGGGACCAGCACCAGCTATGCCCTAGGCAGTATCATTGAAAAGAAGTTTTACAATTTCCTTGCTAGTAGAGATGATACAAACAACCTCATGAAACATGCAAATAATGTTTGCATCCCGTACCTCATCTCTAAGGGAGACAAAGAACGTGTGCGACAACATGACGGAGCAAAAGGAATGGCTGAAAGGCAGCAGAAGGGAAAACGCTGCAAGGAGCAACAAAAGTTCACCAGACCCACACGATTCCTTGCACGCCGCAGCTGTATACAGAACACATAAACAGGCTTCTAAAAAACTAATTAAACTCAGAAGTGCATTTTGAAGAGCATCGCATTAAGCCAGCACCCAAGATGTTGTTCTTACTCATTAGCACCCAGCACAGCCCAATGTATGTGGTTTCTAGCAGGTTTATAGGTGACGGAAACAGGCTGCTATCCCTAGGCACAGATGGCTCGGGTCTCCTCACACACCGTTTACCTGACGGCCGTGGTTGGTGAAAGACAGCCCCAACACACGCTCATCCTGCCCAGGCCGAGGAGAACGTGAAGCTGCCAGGAGCTCCCCCACACTCATCTGCAGGGCCAAGCAGCCTTTCTTGGGAATCATTGCAAAACCCCAGTTATGCATCTCTTCATAGAAAAAACAATTATTGCAATCAAGTTTTGCTGCTCTGCTATGCAAAAAAAGGCCAACCCTGATGAATGACAAGCAGAAAAAGAGAAGAAGTGAGAGAGAGAGAGAGAGAGAGAGAGAGAGACTCCAACTTTCCTAACAAAACAGAAATCTCCACTGAAGAGACTGAAGTTTTGTTAAAGGTCCAATCCTCACCAATGCTGAGCCATGGTAATTGTTCAGATTGCTTGGTGAGGGGGAGAAGCAGCTCAAGGCATAGTCAGACTTAATACAGTTATGGAAATATAGTGCATTTTTGACCACATGCCTATTGTTCCTCTCCTTGAGATGAATGGCAGGACTTTTTAATAGTGCAGGATTGAGTTTTGTGTGACAAAAATTACTATTTTTTTCCTGATATTTCTAATTAGAGCTACATATAAATAGCCAAGTTCAAATTTGACTCCAGATAGGTATTTTCCAATGTCTAGTTTAATAAGACAAAAGGGTTAGTCATGAAATAGAGAAAATTTGATTCCAAATGTGTTCTAAGTTTAAGAGTATTTAAAAGCAGGGATTAAACCTAGAATTTATCTCCTCTTACCATCTTTTCTAACAGGCATGAAGGCAAAATTATAGCATATGACTGAGATTTGCTACATAGAAAGTCCTAAATAATTCTTCCACAGAAAAATAGTACCTTATGGAGAGACATCAATTTATCTGAACATAAGGTAGAAAATAACCTTATTCTTCAATACAAGCCCTTCTTTTAAGGCAAGTAAGGTGCAGGACTGGCACAAGCCCAGGACCTTGTCTTGAATGCAGGTCTCTGCATCTGCTTCCTAAGAGCCAGCAGCTCTTCATGGCACTGAGCTATCTCGCACATGCCTTCACACAGAAGGACAAGTACAGGAGCATTCAGTTTTGGTCATCAATTTACTAAATCTGACAAAAAGTATCCCCAAAATAAGTTGTGCCTGCTTGACACTAAAATGTGGTGCTTGGTTGCTCCTGGGGTTATTTGAAGCCCAGCATGTGTCTGACCACTTTGCTCATGAGAGCTTCATCCCCCGTACAACCCATTGCTGCTAGTACTCAACTATGATTTAAAAGAGGGCACAACATATCTTACTGCCTTACTGTAACATCCCTCAAGCAATATCCCCACAAGCTATCTAGAAACCCACTGATAAGTATTCGAGGGAAAAATAAACAAGGAAGAGCAAAGAGGGTCACCTGCTGAGGGTCATTTTTATAGTCATTGAGAAGAGCTCTGCTTGAGACTAAGAGCACATTAAACAGCCACAATCTGTCAGTGACCTTATATTTAAGAGCAGAGAGGTAATATGGGATTATTGGTAACACACTATTTTACAGGGCATCAATAACCATGTGTAAGAAATTACCATAGAATTACAGAGTTATTACATGGTTATTTGTGGCTTTGCCAGATACAATGTTACTTGATCATCCTTAGATTAATGGGGTGTTGATCGCATTTGGCCCTTTACCTCCATTCTGGGTCGTAAACCTGACGTTAGCAGAACCAGATTCCCAGCCTCGCAGCCATAGCATTTAACATTTTTTTCCCATTCCAAAAAATAGGTGCCTGTGGGGAGGTACGATAGGCACCGTTGTGAGGAAGCAAATTATAAAGCACTCTGGTTCCTGAATGCTGAGAATATTTGAGGTGTACATTTTTAAAAAGGTCAGTCAAGACCTTTGCAATAACTGCATATTATTTTATATTCCCCAGAGTCTGTAAACAGATTCCTGAAGCCTGGAGATATGTTTTTTTTCCAATCTATTTGAATTCCTCCCCCACCAGGAGAACACTTCTTTCCCCCACCCTTCTCGGCACTGCAAAGGGAAATAAAATTGAGATAAACTGCATTTAACACAACTTTATGAAGGCAACATTCTCGGAAAGCACGGAGCTATTTTTTGCTAAACACTGTTGCAGGCATACCCAACTGGCACAAGCTTTGGGCTTGCAGGGCTGGAGAAAAAAAAAATCCATATATATACACCAGTATGTGCACACTAAGATATTATATATGTTTATATACTATACATACAGGTACCTATATGCTATTTAACTTTTGTGCATTGACAGTGAAAGGGGTTAACAGGACAGCTAGAAATGTAGAGCAACACACTGCCCTCACCTGTGTGGACATTTTTGTCAAAAAAAGTCACATTATGAACTCAAGGCAGTGACAAAGACTCCAGCCATAACCTCTGGATATCACACAGTGGCTGTAAGTGGCTGTCCCCTTTCAGACCTTTGCTTTCCTAGCTCTGCCCCTGAATTTCTCCAAAACCAAGGCTGATCCACACAGGCCTGGCACTGTGTCTGTTTTTCCTGTTTATGCCAAGAGACTGCAGGGCCCTCTGCTGTCAAGTCTGTGCAGACCCTTTGACAGGGAGGAAAGTTCAGGACAGAATGGACTTTGAGTTCCTTATGAGTGAGAACTTAGAGCAAATATAAAGAATTTAGAGTAAATACAGCATTGAAATTCCTGTGTGCTTAGGTTGGCTTTCCTGGTATCCCTCAGAGCAGCAATAAAAAGAGATTTTTTTTTTTTTTTAAAAAGCAAATGCAATTCTGAAAGAGCTTGACCTTGCCTTCCACCTTATTTAGCAGTAAGTGAAAATCTTGCGCTCATACTGCGTTATTGTACTCACCTCACATAGCTATCTATAAGTGATTATAATGCTCAGCCTGGGTCTTGCACCAAAAAGGAGTCCTCACCATTTGGTCAGCAGAGGCCATCCTATGCCTCACATGGCTCTGACTATGATCTGTCACATAAAAAAGGATTTTTTATTTAATCAAAAATGAGCTGTGAAAGAATATGGGAGTATGTGTTTCCTCTGGAAACACTTTTCCAAAGAGCAGCAAGTACTCAACAACGCATACACAGTCTGCACAGCTTCCAGTCAGCTCTGCCGGTGAATCCCTCTGCCATCTTGAGCAAGCCAATGTTTTAATCTTCCAAAACATCTCTATGCAATAATAATGCTTCCCATCTCTGTTGGGGTGGGGGGGTGATTCTACAAGCTATTTTAGCACCTTTGATGAGAAGTGCTTTTCCCACTCAGATATCATATTCAAAGCAGAGAATAGGAAAAGTAGATATTCAACCGTTCATGCTTTATAGTCTAGGTACCCTTTTGCTTGCACAAAAACCCTAAGGCTCCAGGCTAATTGGCCTGCACTCCCCATCTGATGAGTGGTCAACACTACTGTCATTTTGTGCATTTCTGTGGCATCATTCCTTTTTCCTAAACCAGTGAGGAAATGGTCAGAGCAGGCTGGGAAAACTCTCACCATCATCTTCTGATCAAAGCCAACAGTCTTCGTGCAAAGGGGGCACCTGTCAGCAGCTCTGACAACTTACTGGAGAGAGTCCTGCTTGCACTTAGTCTCCAGGAAACAGCTATTCTTTAAGAGAATTAATATTGGCATTTAGTACCTGAATCTAACTTGTTTTTTAACAAATATTTTTTCTCCTTTCACTAAATTCACCTCTAGTGGAGGTTAGAAATATACATTGTCATATTTTTGAGAAATCAAGACACAAAACAGGAAAGAAAAAAAGATTACTCAAAAATGCATTTTTGAGATCAGGTTTAAAAGAGAGAGAAGGAATATTTAAATCTTAAAAAGCAAAAATGCAACAGATGTTTAAGGTCTCTCTTTATACGGACAAATATACTGAACAAAGGCATGGAGGAAAGGTAACAGAAATGAAAACAGAAACAGAAGTGATTTCATCCAATGCAGAAGCAAACTGGGAGACCCTTACACTAGAGGGAAACTAGTTCCTTTGTACTTTGCACTGTGCTCAGCCATGTTCAAAAATGAAGCACTTGGACTAGAAGGGCTGCAGAAAATACCCCGAGAGGCCAATTACACACATCTCCTGTTCGAAGGGAGAAGTTAGGCTTACTGAGCCTTGCTGTAATCTGCTCATGTTTCACTTTACACAGTTACCTTGAAAGCACCCAGAAATAGGTGCAGAGCAGAAGAAATTGGTGCTTCAGTAATCTGGTCTAAGGGGACAACCCAGACTCAGGGAGCACATGGAGACACACGAATGTCAGCCATCATATATCTGTTCCTGCTGTACCTTGGACTCTCCTCAACAGCAGTGATGTTGTCAGTCCCTGTCCCCCTTCTGCCTTAATGAGGCTGACAAAATTACTTTTCCCAAAATAATTATATTTTCTTTTATGACAGCACAGCAAAGCAAGACCCTTCCTCCCACTAGCCTTATGATGAGCAGCTCTACTGGAGTGGTTTTGCCGCTGTCCCATGTCTTCCCATGCTGAACTGGGAGAGTTTGCACAAACTAAATGACAAAAATGGACAGAGTTTTGAAACAGTCCACTTTTTTGTGGGTTTTCCTGTAATTTCATATAACAATAGATGTATTTCATAATTTCATATAACAATACATGAAGTAAAAACATAACATTTCCCAAGTACTACACAAAATAAATAGGGATATATTTAAAATGAAATCCCAGCATATTTTATGTAGGTTATAGTGATAAAATCTCAACCTTTGCAACCACCAGAATCACTGTTACTGTAAGGGCCTGACCCAAAATTCACTGGAGCCTAGGGAGATACCCCTCCCAACTTCAATGGGCTTTGGATTAGGCCCTACAAGAACTGCCAAACCCTGCAAAAGTTTGTTCTGCCAAGTTCAAAACCAGATCTTTGAATACAAATAAAACTGAACCTCAATATCATCCCTTCTTGCAATAAATTCTTCCAAGTTCATCAGATACTGGGAGCTAGGATTTCACAATACCTAAAAGCTCCAGTTCCCACATTCCAACAGAAATAATGAAACCTGGTGGGGCTTCACTGGTTTCATCTTTTCTCCAAGGAGCATCAGAGACGGGGCTCGATGCTCTTTTGTGCAACTTGCTGGCAGTTCCCACTCAAAAGCGGATAGGAACCTCTGCCACAGGGAGGCAGAGGGATGAAAAATATATCCTTCCCTTGTATGGTTTCCTTGGAGATTATGGATATAAATCCTGTGCCCAGGTGGAAGGGTTTTTTTTTTTTTTTTTCCCCTCCCCCACCTTCAAAGCTCTGTCCACAGCTTCTTGGCTCCCATCTTTCCTGCTTGGATGTCAGCTTCATGTATTTGGGGAAAGGTGCAGGCTGGACTGTTGTGGCCATATTTTGTATTTTTGCAGTCCTATGACTTTAATCGCTCCTTATCCTCCTGACCACACTCATTGTTTCCCTACTGTCTTTACTCACAGTACAACAGCCGTTGTACCTCTCCATCCACCTCCCTCTGTCTGGTGTCATCAAAAATGTACTGACGGTCTCCAGCTTTGCGTTACATGAGGATTTTTTCCTCAACATCTCCTCCTTCAGCCAATAATACTTTAAAATCACCAGCACTGAAAACTCTGCAACCTGGCTCACATAAACCTCTTTCTTGGTTAAGAAAAAACGAGTGGTTGTACTTTTATCACAGGTAACTCTGGATTTCTGTAACCTGTCCTCCAACCATACATGAAAATTTACAAGGTATTAGGTGGTGTTTAACTATGTTTCTGTGGTTGATTCTTATTTAAGATATTATTCATTATTTAAATATATAAAGAAGTGACAGAAAAACAACACTTGTCACTGCCCTTTTCTTCGTTACTCATAGCTAAAACTACTCAGATTCATTCAGAATAAATTAGTCCTTTTGGGAACAGAAGGATGAAACATAAATGAGGAGGGAGTGCTATATGTATACAGCCCATGGGTATCAAATATCTTAAGGGCACAGCAGAATTTATGTGAAGAAAGCACTGCCATTACTATTAACAGTGTTCTGACTTCAGGGATGGGCATAAAAATAATTCCCACACAAACTGTCTTAAATGAATGTACTGCGACAGGTCTACAAGCCATTCCAATACCTTTCAGCATTCGTAGCTCCTACAGTTTTCTTCTGTAAAATATTTAAAACAGCAAAACTATATACATATATGGGCCATATTTGAATTTAATTCCTGTAGGTGGGGCACAGGAGTCTGAGTCAGTGAAGCAGTAGGTGTGAAGCTTTTCTCCAGCTATCCTGAACAACTACCTCCACATACAGCATTTGTGAATCTATTTCAGCATGTTCAGTGGGGAACAGCTTGACAATTTTACCAGTTCTGATGTAGCACAAACTTGAAATATATGGTTCCTGGCTCAAGAGCAAGACAGCATATGACTCTCTACAACAAATGTGCTCATTGTCGCCTTCTCCCCAGTGCGGCTGCCAGCTAGGTTATCCCATCCATCAGGGATGTTTTCTTTACAACTGATTAGCTGCTGAAAATAAGAGAGCAAAAGGGGATGCAGAGGATTTAAGGTTCTAAAATTAGCTTTTTTCAGAAAGTATGGTTAACTTCATCCCCAGCTATTTATTTCCATTTCAAGAGCAGAACCCAATCATTATGCACAAGCCAAGAAAAGCAAAAATAAAGGGGTGAAGAAGGAAAGCAACTATCATACAGTAGAGCTAATAAAAGGCACTACTAATTTTTGCTTATGAGCATATACCCTTACTTTCCTCAGACATCTGCAGCACATTTCTATAACATCCAATTACCAACATTCACAGTGTAATTAAGAGCTTTTTTTCCTCCCAAGACCTACATGTAAATATATAAATATGTGCATAATATCACCTTACGAGGTTAACTGATACTTTTGGAGGGAGAGAAAAGCCTCCAGCACCACCATTTTCAGGGACACAAGGCAGGCATATGAGAGCATTCCCTTGAAGGGGACCACTTGTCACCCTGGCCCTAGGTCCCACATCCCAGTAAAACCTGCCTTTAGTCTGTGTGACAGTGCAGGAGCTCAGACCACAATGTGCTCAGAATTTGAATAAGAAAACCCTCAAAAAAGCATTAACAGAGAGCACCAACATCCAAGTGTTTGCGGGGCAGTGGGGAGAAGGCAGCTTCTGGTTACAGAAAGCTCAGTCCCTGTAAGAACTACTTGCTTTTCTGTGAAGACTGTTTATTCTCTGCCTTTTATTATTTTAATACGCCTCTATTAAACTAACAGCACATTAGAAGCCAAATCCTCAGCTGTGTTAAATCATCCGATTTATCAGCCTACCTTCACAACACCCTTTTTCCCTGGCCTACAGCATTAAAGCCAGCTTCAGCTCCATCAGCAAAGGCCTTTCCAAGTTAAAGAGCTGGAGACAAACAGAGGAAAAGCCTTTTCCTGTTGCTGATTACTGCTCAGAGGCTTAGCAGGGATCTTTTGGGCTAAGAATTTAATTGCAATGTCTAATCTGAGATGCCTTTAAACCCGGGATGCTGTTCATTAGACAGATATTTTCTGTCTCCCTTTCCAAAGCCTAAGCATCGTGAAAACAGGGACGCATAATGCTGGAGTCTCAGAAACACGCTCTAGGCAGCGCAGCTAGACAATGGCGATCCTAGAGGAGATTTCTAAAAGAGAAATCTGAAAATAGCATTTCTAAGAATCTCTGCCAAAGCACTCTGGGGCTTCTTTCCACCAGTTTCATGTACAATAGCCTGCAAGTGGAAGAATGCAAAAAACAAGAGGTTCGGCGCATGAAATGCCTTTACCCGAAATGGCTCCAAGAAGTGACAAAAGTGCCATTTCGTGTTTGCTTGCTCTAGCCAGCGCAACGTGGCAGTCACGTCTCGGGTGCTGGAACGTGCCAGCTCGCGCCGGGGTCTGGCCGACGGTGCGCTGCACCGAGACACAAAATGCCGTGTGATGCCTATCTCTGGGGAGAAGTCCGATTAAAACAGCCCTGTGGCTGTTTCAGGTTTTTTGTTTGTTTGCTGTTGGCTTTTTTCTTTTTTTTCCTCTCCTCTCTAAATACTTTAAACACTCATGAAATCATTGGGAAATATTGTAGAACACTGATGGTTTTCTGCAATAAAGTATATTCAGAATCTTTTCCAGTTATTTACAAGCTTTTGTAATTAGAACAGAACCCCATTTATTTTACATTTTTCTATTTTTTACTAACATAAGCAAAAAAATGAACTTGGTAATCTCATTTCTCTAATTGGATTGTAAGATACAGTGTATATTCAAGAACTATTTGGCAGCCAGTCAAATCACTAGCAGAAGACCCTTTATTTTTCTAATTCCCTCTATAAGTTTTAAAGTTTCTTTCCATGCTAGCTGCATATTTGCATTATGTGGTAAAAACACATCACTAATTTCCTAATGAGTCTCTTATGTATTTTGGGTATGTCTCATGTAATTCTCCTTCTTATCAGGATATATAAGCTGATGTAGCTGATATTTCAAATAATCAAAACCAGTATTTAATTCTTAGCTTTCCTCTTCCATGAAATATCCTTTACAACTTTTTCTTGGTATTCTTTTGATGTTTTGATATTTCCCTCCCCTCTCTGCTTTACAGGACCTTAGGGATGACGAACTTAATTCCCTCTGCATTTGACAGAGTACCATTATGAATACAATTGTTGTAGATTTACACTGGTGTAGATGGTGGGAGAATCAAGCTTACTATATCATCACCTCCTCTTGTGCTACTTTCTTTCATCTTCCTTAAGATTTCATAAATTCTGCTACTTCCTGTTGACTGATGTGCTCCTTGCTCCCATTCAATGCAGAAACAAACACAACCCACTTATCTCTGGTGAAGTCCTGCCAACCACAGGCTTTCACCCTGATATACTCAGTTACTCATGAGAGAACCTTGCAGAGGATATCTGAGCTCACTGTGCCATGTGCAGCAGGATGAAAAGCCCTGGAGAGGGATGCAAATGTTGAATATTGACTCCTGCAGAAAGGTCTTACTACAGCTTGAGGTCAGGGATGCTGCCCCAGCCCATGCCATGGGGCAGTAACTTGCCTTACACATCTTGCCAAAAGGAGGGGAGGAAACCACAAACGCCAGGACCTGCCAGCACATCCTGGCATGCAATAGCAGGAAGATGCTGCAGCTTCTCCAGGACCTGCCTGGCCTCACATAGCGTTGCAAGAGAAATAAACCAAATGTCTATAATAAATCTGCATATGGTGCCCAAGCTTTGGATTAAAAGCACAAATAATTTCCGGATTAAACTCTAATCAAGCTAACCTTATGGGTGCCACTCAGATGACATTTAGCCCTGCATTAACCACTTACTCCCATTTCAACCTTGCTGAACCTGTGCCTCAGCAGTGCCTTGTAGTAACCCAATCCACAGATTAATCACAGGGAGCATAAAAGAACAGCATTTTCTAAACTGAATAAATTAAATATTCACTGTGAAAACAGTGCAGAGGAACCAAATCACACCACATATGACTTACAGTTTTGCCCATCTAGTCAGTACTGGTAATTGTATCCTCACACTCACTGATTCAGAGGATGCTTGCAGTCTGCTTCAGCTTACAGCATACCCCCTTGAGTAGCCCAGTGTTACCCAGACACGTGTAACTAATTGCTAAACAGAGGACTAAATATACAGGATGGGGTTCACCTGAGCACAGCCTGTGATACCCTCAGCCTCTCCACCTGTGGAGAGGCAGCAGAAAAGAGCTCTGCCATAAAGAAAGAATAGGGACCATATTCACTTGCGGATACATTTGTTTTTGGTTTGAAAGCTGATAACGTTTCAGATGAGAGAGATGACTCATTTTGTCAAAACACTCACTACAACCCCCTCAAAAACCAGTAAGAAAAGCAAGATTGTAAGGGTCAGCCCTAAAAATTAAATGAAAAAGCCCAAAACAAATGTCTCCTAAATTAATGACAATATTTATAAAATAGATCTAAGCACAGACCTAATATTTAGCTTTATTTAAATTTTGGCTCCCAAGAGAATTAAAAAAACAGCTGGTATTGTTGATCTAATAGCGCCATGTCGGCCCAGGCAGACAGCGTCAGGGCTGTGTGCGGCTCAATGTCAACAAGCCATAGACTTGGAAAGATTGAGTTTACTGTTTTATTTTAGCTTTGAATGTTGTGCCGTGAGGAGGGTGGAATTAGGCAAAATTCTTGAGCAAATATACAGTCTGAAGCCTAAACTCTAATTCATTTAGTCAGTTTAAGCAAAGAAGGAAATAAATATCACCCTGCTCATTGCCACCAGCTGAGCATCACAGCACCAGCAGCGAGGGCCAGCCAGCAAACTGGTTTTCCAGTTTCCAGGAATCTCAGGGACTACGTTACCAACCAAAACACAGAGATTCTAATGCACTTATTCCTTATTCACCTATGTGGAGGCACTAAGTTGCTGCTGCCTGATTTTCCCATATTAGACTAGCCGTGTAGGTGATGCTACCTAATTTTCCCCATTGGGAATGACATTTAGGATCTTTCATCTTCTAAGTAAACATAAAATCATAATAATAATAAAAAATAACAAAAGCCAAAAAGCATTTTGGCCTGATGTAGTCTGTCAAAATGGTGATTACCTGTGGCACGACCCTTCGGACTGTGCAGCGTGTTCTTAGCTCTCACCTGTCACAGAAGGAGCTGCGTTTCCTATGGATGATATATTTATGACATGTTTCTGAGAAAATATTTGCAGATTATTCACGATGAAAAGGACCTGTGTCGGGAAGAAGAATTATAGGCAATATTGATGTTGACCGGCATTAGAAACATTCCCATTTATGAGGGCTGAAGGGAGTGTCAGTCAGCTACAAATGAAGCGCAGAACCAGGCACTACCTTTTGATAACTGTTTTTCCCCACCGCATTCACTCTTTCTAGCAAAACAAGAGTTAATCAGGAAGGGCATGGGCCCATGCATGGCCCTCAGCTTCTGGTGTTGGGTCAACCAGAAGAACTGGGACAAATTGAAGAGAGAAGTGCAGGGATGCCCAAACAGGCAACAGCAGATAGAGTGAGGGACTACAGGGAGTATTTTGACATTCAGGCACATCGGGCAGGGTGGAACAGAACTCTGCAGTCACCTTAGACAGTTTCATAGCTTGCCTGTATATATCTGTATTTATATTTATAAACTCTAGATGCATGCACTTACTAGCGAGAAGCTGCCAAAAAGCTAATACTGTGGTTGCATGGTGCCAGAATTGATTCCAGATTGCATATATAGACTTGTATAAACATTTTACGTGTCCAGAGGTTGTGGAATGTGTAAGAAGACAGAAAAGCATAAGCGACTCCCCGACCTGACCGAGGAAGCAAACAAAAACCACCCAAGGGCCCATCCACACCGCACTGCGTCTGGGCCATAATTCACAGAAGCAAATATTTAACGGGATGGACAAATATACTGCGTGGATCCCAGGCATCCCCTGTCCCTCACCAGGCATGGACAGCAGCTCTGTGAGAGCCCCAGCTCCTCACCCCCATCCTGGAAGGAAGCTTCTTTCCTGCAGCTCTTCCCACTTGGCTCCTTTCCACGCTGTGCGGAACAAATGCTGGAGTAATCCCAACAGGGAAATCTCTTAACTGTGTTCTGAGGTCTGTCCTCTCACAGGAAAGCTTCCAAATACCTGCCCAAATATGAGACTTTCCTAATTGTTAAGAAAGTGCCAGATAAATGCTTTTGGCTATCAGGCATACTGTCCTAGATCCCACTCCTTACACTTTGCTACCAACACAGGACACTGCACGGTGTCATAAGCTATCTGGCGCAGGCCTCTTTCCTCTTCTTTCCCCTAATTCATACTGAGAGCTGGTAATCATCTACTAAAATGCTTTTTTTTTTTTTTTTTTTTTTTTAAGAAATAACAGGAAAGCGCTTCTACAGCCCATTTTATAGCGAAACAATTTTCTCTATTGTTGCATATCTTTACCCCCACAGGAACAACTTCTCAGTAATATATAATGCTAGATGCTCTTTACTATCAGTTTTTTGGCATTAAAATGCACCCAGTTTAAATTCTGACACATCCAGTTGGACAATAAAGGTTTTGGGAAAAACTGAGCTCTGACACACAGGAGCTGTACATAATTTTTCTTTAATATTCCTAAAGGCATCTTTTGTATTCAGGAGACCATTTTATAGCACTAGACTTATTTCTTTATGTTTTCACTTTCTCCCTTTTTGAATCAGGTCAGCGAGAGTATCAGAAACCATGGAAAACCTCTGGATTAAATAGTCTGCAATATCCTTTCAAACCAAAACTATGATTTTTTTATCATCTGAGGGTGGACATGGTCCCTAAAATAACTGGCAACTTTGCAAAGCTGGTTTTTACCTTCAGCATTCTTCAGCATAAAAGTCAAGGCTCTAGTCCAATTTCAGGAACAACTGTTTATTCATGTAAGCTTGGGAATGACCTCAGAGTATTTTCTAAAGTTTGATAATAATTTCAGTGTATTTTTTATTTAGAAAATGTCATCCTTGCTATAACACATGGACACACTTCTAAATAAATTGAGAGACAGATAGAGCATTGTCCTAATTCAGTATTAACAGCTGTCCCCACAAGTATGGGGCAGCTTTGCCCTGTAAGGCTGTATGGTTCTTCTTTAGCTAAGCACTTTTCTTGTGCCTGGTGATAGGCCCACCAAACAACATTTCCTTTAGGTTTTCCAGTTCCTTGCTTCATGACCACTGCACCAGGTAATATCTGGATAGTACATTCTGTACTGCTGTTTGCATGCCAAATGCACACTAAGCTTTTAGCATCATAGGTATCTTCCTCCTCACTATGTGTTGAGCCACTCAAAAGCTTATTTTTCCTGGTTGCATATGATTCTAATACATCATTTATAAAAGATAATCTGTTGCTTGTGAACTGTAATTAAATCAATATTCCTGGTGGAACTCTCATACATAGTACAGTAGGAACAGCCATTGCCTGAGGTATTTCTTCCTGACTACAGTTTTATTTTGTTTTTCTGCACATCTGCTTCCTATCGTATCTTGTAATACTAACACCTTGAATGTGAATAGTTCCCTTAGGGTTTCTGACTGGCCACCTTGCTATTATTTTTCTTCTTTAGAAAAACAAACTCAGAAAATCCTGACCTAAATTAACTCAGTTCTTCTTCCTAAAGCACTGCTGTCCTCACTGAATCTTTGTCATATCACATATTTACATTACTATTACTTAATTAAGGAAATTCAACATTTCCTCAAGAAATGTACTGCTGTACATAGTAAAAGAAATATAGTTTGAGGGTGTTTTAAAATATTTTTAAATAGTTTTTGATGGGAGCTGGATCCATTTGAACACACATGTTCCAGTGGTTGCTCAGTGTGTGGAAGATCCTCTGCTTGAGACAATTCAAACTCTTCTCAGACCAAATGCTCATATCTGAGCCAAAATTGAGTGTACAGCAGTCACTGAGAGAGTGAGAAGGTAGGTAGAAAAGAGCTGCCAATTTCCAATTAGCGTGGGAGCCAAAAGTGCTTCACACTGTTCAGTCTTTTATAGGTATGGTTTTCACATGCTTACTGCTCAACAGTGTTTTAAAAGAAGACCCCATGTTACCACTTCCTCTGTGGCTGGTTCAAAATCAGGCAGTGTCCCAGGCGCTGTGCTCCTGAGGAGACTTGAGCCATAGCTGGAGAGGCAGAGAACGGCTCCATTTCTACATGGGCACAAATGGCCTCTGTCCTTCCCTGGCTTTTCTGAGGATCAGAGTATCAAACAGGATGTGTTGAAGGCCCCTACTCAAGTACATAGTCCACTTCATGCAAATGTTTATGAGCTCTGCTGAGCGGGAATGGCTTTGCCTCATTATGAGCTAGGAGAAGGGAGCTGGAATAGCATATGTCCAAATTTATGACAATTCAACCACAGATGTCTCAGAAAAACTCTTGAAAGGAAAACAAAAAGTCCAGATAAGAGCAATCTTGTTTATCAGAGAAGTTCATGAACTCAGATGTTCTTTAAGAGGTTTTTTTTTTTTTAAAAAAAAAAAAAAAGCTTAAAAATGACATCACTTGGGAGAAAAAGAAAAAATGCTTTAGCCTGAGATGACAGAGGTCAGATTAGGGACAATACTATAGATTACGCACTTACAAAAATGTTTGTCGTAGAAAGATGGAGTCCTTCTGACAAAGTGTCTCCTACTGTGTTTTGTTCTTGTTTCTATTACAAATTCTGTAAATTTAAATGAACCAGATCCTCTGAGAACGCAACAAATACTGTGGCTGTTCAGCATCCAGGCCCTCAAAATTATGGCATGCCTTCATGATTTTTAAGACTCCATTTCCACTGTATTTGCCCTTTCCTGCACCAACTTCTGTTCTCGAAGAGGTGCCAAATCTTCATGCATCACATAACAGTGGGGCTGTAATGAAATGGTGAGGGAAAGTGGACAATTCTGCAAAAGCATCTTCCTCCATGTTGCAGTGCTACGCCTGGCACATTCAGGCTGGGTTTGCAAAGGAACCATCATGTGTCAAAAAAAAACCCAAAAGCAAACAAAGAAACCCACTTATTGTAGCCTAAATGTATAGCATTTAACTTAGAAATGCAACAGCTATTGTCTCTCTATAAGATCCTAGTATTTTATGGCTTTGAGATCGCTGCAACATGGTAATTGAGTGATTCTTCCTTGGCCAGAGAGAGAACAAAGACTAGAAGAGAGAAATCAAAATAAACTATATTGTTTAAGAGATCTTTTTAAGAGATCCCTCACTGTATAGAAGTAACATATAAAGACAGAATGACAAGATTAGGAAATATTTGCCCAGAACACTTCGGGTCTGAGTAGATTCTATTTATAAATTACAGTGACAAAAACACTGCAAAAAGAGAAGACCTACAGGCTGGAAATTAGAGCTAGACTCTGCAGGCTGGAAGTTCTGGTCCCAGTGGTTTGTGCTTAATATTTGTCTCATTTCTCCCATTTCCAGTTGCTTATTGCTTCCTCCAACCTCAGTTTAAATTTGCATTCCAAACATCAGCCACCAATTCTAGAATACTAGCCTTCAGCAGCTTCTACCTAATACGTCAGTCCTTAAAGTTCCTACATTGCCGCAAATTCTTTTGGAGGATATATCTTTTATCTGACACACTGTTCTAGATGCTTGCAAAATATCTTCCAAGGGACATTTTGTCTCTTAGATGCTGCCAACTCTTGCTTCTCTGAAGCTATTGCATTAGAAACCCCATTGAAAGTATTATGAGGTTTGGTTTCCATGCACTTTTTTGGAAGCTTTTAGTTACAGAAACTTCAGAACTTTTCCCATTGTCTTTGGTATTCATGCCTCTGGGTCTGCAAGAAAAGCAATAGACGAAGACACATTCAAATGTTTCCAAATTCAAATTCTTTTACAACTCATTTTATTTTAAGGCAAAAATTTATTTTACATAGTTTTCTATGTTTCCCAACATGTCTGCTTTATCATGCTTTATCATTTCAGCTGGGTAAGTAAATTATCAGATACCGTGGAGTACAGTAAAAGAAAGCTCTTCCATGAGCATTCTCCATAATCTGTACTTTGTTCTTCAAAGCCTCACAAACATTCATTGTTCTATACTAACTATACTGACATGCAGAAAAAAAAAGGTCCTGAAATCTTATCCCTAAGTTCTTCTGATTTTGGGGGCATTCACAGATCACTATGACAACTCTAAAGTCTTCCAAGTCTCTAAAGATATGTCAAAAGAACCATAAAAAGTTTGATTTCAGAAAGATATCTGATTCAATGTCTTTGCATTTGTTTATTCTTCCACTGACAATGACATTAAAAAAGGAAATGTTGAAAATTAACTGCTTTTGCTTCCCTCAAACTCCTTTCTGAAGATGATGCTGTAGTGTAAGCAAGCTGAGGAAGTAGGGCATGTTTTCCTTAAACTTGTCTACCAGAAAATGAATTTGGGAACTATAAATAGCAAATGTGCATGTAAGAACACTGAGTCCACCCCACAGGTTTATATTTTATGCATATTTCCAGCTGTTTTTTTCTGTACAGTAGAAAGTCTATATAGCAAGCTCTATATAGTACATGGTTGATGCACTAAATTCTAACAAAGTTTAAGGAAACGGCATTACATCATTCTTATTTGCTGGTATGCCAGAAAGGCTTTAGCTGATGTAAAATTGCAGAAGACTGTCCATGATTCTCACCAATTTGAAAGGTATCTTCTCATGGACCACAGAGAGGAGAAATCCTGGTACAATGTCCTTCTCACTTGTTTTCCTCAGTTGCCTCATAAGACGTTTTGGTCTGGCTAAAAGTGAATGGAGAAATCTCACAGACTTTCGGCGTTTTGGTGGGCAATGAGGAATCGGTGAATGCTTAGCACTATAAATGACAGGATCCCAACCTTAGTAAAGCTCCCTCTTCACAGACTGACCTCAGGTTTGGCACACTGTGGTTCCAGTGCCTAATTATTTTAATGCACAAACATTGTGCTCATGCAAACTTATTTTCTTGGAAGGCCACCATCCTGCCTGCTACAAGCTTCAGGTACCAATGCACAGGAATCAGGTGCCTGCAGAAGGCAACATGGAACCTTTTCATCACAGGGAAGTGTCCTGCTGTTTTTGACACCCTCCAATACTTCATCCTATGCACAACATAGGGCAGAAAAGGGTGCATCCTTTATAGAGTAGCACCATCATTATTCACTGTGCTGCAAGCCAGGGCTATCTCCAGTCACAGGTATTTCTAAGTTCTGCATAGCCAGTGAGGTCCTCTCCTTAAGTTAAAGTTAAGTTCTGCTCCTATTGCAGCAGAACAGAGTGAGGAGATGCATTTATGTAAGGGCTTTTTATTTTCTTTAATAAATGAATGAATGTTGCAACTGAGAAGATTATGAAACCCTGAAGCTCATGAAAAAAAGCTCAAATTATAAAGGACATTTAACAAATGCCACATAATATTAATTTTCAAAACCAGTATGACTGGTCTTGTATTTTAGTCACAATTGTCATGACTTTGACTGATATTTCCTTAGTGAGTGTAGTGCTGGTTTCTCACAGGGCTTTTTGGAGAATTTCATTAAAGAAATACCTCTGTGAATTACAAAAATCAAACCTTCATCTTTGTGACAGGCTTTTAAAGAGCCAGTGCTGGGATGTGTGAGCAGACATGAGAGGATTCGGCATTAAAGATAGTTGAAAGGTGGATGGAGCACTGGTACTATCCATTTGAATCTGACACCTCTTACATTAAAGCATAGTACAAGTAAAAAATGTCTTTGACACCAAAATTGAAAAGCTGAATGCAAATGCATTATGCTTTAATCCATGACAGAGCAGCTCTTATTAATATGCCATTTAGAAAACATGTAATACATGACCTAAAATTGGAATAAGCATAAGGAAAAGAGTAATCAGACCTCAATGGTATAAGAAGAAGGACCATATGCTTATATTTGCAAAAGCTTTAACAGGACAGGCAGTGAGGTGAAGCAAAAGCTAGAACAGCTACTTCTCCAACTTTAAAAATCAATTTGAGAAATAGTTGGGGAACAGATCATTAGATACAGCTTTGATATTGATAAATACTGTTAGCAGTCACTGGTGGGAGGTGTCAGTTCTCTCATGGTTCAACTAATTCTTTTGTCTTTTAAAGCAAGGCAAGAACACATACATCCTCCTGCACCCAGTCATCCTTGCCCTTAGGATTACTGACTCTTGCACCTTTGGAGATGCATAACCCTGACAAGAGAGGGTAATGGTAAACAGCATAAGGATATGATTGATGAAAAGCTAAAACATAGTCGAAGATTTTGTGTTCCTTGTAATGCAATTTGTAAGTCTGTGGAGATCCCACATACATTGGAATTTTGAGCATGCACTTGTCACAAGGTGCTCATGTTCTCCAATTAATATTTTCTAAAAACTTTCCAGTGAATGCTGCTCCACACTTCATTATGAGCTGTATAACATCACAGTTATATGCTGTAAGCAGATACTTCAAGCATTTTATACCTTGAGAACAGTCTAAAAAGACTTTACTAGTAGTCACAGTGAAGTTAATCTAACGATTAGACATTCATGAGGAAGCTCTGCAGAAGGACCTAATCCATTGCCAGTAAAACTACATAGGAAATAAGCTTGCTCTGCACACTATATGTATCACTTATTTTTTTTACAGAAGCCATATTTTGGATGTTCTTTAGCGAGTTCAAAATACATTTTATAGACTCTCCTTCTCCATGCCTGCTCTGTGAAATTTTGTACCACAAAACCACACAAATAGACTTTAGAAACAGGAAACAAAAAAAAAAATTTAGTCATCTCCTCTGCAGATAGCATCCTCATGATTAGGAGCGCCCTGCTGCATCGTCCTTTGAAACCACTACTGAAAGCACAGGAAAGATCATGGAAAGACTCGCACTAAGCAAATGAGAACTGGATTAGGATACAACAAATTCCTTGCAGTAAAAACAACGGCATATTGGACCTGAAACCTGTAATACACTGAGGACCAACTATTGAAGCAGACTCCAGTCTGGAGCAATATATTTATCTTAAATAAAGCCCTTATAATACAGAGGGCAATAGATGTGCTTTGCTTATTTTTCCAAGGCAGCTGTTGTTAGACAGATGCTCATTGGTTTGAGCCCCCTAGGAAGTGCTCTGGCACGAAAACATTTTGTAGGTGAAGAGGTCAAAAGCAAGTGCCCTTTAGTACAGGGGGCTCATTTTATTACAAGACCCTGCAATCTGTGATGTGGACATCATTTTCACAATACATGTGTTATAAACACCAGTAATTGTATACAACATATACGTGCAGGGATATTTTTGGTAATCTTCTTTCTGCTTCTCTTCTTCTAGGTTCTTTACATATATTTCATGCTGTATTGGAGTGTTTATAAGCACATTCATAGACATACACAGAGGACTTTGTTGTTTCTCTGTTTCACTCTCTAGGATCACAAATACCAAGCATGCAACAGGCACTGAAAATGTTTCTATGTGTGTTTCTGACATCAACAAATTAATTGTTATTTTGCAGCATTGGCTTGAACCCTCCGTGGCCATGCATGTTTCTTCTGGTTGTGTTTAAGCTTCTGTGTCCACAAGCATGACTGGAAACATAATTTTCATTCTGAGTCTTTGGCTATCTCTTGTTTCAGCTTTGTGAGACAACAGGATTAATTTTCCCCATAAAACATGTCATTGGTGCCAGTAATGCTAGTTTATCCAGTTAACCCTATGAACAGGGCAAATTTTGAAAG
This sequence comes from Tinamus guttatus, assembly GCF_000705375.1. Next base: position 75,337 of record NW_010578791.1, on the reverse strand, counting down.
GAGAAGTGTTTCCCTATTTGAACTCTTGGCCATTCTACCTACTTGCTGACTATACTTTTCTCTTGCAGAGCAATTGAATAACATGGTAAAAAGCCACTGGAGGCTGCAGAATTGCTGATACTTCTGTAAAACACACTACTCCATAGACAAATCTGAGTATATCATGCTTGTTTCATGTGATTAGAGGTTGAACTTTAAAACATAATCTACACAGGGAAAGGTCATCTCTACCCAGACTGTCACAGATCGGTGGAAAGCTGGCTTCCTAAATTTAAAGTAAATACAACTCTTCATGAGGACTTTTGGGCCACTTAAAATTATAATTTGTGGCTTGATGATAACTAGGAACAGGGCAGCTCCCAGACAACAGGAAAGTACAGGAAATTCGTAAGTCGAATGATTTTCCTTTGACGATGCACTTTGTCTGACCTGGAAACTGCACACTCTGTCATGTCTTAATGGCAAAGATTAGTCATTGAGGGAGGTGGGCTCTCAGCACTACCTTGCATTAACTTGATAATAGTCTGTTACGAGGTCTGTGTGAAAAGAGAGCTCATTTCAGGGAAAAAAAGAAATCTAGGGAAAATATAAGCACTCCAGCTCCCTTGTACCTGCAGTCCAAAATCGAATAGTCTTAAATATTTGGGCAGGATGCACAGTTAGCATCTGTGCAGATAGAATTCCTCTTGTTAGCCATGAGAACGTGACTCGGATGCCACTAGTACTCTGTAATTCACAAAACTCTCATCAGATTCTCATTAATTGGATCTGTACAAAGAAGAAAGAATAGCTGTTTATGAAATTACTGAGAGCCACAGAAGGCCACATATTACAAAAGTTCAGTAGCTTTAGAAACAGGAAACCAGAGAGGTTGTGGAGTCTCCTTCTCTGGAGATCTTCAAAACCCACTTGGACGCAGTCCTGTGCCACGTGCTCTAGGTGACCCTGCGTGTGCAGGGGGGTTGGACTAGATGACCTCTAGAGGTCCCTTCCAACCTTAAGCATTCTAAGATTCTAATTCTTCATTAATAGGGAATAGTATTTGCCAATGACTTAACTGGTTTACAAAAGCTTCCACATTACTCTGACTGCACTTGAATATTATATTTTTGTGTTAATAAAAGGAATTATTCTCTGTGTTTCTAGTATGCTTTATATGCTGAAATCATTTCTGTTGCCTCAGAGGCCTCCAGTGTAACTGTGTCAGCCTTACTCTTTAATGAACATAGCCACCACCAAACTATTTTAAAGCCTTTTTCTATTAGGATCTCAACTGCTGGACTAGTCATTGGAGCCAGGACATGTCTGCTTCTTACCCATGCTTCCCACCAACTCCCTGTGCTCATCAGTTTCTTTCTAGCACTGTAATGACACCAATACAAGCTCCAGCTCCAAAGACTCCCTTCCTGCATCCCTAATTTGGGAGCACCTCTCCCGTGACATTCCCTAGTACAAGAGATACATCCATGAAACATCCACAAGATAGATGACATGAAACATTAATCAAATCCCCTGCCCCACGCATGTGTCTTTTTACATGATGTGCCCTCATCTAGTAGAGCTGTGAAGACTTGAGAAGCCTGTACACCTTAAAACAACAACAGAGTTTTTCTCTCCAGACACACACAGGCTATTATTACAGTTCTCTGCCACCATTTTTCCCTGGCTGGGGTTTTCCTGTTTCTTGCGGCTCACTTTCGTGCTTTTTCCTAGGCTTTGGCCAATGTGCTCTTTAAAAGGGTCTGAATAACTTTTCCCACATGACAAATTGGCAGCCCTGGATAGTTATTATTCTTTATGTTAAACAAACAGTTTGGGTAGGGAGCAGGTTTGGGTTAACTGAGGTAATCAGAGGAACAGAGCTGCTGCTGAGCCCAAACACTTAGTGGGTGGCATTGCTGGATTCCCCATTGCTGCTCTGAATTGCACAGATTTGGCAATCTGAGAGTCTTGTAATCAAAAGTGGGACCAAAACTATGTACTTTTTCTGGCACATAGGTCACAAATTAGTATTTGGGTTAGTCTTTTTTTTTCCTGGCTTTCCTCCTTAGATAGGAGAACCAGCCATTTATTGTTGTATTTTCATTTTGTTTCTTAAATAGATCTGCTTTTCCCACAGACATTTCACTTTGTATGTTGAGGCTTGAAGAGAAGCACGCAGTGCAGAAGATGTCCGATGTCACCGAAACTCCCATTCCTCTCAAAAGGGGACTGCCACTTGCTGCTTGAGTGGATCTCTGTGGAAAGTCCAGGCATTGCCTCCTTTTAAGGACTGCTCTGCTCTTAGCATCTGCTTATTTGGGGAAATCTCCCAGGATTTATCCCAGTTGTGGCTTTGCTCAGGGAGGAGATAATAAAAGTTGCAGCTTTCATTCTAAGCAAATCTCTGTGTGTGGCACGAGACTTGCTGCACTGTCTAGACCAGACAGCAAGTTTCATAAAAGCTAAGCTGTGTCAGGGGCCCTCCATATCCCTGGCTTGCCACAGGCATTGGAGCCTTTCTCAGCTCCTGCAGCTCTTGGAAGACATCAAGAGGGAATGCTTGCGGTCAGGATCGAGCACCATCAATGCCTGCCCAATTCTATGCCTATCGATAGGCTTTGCTACCAATATAGGTCCCAAATCCTATTGATAGGCCCCAAATCCGCTCCTCCTTCACAGGCATGCAGCCCTTCGGCTCTCAGGTTTGTGTTGCTCAAGGGAAGCACCACAGATTATAGACCTTGACCGTTTCTAACACCGATAGGCCACAAGGAGTATCAGCTGCCCTGCGTACCCCTAAGCTGACACACCCAGAGCTATTGCTCCCTCTCCTTGGGCAAGGATAAATGGTTGAATTTAATTGTTTGTACAGAAGCCCATACCACACTTTTAAAGTAAACCTATCTAGATCCCCACAGCATCTCCCAGCTTGTTTACTTTTAGACTCCTGGAAATTTGGGGTAGCTATTTAATTGCCTGTCCCTTTACTAGTCCTTGGCAGCTATGCTCATTATACCCTTGGTGGCAGGGCCAGAGGGAAGCAGCAGCTCAGCCCCATAAAGATAACAGGCTAAATGTTGCATCAGCAGTTTTCTAAAAGGATTTTGTTATTATCAAAGCTGACAGACAGGGAGCAGACAGAGCCTCGGAATAATTGATACGGGCAACAGGGCAAGCATGTAGGCTCCCAGTAGGCCCACCACCTGTGCAAACAGCACTTCCAACTTCAATTTCAGCTCCTGGCTTCTGAACAGTCAGTTATTTAGAGCTTTCCAGAGATTTTATTGGTGGGGGAAGAAAAATAAGGCTGATTTTTGAAAGGTAGCTTTATCAGCGTAGCTCAGTTGTGCAATCATAACCTTTGTCTTTCTTCTTCTGCAGGCTATCCATGACAACACCTATATTTCACACACCTTTCGTATCTCAGAATTAAACATTGCTCATTTTCTTCTTGATTTCTTCACCCAGCAAGGATACAAGTCCTATCCTTCTGTGTCCTCTGGCTTGATATTTTCTCACAAGTTTGCAGCATAATTTTTTCCGAAGTTGTGTTAATTACTGGTTCAGAATCAAAACTCATGGTGCTTCTGGCCAGCCATTATGTTGCTCTGTTGTGTTTGTTCTTTGGGATTCTTTTCCTTGCTGAGTTGTGTTTAGGGGTTGTTCAGGTCAAGAGAAACATAGTGCAAGGAGGGGGGTTATGGGCACAGCTGAAAGCACTACTGTTGTACAAGATGGGCTGTTGACCTGTGCCTGTCACTGGGACTGCCCATCACCCTGACGGGAGACCTCTCCTTCACTGGAATGATGCTGCAGTACCCTGGCTTTTTTCCTCTTCTTTGCTCAGCAAAAGGAGTCATTTTTTAAAAATGCATTTCCTGGTAATCTCAGAGAAAACATAACATACCAGGTTTTGGCATGACTCATTGTGGGACTAAAGAACAGTAGTTTCTCTCTCATTTTGCACACCTCAAAAAAAAAAAAAAAAAAAGCCTGTCCGAACTGAAGTCCTATCACTTCAGCAAATAAAGTGACATCTCATAGAGGAAACCAAATCTCTTTCTAAAGAGCTACCCTATGTAGTGCCCCACACACTATCCTGGGCACAGTATCTCCCCAAAACTGTCCATTTCATATCAACATCTACTTCAGAATCTAACATCAATACAAAATTAAATAAAGAAGAGCAGAGAAGAGGAAAGAAAGGAAAAGATGAAAGAACATATCCAATTTCAGAGCTTAGTCTACTTGTTTTCCCAAATCAAATTCTATAACCAGAAAATTAGCAGCAAGTTTCTTTTGTGCCAGCATGGAGATGCTTCCCCAAATATGTATTTAAGAGCTTAATATTGCTTTCATGATCCAAAGGATGGAATTTCTGTTCTATTCCTTTGCCTACTATTCACAGTTCGCTTAGCAAAACAGATTTTTTTCCCCTGCTGTTTAGCCCCCACTTCCTGTTGCTCAATTTCAGCCTCACATTCCCGGTAATATTCCCTTTGGTTTAACCATGTGGCATGTTCTCATGGAATACGGCATTCATGACATTGAAAAATGTCTTAAAATTTCCTATTTTTACTAGCAAAGGAGAGCACATTGCATGAATCCCAATGCAAACAACACACATTAGCTGCTTTAAATGCACTCATTGTTCTTTTCTGAAATATTTTTCCTCGAGCTACCAAATTCCTTTCAGAATAGACACAGCTCTGTAGTGCACACAGGGCAAGCAGGGTTCTGGACACACACTTTCCATTCTTGAGAGTATTTAAAAAAAAAAAAAAAAAGAAGAGAAAAAAGAGAGACCTTCTACCACAATACCTGCTTGGACATTCTAGCCTTGTCTGTGGAAAACATACCATCTCCTTCTCTTCAGCACTCCAGGGATGAAAGCGATCCCTCACAAAACTCCCTTTTGCAGGTCTATAGCTTTCCAAACTCTTCCCTCATAACAGGGGTCTCAAAAGATCTTCTGTGATTTCCATCGTGCCTGCCCTCCTGGGGGCTGTCGAGCCCAGCTAAAAAGCTGTTCATCACATAGCTGTGGCTCCAGACAAAGAGGTATGAAACAGCAGGAGGGAGTTAAACTCTGACTTTCTGCATAAAGTCTGTGCAGCCCTAGCTTAAAAAAAAAAAATCTGTTTTCTTCTAGAAGAGTAAACTAAGATAAAACCTTTGCAGCAGAAATAACCTTTTTCCATGAAAGTAAAGTGAGGGCGAAGTTCATCAGTTTTGTTTGCTTTGTATGTCTTTTTGTAGGGTCCATCGGGCAAATACTATGCTGAAGTGCGCATTGAACACAATGCTAACATTTGGCATCCATCCTGCATCAGCTGAACATTAAAGAGATTTATACTGTCCAATCTGCCCTGTTTTGACTGTTCACAATCAATCTTTATTCAGGGTACTGGTTTCTACCAGATGTCACTCATCCTCAAAGTACATGGTTCTAGAGTAAGTCATTATGCAAAGTGATAGTAAGATGAAGAGTGCATATGCTACCTTATAAAAATAACAGTAAGGGGATTCAGTCTCACTGCAAATCTTTGACCTGTCCATGCCCCTCATACTAAGAAAAGTATTTTTATTATTTTATTGCTAATGTTTCCATCATGTTTTGGCTTGTTTGGTGAGTAAAATAATACTCCCTTATCTACTCCTAGTGTTTTGTGTAAGTGTTTTTGCATATGTTGATTTAGGCTGTAAACAAAACACAGGTTGGTTCATTTTAAATTACACTATGGAAATACTGTGGGTTTCATTTCAGAGGCTATCAAATGGCAAGTACATCTTAACAACCAATTATTTTACATCTTTCCTTTTTTTTCCCCCCCTCTATTTCCAGTATTTCTGTTCCTTTGTTCACTTTTGAATACATTGTGTGCCTGCATCTTCTCCTCAATCAAAATTCACTTTCTTTCATGAAAGCATTTGTTTTACATTATCAGTGGACAGCAAATCATTTTTCAGTCTAATGAAACAGCTTTGTATCTGTCTTATCCTGGTACATTTGTGAAATTCACATCAGAGAATCATAGTTTTCTTTAATTATTCAATAAATTTCTTTAATAATGTCAATAAATAAAATGCTTTAAAGGATAGAAATAAAATAAAAATCTAAAAAACTGTGGGAAAGAAGTGTCATGCACAGAAAGATTGCTTCTAGGTGTAATGGGTAGGATTTCATTACACACAGTTGCAGCTATGATATTCCATATCATTTTGGTAGACAGAATAAGTTTGTATTTTTTGTGGTAAAAGACTCCTTGTCCCACACTGCACACAATTTTTAGCTTTTCTTTTCTCAAATAGAAAATAGTATTGAATACCTTTACAGGTCTTTCAGGAGAATCACACTCTCCAGCTTTTCATATCTCACATCACCCCTTACTGAGAGCTGATGCTCCCTATTCAGTCAAAAAGTTCACACTTAGAAGTCCTTGTCTTTTCAGTAATTACATGGTGAGACTAAGTATTTAAATTAGACTCTGAGAATTAGACTTCATGGAAACCCTTAGCCCCCAGATAAATAGCATGAGAAATATAGCCTTTCTTTTTCCCTCCCAGTTGCAACACTTTCTTTTTAATTCATCTTCTTCCGTTTCTTAGCACTCATTCCTTTTTCTTTACATACATGTTTCATCCAGGCTTGCCACATCAAGGGAGAAAAATATTAAAAGCATCCTTCTGTCATGACGTTCAAAGAGCAAACGTTCTTGTGAAAGATATTTTAATTGGATTTAATTGTCATACTACATTCCCATTTGTCCTCAATCTGAAAGGGTGGGCTTAGCCCCTCCCAGGTAACTGCAGTCAATAAAACAAGCAGCCCATTTTTGCCTCCTTATCTGCCATCTGGGACTTTGCTAGGGTCAGTAATTCTCCACCCCCATGGAAGCACAGATGGAGCTGCGGAATTAGGGCTTCACGCAGATTGTGCTGTGGATTCCTCCAGAACATGAGCTTTTGTTTTTAAACAAATTAAGCACCTCTTTCTGCTTGGATGCAAAGACCCTCTGCAATATCCAATCGTATATCCATGTAATCCTTTTGTTATTGCAGCCTCAGCAACTGAGAGAAAGGAAAGCGAACCTCTTCTGAGAAATGGCAGGCATCTAGCTGGGTTAACGGTGGAAGGAGGACTTTTGTGTAGTATCTGGGTTGAGATATGACTCACCTAAAGCCCACAGATGCAATTTGGGATGGCACTGTTTTTTGCCTTTCCCCCTTTTTCTGCCTGGATCTCATTCCTGTGCCTCTTTCCTCATCCTTCTGGTGCTGAACACCATCTGGATGGCACAGTCCTAGAGACAGAATCAGATGGACTAAGGTAGAGCAAGGATCCTTCACTACAAGGTCACTTGACAAATGCTATTTATTGCACTGTCAGTTAAGCTTTCAATTGACTTTTCCTGCACATCTCTTGGAATCTGAACTGTTGTGTTCAACACATTTCTTCTCCCAGCTTGCATTTTTAAGAAGTCGATTTCAACTGACATGGGATAATTCCATGGCTTCCAGACTCATAGGAAATGCACACTTAATCATCTTTTTCCTGGTGATTTGGAATGGCTAATAAATTCTACCTCCATTTCTAAGGAGTGATGAAGAAAAAGCAATTTCTTGAGTTGTTATTTATAATGACCATGAAATAGAAAGTAAATCAACTTGACCAGAAATAACCCTATACCCTTCATATAAGTTACAATTTTAGCAGTCAAATGTATTAAGTCATTAGAAAGTCCAGTAAACTGGACACTTTCACAGCAAGCTAAAAAAAGTTATGGCCCTAACAGTTTCCCTCACTTAGGCTACATTCATCATCAGCTCACAGACAAACATGCATTTAGACATTTGGTCTCACTTGCAGAAGTATTTCCTAACATATACATCAGCAAGCTACACTGAATCTTCAGGTGTTGAATTTAATACTGTAAGTAGAAACACTATTTCTACTTTTCTTTTCAGTCTCAGAATATACTAGCCTCCAAGGTTGCAGTGAAAGGCTATATAATATTTAATTCTTCTGCTTAATCCGTTCCTAGAAATCTTATTCTGTATTCTTAAAAGCACTTTTTTTTCATACTCAGAATTCCACTACCTGAGTATGGAAAGAATTAAAATAAAGTAAAATTCTTCTCATTCTTCCTATACAGAAAGTTACATAAAGTAAAATTGCTGTAGCTTTTAAGAGGAATTGAAAAATACCTGTACAACAGAACTCTAGACTGTGTGTGCTGTCAAGACAAGAAATACCTTAACAACTCAGTATGCATAGGCAATGGAGATGGTGGTGAAGACCATTACAGCTCCTTGATAAGGCCATACAGCAGCAGCTGAAATCATGCCTTGAAATAGGCACCTTCAAAGCTATGAAGATGAGTAAACATTACAATCGCTTACCGAGAAAATGGGAGAGCTTTGAGGTAAGATCAGACAACTTTGTAAAGGCTACTTTGTTCTCTCTTCAGGAGAATTTCTCCAGCCTATATTCATAAGAAGACTAAACCAAGACCCCTTCGTTTATCCCCTCTAACAAACACAAATGCTTGCAATTTCCAATCGCATTTAGCAGTGGCACATATGTGAAGGCTCAGGTGGTTGTCTATGAGTGTCAAGGAGAATTGTTTTCACCTAAGGAATAATTTTACTTTGCTCTTCATTCCTCCAACAGCAGAGTCTAACTCCCCCTCCATCAGTCCTTCTCTGTCCAGGTTTTTGTCTGGGGAGCACATATTTTACATTTTTGAGTACTAATACATGAAATGCAATCTTTGGTCTTGACCCAGACTATTTGAAAGATATGTAATGGTGTGTTTTATGAGTCTGTCCTAGCTATTCCTGGCATCTTTCTTGGCCTAAGGAATAAATATTTAAGCAAGAAGTCTATTGACTTCCCAGCATGCACCTCCTCTACTGGCCTATGTGCTGTGAGCAGAAATACCCCAGGCACTTGTTCTTTATAAGCCTTCAGGCAATTTGAAGATATCACCTCCACGATTTTCCCATCTTTACAAAGAGTTTGAACCCAAGATAGAAGCATGGGAATCATTACTAAAAAGTAAAACGGCCAGTGCATTATGTCACTGCCAGGTACATGGTACTTCTGTTCTTCAGCTGCATGCTAATTACTGGCTAATCTCACTGAAAATGCCATAAGTTTAGTGCAAAGATGCACAGACATCTCACATCTAATCACAGTGCTGATTAGATGGCCATAGTTATTAACTTTTGCTTTTACTAAATGCAATCACCAAATAAGAGGCAGCATGTGCCAGGACCAGGTGAACTACACCTGCTTTTCCTGGTATGGGGATAACGAGTCCTGCAACCAAGGAGGTCAAGCCAGCCCTGTGTTTTACAGTGGTGATATATGACTACTATTGAATAGTTTCTCTTCAGTGCATTTATTGGAATGAAATGCAAAGAGGAGGTAATATGAACTTAAGCAAAGACACTAATAATTTGGATAAAAAGCTCCTCAACTTTTTACTGCATGATTTAAAAGAGAAAACTCCTTTTTGTGTGTTTTTCAGAAAAAGTACAGGTATTGGTTTTATCCGTACTATAGCAACGTATTCTTGCATTTTCTTCTCTAGTCTAGTTGCAACCCAAGAAGAGATGCCCTACAGATTTAAAATCAGCCTTAACTGCATAAGGCTGGCACATAAGTGTATTCATATGTAACCAGTCTCAAACTGTGGAATAATATACTATACCTACTTGGAAGTGCTCTGTTTTGAAGAGTTTGAGTGCATCAAACAAGCAAGTGAATCAACTTAACTTGTGCTGCCCATAGCTAATATGAGGCATATATTCTGGGTGAAAAATAGCAGAAAATTTATTTTAAAATGGGCAGAAAACTTAGTATAGAGTCCAAGAAATAGCTTTTATTTCCTTAGCCCAAAATTTTACTGGTACTTCCACTTTTCTCCTTGAAATTACTTAAGCTTTTTTATCTGCCTCTTCTCCCAAAGTAGCACTTGATAATTCAAGATGGAAAAACCTTTCTTCTCTCACAAAGATGCCATGGAGCCATGGAAGGCATTCCAGCATTCCAGAAAGAGTGAGGTTGATTTTCTGAATAACCAGGCAAGCAAAAAAAGCTTTTTTTTTTTTTTTTTGACTGTGGATTATTCAATGCTCTGAATGCTTTATTTTGGAATAGCTGGACTATCTGAAGATATAATGAAGTGAACTGGAAGAGAAAGACTTCCTAGCTACATACTTTCCAATTTCCCAAACTCAAAAAATCTACGCATGTCCAGACTTTTAGAAACAGCTTCTAATTTTAGACTTACGTATTTTAGGTGACTTACAGGTCACCAGATTTTAATTACCAAGAACATACAATTACAAGTGCTGAGTCACAGTTCAGCTACCTACTTTGCACATAGCTATTGTCCATACATGCCGCTTGTGTCTTACATACATTTAATTTTTAGCCTATGCAAATATATGTGTAGGCCCAACTTTGGAAGCTGGACTTAATATTATTTTTTATTTAAAAAAACCTTTTCAACCAGGTGACATGGCTGAAATTTCAAAATCATATAAGCAAGTGACCTATTTGTTGAACTATTTGGTTTTTTTCAGGTTAGGTTTCTGGTATCCTGTGAAATTCTGGTATCAAGCCACATTCTTTAGCTGATGCGGCTCAGGCACACACAGAAAGGTCAAGTAACTTGCCCTAAGTGACAAAGTGACTAAGTGGCTCTTAGACCTTTGCTCCCAGCTACTGAACCTCCCGCTCTCCTTAGCCTCTTTTCAAAGAAACTCAATAGCATGTCATTATAAAAGTGTTATTGCCTCAAGTCACATCTTACTAAAACTGTATGTTAACATTTGGAGGAAAAGTAAGAATCTAAAGGTGTAGAAAAGCGTGACATCTGCCCTTGTCAACCGGCCTGCAAATGCCTGCTTTCCCTCTCCTTTCCCCCCTGTCCCTACCCATCTGGTTCAACAGCAATCTGTACATCTCTTGGTGTTGGCAAGCCAACTCTGCGTCAGCACCTTTCCAAACAGAGCAGATTGCAAAATGCACTTCTGCTGTGGGGCTTATTTCTTTTCAGTCGTAACCTCCTGACTCATTTAATAGACCAAGTATCTGGGATGGAGACCAAAACTTTGTAGCTGGATTCTGTTTTCTGTCCCCTAGGGCAATTAAGTCCTTCCAGCAGTGCGAGTGTGAGACTCCTCTAGTGTTGCTTGCTTGATCCAGGCGGGACCATTGAAAGAGAGAAAGAAAAAGTCTAGTGTACTGAAGTCCTTATTTTCCTGGCAAAATATTTTATCTTTGCATTAAAAAAAAAGCTCTTAAATACCCTACATACATAATATTTAGCAGTTAGCCATCTATCCCCAGACTTTAACTGTATTATATGGACAGGTTAACCACAGGACTCCCATTGACTTTAATGGTAGTTTGGATACAAGACATTTATGCGGTGTATTGGAAATCTGTGCGTTCGTTTACACTGGAGTAAGAAAAGCAAGACGTCTGGAGGGGTTCAGGTTAATAGAAAAAAAACTTGTGATGTCATGACAGCACAGCCCAGACCTCAGATTATTCTTGAGTGTCCAAGCAGGCTGGCAATGCTATGCATCCAGAATTTGTGTGTGAGATACTGCTTGCCACCTTGCTTCCACATTTGAAGTACCCTTAAAGTGCTCTCACAGCATTTCAAAAGTCTTCATTTCCAGTCCTTTATGATACCAGACATGAACACAAAAGTATTTCCCACACTGTTTCTGAAGATAAAATGCAATATTATTTTCAATAAGGCTTTCTTTGAGGGAATTTTAACTTATTAAAAACATTTTGCCTACATATAGATAGAGGTTGTTGTTTTCTTAACCCATTATAAATATTTTGCATACCACCAGAAGTGTTTTTGTATTAGCTGGTGCCATAAATCTCACTCTTGTGGGTCTTTTGTGCACACTTAAAAAAAAAAAGACTCATCAACTTAGCAAGAATACAAGCAACAAAAATAGATCATTCTGTGGCTGTTCAAAAAAAAACCTGAATTATAGCGTGATAGGATAAGTCTGCAAGAAAACAACTGGAAGAGATATTTATAAATAATTAGGTTTGCTAATTAGAGTGGTATTTTAGAAAGCAAATGTCTCACTTTCAAATGCGATACAGCATGTCTCTCCCTCAGATGCTTTATATGCTAATTTTAGCTTTGATACAATGCATAGGTAAATGGATGAGCTCAAAGAGCAGGTCGATTTGCTCATTAAGAGCATATACATTTTAGTACTGCCACTGTATTTCCTAGATAGGGTCTTCATTGCCTCAGTTCTTGCAGACGCTGCAGTAGTAAGACTTTCTGCTTGGAAAAGAGAGGGAACTCATTTGGTGGACTGGATTTAGAAGTCATTTCAAGCAGACAGAGTTATCTGCAGAGGATTATAAAAATACTGGTGAGATGGACAGATGGAAGAAGCATTTAGGTCACTAAGTGTAGAAGGAAGGCAGTCAGCTATATAGTGTCAGTCTAGATTGCATATTAAAGCAACAGAAGTAGGTGAAATTTGATAGTGTGTGAAGAGAGAGCTGGTGGATTTATTAAAAGCATAGAGCAACCTGGCCACACGAAAATATGAAGGATAATTTTAGCAGATGTTTTTTCAGGAAGTCTCAGAGAAGTCACAATCATCAAAGCAGGAGATGCCCAGGAGGATAAATAGATTAAATAGATTTTCCTACTGTTCTGTAAAAGAAACAATGACAAAATATGGGTTTGCTAAGCAGGTGTAGTGCAAGAGAAAACAAGATGAGCGTGGATGAGCAAGGAGCTTGTGGCAATGCTCAGGTAGAAGAAGGAGATATACAGAATGTGGAAAAAAGGACAGGCCCCCAGGGAGAAATACAGGAACGTAGTCAGGGAATGCAGAGATGCGACAAGGAAAGCTAAGGCACGTCTGGAAGGCAATCTGGCAAGGGATGTTAAAAATAACAAGAAAAACTTCTTCAAATATATTAACAGCAAAAGGAAGATCAGGGAAAACGTGGGTCCGCTGGCGGACGGGAAGGGCACCCTGCTTACAAATAACACAGAAAAAGCAGAGTTGCTGAATGCCTTCTTTGCTTCGGTGTTTACCAAGGGCAGCCCTTTAGAGACCCAGAGAGAAGAAGCCTGGAGCCCCAGAGAGAAGAAGCCTGGAGAGAGGAAGACTTGCCCTGGGTAGAGGAAGACTGGGTCAGAGAGCACCTAAGGAACCTCGATACCCACAAATCCATGGGCCCTGATGGGATGCACCCCAGAGTGCTGCGGGAGCTGGCAGATGCCATAGCTAAGCCGCTCTCCATCATCTTTGAAAGATCCTGGAGAACGGGGGAGGTGCCGGAAGACTGGAAGAAGGCCAATGCCACGCCAGTCTTCAAAAAAGGCAAGAAGGAGGACCCAGCCA
>NW_010578791.1:14432-61234 GCF_000705375.1 Tinamus guttatus | reverse complement strand
GAGGGATGTGGAGCTGCTGGAGAGAGTCCAGCACAGGGCTACGAGGATGATCAGGGACCTGGAACATCTGCCCTATGAGGAAAGACTGAGAGAGCTGGGCCTGCTATTCAGCCTGGAGAAGAGAAGGCTGAGAGGAGACCTGATCCGTGTCTAGAAGTACCTCAAGGGAGGCAGTGAGGAGGATGGTGCTGGCCTCTTTTCACTGGTGGCCACCGACAGAACTAGAGGAAACAGCTGGAAACTGAAGTATCAAAAGTTCCACAGGAACTTAAGGAAAAATTTCTTAACAGTGAGGGAGACAGAGCACTGGAACAGGCTGCCCAGAGAGGTTGTGGAGTCTCCTTCTCTGGAGATCTTCCAGACCCGCTTGGACGCAGTCCTGTGCCACGTGCTCTAGGTGACCCTGCATGTGCAGGGGGGTTGGACTAGATGATCTCTAGAGCTCCCTTCCAACATTAAGCATTCTATGATTCTATGATTCTCCCCAGACATGGGGAGGGATTTCAGGTAGAGATAAGGGAGTCTTCATGCCTTGGAGACACCTCCAAGACCAGCATTGCACACAGAGTCATTAACGCTGGAAGAAAACTAACTCGCCCAGGGAGAAGAAAAGGCAAAAACTACCAGCACTACTTGCAAAGGAAAGACTTTCACTGAGGAAATCAGCACAAGGAGCCATACAATTTAGCCAGCCAAAAGAGGGGAAACAATAACCCTGGCTTTGAGTCGCTGGAAGGAGACAACTTCCCTGGCTCTGTCAGCTTGCCACCGTTCCCCCACCACTATTTGCCTGTTATTGGGGTTGAGAGGGATGGAAGGTTTCCCCAGATGGAGGCAGTGCTGTTTGTCCAGTGTGACTGCCTTACTCAGGCCCAGGTTCATTGCTCTCCCCATAAATTTAGCTACTTGACCATGCTTTTGGTTTTATTTTTTTCTGGAACATGACACTTAACCCCACAACACACCCAGTGTCCCAAGCCAAGAATGACACCTAATTTTCAAGCAGGCTTATTGATGGTATTATAGCTAATATAAATTATACTGAAATATTTAAAATAGCAGCAAGGTCATTTTGTTGCTCAAAAATAGTATATGAAGAACTTTATATTTTCTTTTAATCGCTCTCACTCAATAGATAAACACTTTGCAAGCAATTGTTTCTAATGCAAAGCCAACCCAGGTATTAGATAGCATAGTCTATTAAATATTTGAGTTCAGGAAAGTTGATAATTCACTGAGAAAGGCTATGTTTTCTGCTCAAAAAAGGCAAACTAGCCAAAACCACCCCTCTCTAATAAGCCTAACAAAAACTACGCACATTTTAGGAGGAGGGACATCTGGGGCAAGATTATCGATTTGGGCCTGCAGCCCAGCCTCACTCCCAGGCTGCCAAATCTGCCCATCTGTGCATGCACTTTGTGAAACATTTTCCCTGTGCAAAAGGCCTTCAGCACAGAAAGTGCCATTCAGGTTCCACTTAAACCCTGAAAACACAGCTTAAGACTTGATACAAGGCCCTGTGTAGATTCTTTACAGAGGAGCAAACAGGATCATTTTTCAAGCATTGACACCTGCATGCACAGCTGATAGATTCTTACACCTGGCTAAACAGATGATTGAACTTTCATCTGGAAAATCCACTTTGGAAATGATTTTTGCAGGTATTAGCAGTTCTGTGTTAGTCTCTGTAGGAGCTCAAGCCTGGAAAAGACCATGTGCAGGGCAAACTCTCAGGTAAAAGCTGCCTCTAAGTACATAGGACAAATGACCAAAATTGGATACAAAAGCGGAATTCTTGTTCTCTGCCTCCCAGATGTTTTTGGGCTAGAAGTACAGTTTTCACCCCTAATTCCATTGATACTTAAAGGCCACTTAAGATAACAGCCTAGTCAAGTAATTTATCTGCTTCTCTGTCTTTTTCAGGCTTCATAAAACTTTTTCTTATGTCTTTGCACCCTACAGTTTTATATCTCAGGTTTCTCTGGTGAACTGGGGTAGATAAATTATAAGTCCTTTTTTCCATTACACTCTTCCTCTGGCTGCTCCTTCTCCCCATTCCAATGAACAAAAGCCAACTGGACAGCCTGGGGGCAAGCTTGAAATGTGCCCTCTCTGCTGTCCTTGCAACATAAAGGTGTGATGGACTACATGGGTTTACACCCAGAAGGGCTAGCTGGTGGGATGGAAAATTGATTTCATAAACACAGGCCCTGGACATTGTAATGTAATGGTCAGTGGCCATACACGGAGAGATGTAGGATAACAATGGGTATAGGTGAAGTACTACACCTATTCCAAACTGTACCACTTTGCACTGCAAAAAAACACCAGAGTAAGCAGAATAGCATCCTTTTTCCTTTGTACTCATTTTTTACTCAATTCCAGCATAGTATTGGATTTATATTTTCATCCATCAGTCCCAGATCCACCTAATCCCAATACCTTGAGAATTTGTGTTGAGTAATATGGATCAAGAGCACATCATCCAAAACTCTGTGCTGGCAGCAGTGACTGGAAACAACCCATGCAAGAGCCCCCAGTAATGCTGGAGGCATGCTAGAAAAAGTATCTCTTTGCCATCCTTATTGCTGCAATTGCTAAGAAGAATTGTAGGAACCAGGAGATGAAAGTGCATCCGAGAGGCCAAGACCATCATGGGAAGCTCCTCCAACGGTAACTGGTAAGCGAAGCTGTGCCGTGCAGGGTTTCCTTCACTTTCCAGTGCTCATGGCACTAGGAAATGCCTGGGTGCAAGCATCAGCTTGGAAATGCTGCTGGAATTTTGCTCAACCGAGAAAAAATAAAGGACTCTTAGGTGTGAGAATTGGCAGCCCAGGCGCACGGAAAATGTAGAGCTGGTGAGAAGATGTGGATGAAATAGAAGTTGCATTGCTGTGCCAATCAATCAGTTAACACCTTTGTCACTTTGTGCTGCCCAGATACCTTAAGTAAGATATTGAAGCGGAGAGGCTAAATATAAGTTTTTAGGAAAATGTGGTGCCCTGTTCAGTGATGCATCACTTGGGTCTAAGTAGGTCTCTCATTTCTGAACTCCCGGTCCACTTGTTTCCTAAAACAAAAAAAAATCAAACATGGCAACTGGAAGAATAGGAGAAAGATGTAGGGAGAATGATAAAACAAAACAAAACAAAAAAACCTTTAGCCACTAGTTATTAGGACTCACAGGACACAGTTCCCACAGCCAGGTTCTCAGTGGCAGGGAGAATCAAGTCAAAGAGAGTGAAAGAGTCTGTATGATTCCTTTCGCTTCATCGTGGGGTGTGAATACAGATATCTGGGGACTGAAAGAAAGCAAACAAAAGATCCACCACATCCAGACCGGGTTAAAAAGAAAATATGTAAAATGTTATTCTGCTCTAAAAATTGACAAAGGTATTGCCTGGGAATAAAGTGCTATACTCCAAACTATGCTTATCTGTCATTTGTTACCATACCAAAATTGCTGATTTAGAGAGTATAGTTTTCTGTCGATCCTGAGACGCCATCAAAACTTTCAGAGTTAAGCTGAATTTATTTTCCCAGTTAATGTATCAAACAAAATTAAGTTTCTCGTGCATTTGCAAAAGAGCAGCTTATTAAGCATACAAATGTCTGTTGCTATTCAGAAGAATTTGAGGCATATTCTCTGTTTTTGAGTGGAATCTGGAAAACTACAGAGAAACAAAATAAAACAAGTCTCCAGTCTCCCGCCCAAGTCAGCAGCTACGATTTTAAACAAAACCCAGGAACAAAACTACTGAATATGATCATAATAAAGCTCAGATATCTAACCAATGTTTTCTGACTAAATTTGTGCACGGCAGTGGTAGCTGAGTTTTACTGAGAGGCACATTTGCCACTCAGTGCCCACGTCCTGAGGGCGAGAGTGTAGCCTCCCTCAGGCAAGGTATCGTTCCCAATCTTCTGCTGCATCATGGAAATAAACTGCATCATCAGCTTGTTATGTCTGACTGCTTTATTTTAAAAAGTCCACAAACACAACAGAATGCTGAAGGTTTTTCAGCTTAGCTTAGCTTAGCATCTGTGCCCACCAGCTCTCATGTTTCTTTGTAATAAGCTTATTAAAATTGTGAGTTTTGGTTCTGCAGATTTATTACTTGGACACTTTTCAAAGTCTTAATCTTGTTTTCTGAGACCCTAAAATGTTAGAGAGTTTGGGTTAAGCTTTTTGCCTTTTATATTCTCATCATTTTGGTCCATTAAAAATAAAATATAAATAATTGGCTTTATTACTATCTGCTCTGCTTAAAGTTTTGTTAACTTAAACGTGGGCAAATTCTTCTTCAAAGTCAATTAAACAGAAGACTTTTTGTAAGGAATAGAGCTTGCAGGAGAGAGAGAGAAAAAAAAAAAAAGCCAATATCATATAGAAAATACTGCAGGATTCCAGTCCTTTCACCACAACAACAGCCTTGAAGGGCTTGCTTTCACAAATAACTCGGACCTGGTGAAAGTGATATAACTCAGCTGAAATCACTGGAGTTTGCAACAGCTATGAACTCTTCACTCTTCTGCTCAAACAGTTTAAACCTTCCTTGGTATGTGATTTAATAAAGACAAAATGGAACTGTCTCTCCTCGCTGCTACTGAGTAATTTAATACACCCTCTTTCTAGCCTTAGATAAACAGAAAGTTCTGCAGCAAGTTTACATCATGGATGGAGAGATCTCTACTTGGGAAGGAGGCTGCCTGGGGAAGTCCTGGAGGGATGCAAGTCCCCCCAGTCTGAAAGCGAGAGATAACACCTGGATGATGGGGATGATCTCCAGCCTTATCCAGCAGGCCCATTTTCCTGGGACTCCTCAGGGGCATGGGGCCACCACGGGGGGCAAAGTCCCTTGCTGCCACCCAGCCCTATAGCCCACCCCAGGACCAAGGAAGAGGAAGAAGAGGAAGAGAAGGAAGATGCTGCCAACTGCCCTGTGCAATAACCCTGGTGTGTTGCCAGTGGTTTGCCATCACTGGCGCAGATTAATTTGAAATGTATGTGCTTTAAGTAAGCAAATCAGAATATAGGAGGGGGGGGGGGGGAGAAATAATACAAGAACTGAAGGAGCTGAAATCTTAATATTTAGATATTTCCAAATGATTTATATATGATTTATTCTTCTCTGTTTATTTAAAGCTCAATAAACAGCTACAGAGCTAAATGACACATTTTATTCCCAGGTCTTATACCCAAGACTTACTTAGATGAGAAGTGTGGTGTGACTCAGTACTTCTGCTCACTCAGCCAGATCTAGGCAGGCTACAAGAAAATCTGGAATAAATACAATTTCTCATTCTTCACCTAGCTTTCAGAAGTGCATGTCTCTGCCATTACTGCTATTTCAGGTGCTAACCAATACATGCTTGGGACTGGCTATGTGCAGACCTCACTGGGTGCCCAGTCAAATATTGCACTTTGGCATGCCCATGATGGGAAATCAAGTGCTACATGTTCCTCACTGGAACAGTCAACAACGGGTTATGCCTTGAGTTATGCCAGATATTACCAGGAGGACATTAGCTTTCTGGAAAGTGTTTGAAAGTGCCAGCAATAACAGGCAAACTATTAGAAACACTGTAACTCCCATCATGATCTTGCCTTTGTTTGTAGATAAATCGTGCAAATATTAGTTATGCTAAATTAGGTCTATCTGTGTTTTTTAACATTAAACTTGCAATTTACTTATAAGAGTGATCTATTCCAACATTTTGGTCACTAATTCCAATAATCAACCTTTTTTTTTTTTCAATTCAAGAACAATCATTCCTATCAGAAACATTAGGAGCAAGCAACAAATTTCTGTTCTGGTGCCCATCAGTGAAAAGAAGTGGTTGGTTTTGGTGGGAAATGCCAGTGGATGATCAGCGTAAGACAAAGCAGAATCAGTCCTGAGCTACTTCTGCAGGAGATACCTTTAGAAAATAGCTGGCAAAAGTACCTGTAGCGTCTGTAGTCATTTATTAAACCAGTGCTGAAACTCACACGTTTGCTGCATAAAACAATGCCCCAGCCCTAGAAAATGGCCTTTGAAATATAGGAACTCTTCAAAGAGCAGCTAAAAAAGCAACAGGCAATTGCAACTGTGGTAAAAAAAAAAAAAAATATGCAGAAGATTTTCTTCAAAGAACAGCCTTATTAGAGGTTTCTCCTAAATAACCAGAAGCAAGACCTTTCTATTAAGACTGTAGTTATTATTACTGAGGTAATTAGCTTGGAGAGAGCTTCTTGGAGTGTGTGTAACTTCCTTACTTCTAAGAAGGAGTAACATCATTTCCTCTCAAAAATGAATTTAATTTGCTCTCTTTCCATTATGGCCAAAGTAAATACATAAGAAATATGAAGGCCAAAACATTAAAAAAAAAAAAAAGAAAGAAAGAAAAAAAAAACCACAACTCTATTCTTTAAAATTTCTTACTAGGTAAAAAACATAATTTATCATATTCTCCCAATGGGAGAAAATGTTTCTAGCTAAGCAGGGAGAACAGATGGAACTCGATCAAGACCTAACTGCACAGATTCATTTCAGTTGTAACAACCACAGTGTTGTATGCCTACTATATAAAGATGTACGGCCTACGCTTTAGCATCCAGGCTCCATATACATTGTAAGTGTGTGTGTATATATATA
This sequence comes from Tinamus guttatus, assembly GCF_000705375.1. Next base: position 54,596 of record NW_010578791.1, on the reverse strand, counting down.
TATGTATATATATAAACAGTAAGTAACTCGCCTCAGGCTGGGCTCAAAGGAATTTACAGATAATAATTCCTCACTGAAAAAAAAAAAACCCAAAACAAACAAACAAACAGAAAGGAAGTCGCATCAAGAGCCCTGGGGCCAAGGTCTACTTATTCCAGTGAAAGATGCATTTTAGGTCCTTCCAGGACATGTCCACACAGAGTTATCTTCTCTCCAAACCATCTGCATGGAGAAGGCTGAGCAAGTCCCTGTCTCCAGCACACAAGTCCTCAACCATCTCCAGGCAGCTCAGGGGACTTAAACCAAGGAGAAACTTTTGAGTGGAACATCACTAATGGACAAGTAAAAGTTGCATAGATATCTTTGTGACTGAGGAGATTCAAAGATATGGGGAAAAGCAGCAAACATGCAAGCCCATCAGCCCCAAGCATCAACACCAACCACTCAGCTTTTCCTGACTGTGTCTGAGGCTCTTCAGACCTACAATAGGGCCCCAGTCTTTCCATAATTTTTGTTTCTCACCTCTCTCATATCCTCTTAATTCTATATTTATAACATTTTCCCTTAAAAAAAATAAAAAATAAAAGTGAGAGAAGGGGACAGGCAATCAATTGATCACTAATTTTCCATCTTACTGTCGGAAATGAAAACTGACTTTCAATAGAGTTAATTATTTTTGTATGAGACAACTTTCATTAGGAGAAGTATTCAGGAAGGGAAAAGGCCCAAGTGTGAAGGTAGAACTAAACCTGTCTTCAGACAGGAATTCCCTACCCTCTGGTCAGGGAGCTCTTGGCTCCCTCAGTAGCATCTGTAGAGCTGCTGTCATCCCCCTTCTAGGGCAGAGAAATTAATTTAGCAGGAGGAGGGGAGAAAAAAAGGAGGAGGAAAAAAAAAAAGTGGTGATGGGGGTCAGCAAATGGATGCCATTTTGCCATTTTAAAACCTAGCTAAGGTGCATCAGATGCCTGGCAGTAATTAAATTTGCTTTAGCTGGTTGAAATAATAGGATACTTTCTACACGTCTGCTCTGCAAAAGATTTGGACCAACTTTTAATTGATGAAGGATGATAGATTAATGCCTGGTGTATGAATTCCCGTGATCTGCAGGCAGGTAACAAAGAAAACACAGCAAATGCTGTCTGGAGCTATTCTGCCTACATAATGCAGTTCACTTCAAATAAAAATTGGTTGCTTTCCAAGAGGCCACAGTGAATACAAACTCTTATTCAGCCTCTCCTTGAAAAAGAAAGGTTTTCACTGAAGCATACCAAAATGACAGAAGTTTAAAATGTAAAGAGACAAGCTGAAGTACAAAAGGGCTTTCCTAGCACATGTGCTGCTTTCTCCCATTAAATCAAGTGCTAGTTAACTGGAAGGGCAGTGTGGAAGAACACACTTGAAACAAAGATTTAATTGCTGCTAATCTGGCTGCGCTTAATGCCACCCCTTGGTCCCTTCCTTGCTGCGCTTGACGGGTTACACAGAGCATTCAGCCCTAACGAGACACTGCGATTGCTGGCACTGGGCGGAGAAGTGACCAAACATCTTCACCACGAGCAAGTTTGCCGCCTCTATGGGTAAAAAATGCTGTCAGACACCGCAGCCCTGATGTGCAGATCACCATGTTTGGACAGCACCCATGAAGCTTGACACAAGAAGCGATGACATCCTCCAGCTTACCAAAGGGGATGCGAGGTGTACAGCCCCACATAAGTCATTTTAGCAATTTTATTCCAATGGAGGGAGCACATGGGAAGCACTGCTGCAGCCTGTTAGCATCCAGTGGCCAAGCTCAGCAAAGCAGACACGTAAAGAGAGTGTCTGTATGAATAAACCCTTCTAGGCGAACAAAGAAACCACTGCCTGGAATTTGGCCTTCCTGACAAATCCCCAGTCCATTATGCTGGCTTCAACATAGCTCCAGAGCTGGGTTTATTGACCTAAAATGCTAGGCACATGCAAGAGTGTTTAAGAGAGGCATGTGCTTCATGTCACACTTATCTTTTAGAACAGGAAAAAGGAGGACAATTGGTTTTCCTCCATATTTCAGTTTCAGCCAAAATCTGAAAGGAATAACAGAACAGTATCTAGGTCTGCTCCTTTAGGCAGTTTTTATACTAGATAAGATTCAAACCAGAGACTATCCTACCATAAAAACAAACAGAGCGATAAAAACTTTGTAGAAGAAAGTGGAAAAATGATGGTTGTATGCTGGATTTCCCTATAGGTAGTTGAATATCTTCATGAAAGTCATGAACAGAAAAAAAACTGAGCTAAATATTTGGAATTAGACCGGCTAGGCTGAAGGTTTTTGGTTTGGATCCCGAATCACTGGGTTGCTAGTAAAGATGGAAAAAAAAAAATCTCACAGTAAAAGAATGCAAGATCAGGTCAGATAGGAAATGTTTACATGGCATAAAAATCTTAAGTCTGGAGTAATTAACCAGTTCACACACAGAGCTGAGCCTGAAGCAGAGCAGTATCAAAGCGAGAAGTAGTACTTTCAGAAACAGTTGCCATGCTGAAACTTTTTTATTGGCTATATTTAATATGAAGGAACAGAGTTGAAAGCCAGAGTTATTTTGTTTGGTTTATTAATTTACTCTGTTTGCTCAGCCTCATACGCCAGGAATTTCAGAGCATCACCAGAAGTACAGATGTCAGCAGTTGGCAGCCAGCGATTTCTGGCTGCTCAGAGGTCATTTTTCTCTCGAATTCCCCCCGTGAAAGGTTTGACATTCACCGCTAAACAATATCCCATTTCATTTTTGCTTGCTACTTCAGGTCCAGGGCCTAAATTTCTTCGAACTGTGCAGCAGTAGAAGTCAGAAGGGTTGTTTGCTTTCTGGTATTGTCCAGTTCCTACATATGACTGCAGTGCCATAAACTGTTTGTACCTGTGATCAGATCACACATAATAAAGTAACACACACTTCTGCCTACAAATAGATTTATAAAAAAAAAAAGTGTTGTGTTTTTTTTTTTTTCCACCAAATGAGAAGCTTAACCATTAAAAAGCAATTAGCGATTTCAGGTTTCAAAAACAACATTTTTTTGATTTTGTTTTTACTAACTAACAAACACTACATTGCTAGGCACACCCAAAGAAGTCTGATTCACCCCTACCTGATCATTTGTTATGTTTAGGTGCTTAGAATTGAACTTGGACTGCGTAGGCATGACCAGCAACTGTGATGTTCTTTGCTCCACCTTTCAAAATAGCTGCTACGTATTAATTTACAGGGTAAATTAATAAACCAATTGAAGAAAGTGATTCAGGCTGATGAGAGAAAAGCAAACTTGAACAGAAGAAGAAAAAAAAAGTAATTTTGGTACAGACTGAATCGTTTGCAAAACAGCAGCAGTTGATCCTGTGGGTATGGCAATAGAACGGAAATCTCTGCAAAAGGCTGGGATGTCTTCCCCGGTTGAGCTGCTCTTGTGGTGAGCAATGATGAGATGACAACACACTGCAGTGGGCAGAAGGTGGACCCTCAGACACCATCAGTGTTGGACCAGCACCTGTGTAGGTGACCCAGCAATGACCCCTATCTGCCAAACAAACTTCTCTCTGCACTGAAAGTCTCTGAAAAGCACTCGCTGTGTGTGCTAGAGTGTGATGATCTCATCCAGCCGGACATGGAAGACATATTTCGTCTGATCTTCAGGCCATAGTTTATAGCAGAGACATTATAAGTATGAAATTGACTTTGAAAAAGGTGGGAAAACCCACGGCCACTTTTATGACATTTAACTAAGGAGGACGTCATGCAGACAGACTTAATAATGTAATACTACGCTTAGATAATCTGAATCACTACTGATGAGTAGATCTTAGTATACAGTGTTTTTTACCTCCAATAAATCAAGCTGTATAAAAAACATAAACATGCAGGATAATGTTTATAGATGGAAACTCTAGCCTGAGGCTTTGAGCAGACTCGGACCACCAGAGTTTTGTTCTCTTGCGATTCACACGCCCCATGTGCAAGGTTGCCCGTGTTGCACTGGTCACTGCTTGGGGCAAGCCACGAGCAATACCCTTCACTGTGGGAAGCTTTAGCCCCACAAAAGCAGTCAAAAGCTTCAGTGTTTCAGACCCTTAGGGCTGCATCAACAGGAAAAGAATGGGATGGAGTGACTGAACAAATGTGGTTAGGCCCTTTAGCATGTTCTTAAAACTTGATTTCAAAATACCATTTTCAAGAGGGCATGTATTTGTATTTCCCAGTAGAAAACTGGTTATGCACTCAGTGTAGCATGGTCATGACACACTTCCATCAGAGTGAATCAACCAGCCCTAAACAGGAGGAGGAAAAATAACAACAACGCCCACACCAATCTGTAACAGATTTGACCAGCTAATTCTAGAAGTTCACCTTGAGACACTTTCTCAGACACAGGTGCCTATTGTGCCCTTTTGTCAGAATTCATCACCGATAAACAGAAATTTGGTGCAAGCATACTACTCCTGTTTTTTTTTTTTCTTTTTTTCCTAAGATGGCAAAGCTCACAGCCTTGTATATTGATACCACTAGCTGCTTTGTGTTTAAAATTAATACTCCAGCCTTTAAACCACATAGATTTAGGAAGCCAGTACGTTTTATGTAGAGAGACAGGGCAAACCACTATCAACTGCAATGCCAAAATCAGGCCAACGTAATTCAACAGAGCTCCTCTGGGGAAATACCAACCTCTCTTGCTACAATGCCTACCGGGGCTGCCTTATTTATTTTTTATTTTTTATTTTTCCCCCCTCCAGAGATGATGAAACATCATCATCTGAAACATCAGATGCTATCAGATGATATGAACAATATGGCTAGAATTTGAAGAGGCACAGGATGGCCGCATTTAAATTACTGCCCTGGTCAGATATGGAGCAGAAAGCAACTTGACTTCACGTTCCCTTCAGGACCTGCATGAGTTAACAACAGTAGTGATGAATTGCTAGATTCAGCCTTTTATACACAGACAAAACCCTCACATAGCTAGCTTTAAAGCCACTGTGAACATTTTCATACCATGTACCATACCACACTCTAAGGTTCACAATAAATATTCACTTTTACCTTGCACAGAGGGGGAACTTGTTGCTTGGGATTAAGGCACTTGCATTTAGGTGCCAGAACTGCCACACGGTCAGTGGAAATCTAAGTCAGTGAAGATGGTGGACACCTCAACTCTCTCCGAGAGCCAGCCCCTAGTGCTGGGTCAGTTAGACCACTCTCCTTGTTCTGCTGTCGCTTCCTGGTACCAGCAGCAGGAGCACAGATGTCCTCAATCCCCAGCTGAATCCCCATCCTTCTCATGCTTTTGCCCTCACTGAGCTTTATGCCTTTCAGTCTAAATACAGAAACTTACATAGGTGGTGACGGAGTGCGTAAGAGATATTTACATGACATTTATAGCTTTGTTTTTTAAGGGAAATGGTATATTCTGTCATTCTGGTATAAAGGCCTAAACATTTACCTTGGAAAGAAATCATAAGGACCAGAACTGCCACTGAAAAGTAACTATATAAACATTACATTACAGTAACTAATTGATAAGGCATATAAAAAAAAGTTTCAAATAAAATTAAAAAGAAAACCTTGTAAGCCTGAGGTAATTCCTTTTATTTCTCTGCCATGAATTCCCTCTTTAGGCTTTACATAGGGCGAGAACAAGTGGATTCATTTTGGTCTCTGGCACACTGTGCATGTTATAAACACTACTTTTTTATGGCCTCTTTAGCTCATTAAGGTATCAGAAGTTTCACTAGACTTTGCTCTGTGTAGGATGCTAAGCGCTGTTGGATGCTTGGCAGAGGCTTCTCGTGCTTTACTCGCCAAGCCCCTAATGAGAGGTTGCCTTTGAAGTTTACTCCTACTTGCTGCAGGACCTCTCTGTCCTGTGTTAATCCCATTTGCAACCAAGGACTCTAATGGCAAAAGAAGTTTTCAACCCATCAACATTTGGAGTCAGAGATTAAGTAGCCTTATGTCAAGGGAAAGGAACTACTACACATGGTAAAAGAGAGGGAGTGGAAGTGTTTTCTTGGGATATAAGGAGCAGGGACTCTCCATAGCAGTGCAGATTTCTGAAATGGGTTAATGAAATAAGTGGGTTAATGAAATAAATAAAGCCAGATTAAGTTCTACAGAAAGCAAATCTTGCATTTCTGTATCCCCAGCTGTTCATTCTTCCAGGGAGAAATTGAGCCTTTCTGAAGTAGCTCTGGTTTGTGCAACATAAGCTGCATTCATGTTAAGAACAGTGAAGTATCATAGAATCATAGAATGCTTAGGGTTGGAAGGGACCTCTAGAGATCATCTAGTCCAAACCCCCTGCACGTGCAGGGTCACCTAGAGCACGTGGCACAGGACTGCATCCAAGTGGGTTTTGAAGATCTCCAGAGAAGGAGACTCCACAATCTCTCTGGGCAGCCTGTTCCAGTGCTCTGTCACCCTCACTGTTAAGAAATTTTTCCTTAAGTTCCTATGGAATTTTTGATGTTTCAGTTTCCGGCCATTTCCTCTAGTCCTATCAGTGGCCACCACTGAAAAGAGACCATCACCGTCCTCTGCACTCCCTCCCTTGAGGTACTTATAGACACTGATTAGATCCCCTCTCAGCCTTCTCTTCTCCAGGCTGAACAGGCCCAGCTCCCTCAGCCTCTCCTCATAGGGCTGATGTTCCAGGCCCCTGATCATCCTTGTGGCCCTGCGCTGGACTCTCTCCAGAAGCTCCACATCCCTCTTGTACTGTGGAGCCCAGAACTGGACACAATACTCCAGATTCCTGAAACCTAGCAGGTAACTCTTTGGTGAATCATATTAGAGACTCGAGCACTATTATGTTCCCAAGAAAAGATTCACAATTCTCTCCCCGAAATGAAACTTGGCTTGGGTGTCCATATTTGCTGATCCACACAAATATTGTTGTGCTGTGCTGGAGATCCGTCCCACCAATACTGTGGGTGCTGAACAGGAAGCAAGCAGAAAATAAAAAAAATATATATGTATATGAATTGTGGACTGCAATTATGCAAGGAAAAGGAAAGAACTGGCATACCACATGGGACCATCTGAAAGCCCTCAGACAAGGAAACTGGTTGCTGGACCTTTGAAGAAGGAATGAACACTTCATTTCTTCTTGGTCTTTAATACCAATCTCATCCATTTCGATCAATAATCCACCTTTTTCAATAGAAACCTTTTTATTAGGCTATTAACAACTGAGTTTCAAATATTTCTTTCCTAGAAATGAATAGCAATACTTCAAATTTCACCAAAATCTGGAGAAGGAGGTTGGTTTTTACATGTGCTAAACTATCCAAGACGACAAGAGTTTGGAATGAGCTTATTCCTGAAACCTAGCAGGTAACTCTTTGGTGAATCATATTAGAGACTCAAGCACTATCATGTTCCCAAGGAAAGTTTCACAAATCTCTACCTGAAATGAAACTCGGCTTGGATGTCCATATTTGCTGATCCATACAAATATTGTTGTGCTGTGCTGGAGATCCGTCCCACCAATACTGTGGGTGCTGAACAGGAAGCAAGCAGAAAATAAAAAAAATATATATGTATATGAATTGTGGACTGCAATTATGCAAGGAAAAGGAAAGAACTGGCATACCACATGGGACCATCTGAAAGCCCTCAGACAAGGAAACTGGTTGCTGGACCTTTGAAGAAGGAATGAACACTTCATTTCTTCTTGGTCTTTAATACCAATCTCATCCATTTCTCTCTTAAATACAGAATCATAGAAGCGTTCTGGTTGGAAAAGATCTTTAAGTCCAACTGTAAGCCCTTCAACACCCTGTCTGCTAAGCCACGTCTCAGAGTGCCTCCTCATTTACCCGTTTCCTGAACACTGCGGAGGACAGGGGCTCAACCACCTCCCCAGGCAGCTTTCCCTGTAGAAATTCTTCCTAATAGCTCCTCTTCTTTCCTTTGTCAGACAACCTTCTCCTCCAAATCTGTTTTTAAGAGAAAACTGAAATATTTCTGATCAGACTCTTTTAGTTTCACTCTTTCTACACCAAAGAAAACTAGTTCAATTTACTAAACAGAAACTTAGGCTTCTGAACACTTGCATGTCAAAATTAACTGTGCATTCACCTTGTTGCTGTGTGAGGCTGTAGTATCTATATATGGATTTTTTGCTTTCACAGTATTTGAGAAGCAAATGCCTTTATAAACAACTCAGTTCTGTAACAAATTGCTCTTCAGAAAGCCTGGGCAGTGGCACACATGTAAAAACTCCATTAAAATTAGGGCTATCTTATTACGTAAGAATGCATAATATATCAAGAGGTGCTATATATTTTACAGAGTTTACAATGACTCCCCCCCACCTCACCAAAGTTTGGGATATCGGGCTTTTGGATATTTGCTTTCTGAACATGCTAAACATCAGAAGACTTTTCAGGATATCTCCATTGAACAAAGAAAACCTAAGGCTCTTATTGTCCTGATCACTGTCATTCAGCATTCAATAAGCACTAGAAAATCTGTATTTACATAGTAAATTTTGTGAAAACTGGAGAAATTAAACAAAATTCACAGGAAATGAAGTTTAACCAAATTAAAGATCAATGGTTAACACAAGAAACATACAACCATATGAGATGGCAATATTTTGTTGTTGCATGCATGGAATGATAACAACAAAAAAAAGGTATTGAAGCAAAACAGTTGAAAGTTTTGTTTGCTCTCAAACTAGTGCACAGAATGATGCACGAAGTTACTTAATCACAATGAAACAAATACTGCCCCCCCGGAAAATAAATAAATAAATAAATAAAACACTTTAGTAATTCTATTTCTTATACAATGGAGTGAGTTTTTTTACATTTTTGTTTTACAGATAGTTTCAAAGTGTACTTCTCATTCGCCACATGAATATAGCTGTTTCTTCAGACTTTAGTCTCTAGTTCCAGACAGCTCACGCTCTAGAAGCAACAGCTCCCAGTACTAAGAAATGATTTGCACAATTTATACAATGCTTCATTTATGTATAGAAACTATACAAATGTGCTGGACTATGAAATGGGAAAACATGCCTAGTGCTATGCTATACATTTTCTGGTTTCCATAGTATTTTCCCAAGTCCCTGTCTACCTAATTTATGTACTGCTAGACATTTGACTTTTAAACAGACTGATTGTTGCCTTAAGAGAGTTCTGACGATTTTTGTTTTCTTTCATTATTGAACATTTTTTAATGAGGAAAGGCCATCTTCTAGAGGAAAACTTTTCTACAAAAGGAGAAACCTTTCTTTTTTCTGCAAAACTACATAATGTATTCGCTCACAAACAGTACTCTGATAAAACTTAACATAAAAAGGACTTAAGAAAACATATGGTAGACCCTGTTGGACTAATCCTGACAGTCAAAGACTACCTTGATAATAGCTGTGTCCTGAGAGTATTACTGTTACAGAACCCTTCCCCCCCCCCCATTCATATCTTCCTATCAGCCCTTTCCTACTCTTCAAATTTCACCTCTCATCAGTACCAATGATTGCACTGGACTCTATATTACTGCCAGATGGTATTCAGTTTAAATAATAGGAAGAGCTGAACACTGGTCCATAGAGGCTGTGCTGAAGCACACCGGAGGCAGCGCTCTACAGAGATAAATCAGCACTCAGATCCATGTCCCAGTATGAAAAGCAGCAACTGGTGAACATCTTGACAGCTCTCAATACCTCAGAAGAAAGAAAATAAATAAATAAAGCTAATTTACCCAAACCATTACTGGATGGGACTGGATGGGATCAGCATTTCCTGGATAAAGCTGACATTTCCCTAAGCATTTCAGCCTCCTTCTCCGCCTGCTCTTCTCACTCAGCCAAGAGCGGTAGGAAGCCTATCCAGGTACCAGCAGCAACACACTGTGCTTTGAATGCAGTAAAGATGCCAACATTTTACCATTTTTTCCTCCAAAACATCCACATGCTGCCTGCACATACCATCTGCACATGGGGCACTTGGTCAAAAGGAGTCAAAGGGTAACTGGTAGACATTTTTTTTTTTTTTTTTTCTTTACACACAAAGAACCATTAAGAGGTTACTGACAGATAAGACTTGAGCTTGACTTCAAGACTGCAAGATGAACTTTAGACTAGGTATTTTAGTGCAACCAGTCTGCTCATAACTAACACTGAACCTAGTAATTGCAGCGGGTATGTTTTCCTGTGCATAACTTCTTCACCAAAGGGTTGCTGCCTTCATTCTTGCATGAGGGCCACAATCAGTCTTGCCCCAGGTGTAGAGCTTTCATCATACCATAAACCTAAAGGAATGGGAGCAAATAAAACCATGCTTTCCTTTTGCTCCATGCTTTTACTTTATCGAACTACAACCAACAGGGAAGGCCTGCCCAAATAACCAGAAACATGTATCCAAGGCAGTGAATGGGTCCACGCCTACATTTTGGACATATAAAAATATTAATTAGTTTTACTTACATCTGTGGATTTTCACAGCTTGCACTTGTAGTGATGACCTTCAGGTTTGGCATTTCCTAGCAGTTAACAACCTGTGAAGCTCAGGCCTGGTGCTTTGGCCATACTTTCTACCCCAGCTCATCATGAGCATGCAGGAAATGCCCTCCCCGTTTGTCACTACTCTTTAATTACATTCATTGGTCCCACCTGTGAAGTGCACCCCAGGTGCATTTTAAAGCATTATAGGAGTGTGCTGATGAAAATGTTAGTGATGGCCTTCCTTCTCTTTAATGGGTGTTGTATGCTATTCGCACTTTTTGAGTTAAGGCTATTTCAACTTTTTTCCATTATATAATTCCACCCCCTCCCCAAATGGTTTATAACTCTGCAATAAAAATTCACTCAGTTTGAATCTTGGCAAACAAGATTTTAAGTTGGAAAAAAAAAGTCACTAAAGCCAAGTTGGAGTTTAAAGAGTGTAAAATACAAAGGAAGCTGAATTTTCTTCAATACATTTTCTGTGCTTGTATAAATGAAAAACAGATTAATTCTTTATATTTACTGAACTTTGATTACCATACACAAAATAAGTTCACTGCTGAGTTAGTTTTCCTTAGTTTAAGTGCGTAGGCACATTAAATATGTTACTTATTGTCAGAATGGAGACAGGAGAAACTAGGAAAGAAAAACAATTACATAAATAATTAACTTGAAATAAAGTTCAGAATATGAGGTTTTCCCAAGTTCGTCTACTTAAATAGCAAGGCAAAGTATTCATTTAAATGAAATACAATCTGCTTCAAATTCTCAAAAACTCAGGGGCCCATTTTCCCCTCAGAAACTGGGAATGTCGCACCATGTATACGATATGTTTATCTGATTTTTATTTATCCTTAAGCACATCTTCAAGGAATACAGTTCACCTGTGATCTACCTGAAGCAAAATGCTCTAGTAGAACCATTTTATTGCTATAGAAACACACTGGCGGCATCTCCAGATCGGCATGGCTAAATAGATGCATGCGTATAGAGGGGGAAAGGCAACCTGAAACACAAGGTGCTGTTCACAAAAGGTTACCTCCCTGTGGCTCAACAAGCTGCTTGGTGTACTGTGTAAAACAGGTGAAATAATTTGTTGCTTTCCTAGTATGGAGGGAAGTAGTGCTTTTGATCTGAGGAAAGATCATCTTACAGGGAAGCATCTCTGTGCCCATAATTTGGTTCATCGGCTCTGTGAAGCAGACAAATGACTTTCTGAGGCCAAATAGATGGAAAGGGTCTCAGTTCTCAAAACAGAAAAGATATCTCATTTGAAAAATACAGACTGTTTTACGTTTTAAGTAGATGGAGCAATGAGCTCCTGGGTCATTCATGAAAGAATGTTACCTATTACCATTGAGAATGAGTGCTAGGCTAGCAACATATTTACATTTAAAAATTGCTAAGCTTATTTCCAACCATGATCTTCGTATTGGAAAAATAAAGGAAACTGAGAAGGATGATGAGGAGAATCGTGAGCTGATTCTCCTGTGCCACGTGCTCTAGGTGTCCCTGCGTATGTAGGGGGGTTGGACTAGATGATCTCTAGAGGTCCCTTCCAACCCTAAGCATTCTATGATTCTATGAAATGCTGAGGAGAAAGCCAAGATTGATGAGGAGAATCGTGAGCTGATTCTCAAATGCTGAGGAGAAAGCCAAGACTGAAGGTGAACCCAGCCATGTCATGTTCCCTGTTTAAATTATTTCCATTTCAAAAGATGCTTGCTCCTGTTAGTGGAGCAAGTGCTCCTCCATCCAGTCAATCCCTGATATTTTGTTTATGACCCTCTTGATTTTTAGGGTAAAGAGGCTTTTCAACAATCTGTACTCTACAGTTCCTAAAAGTCAGTTCCTAAATCTGCAGATTTTTTTTGAGCTGAGCTCAGAGACCTTCACCCATCCCTGCTTTCAGTTACAAAATTTATCTGCACATGTAACTGAAATGTGTTACCTAATTCATTATGTTATAAGCAGAGACAAGCAAAGCCTGAATAGCCTGCTATCCTTTCCCTCTCATCTCAGCCTTAATATTTTTGTATGAAGAATGTAAGCTTATCTTTTTTATCTTATCATCAGTGACCAGTGAGAAGTGGGAAGACCACAGAAGGGAAAGAAGAGCAGGATAATTACTGCTCTGACTATCTATCCTCTTTCAAGAGATATAGAGGCTTATTCTAACCATTCACTTACTTGCACTTATCATGTTGTATCGGCTCTATAAAGGAGACACGGTCATCTGATGCTTTTAATCAAAACTATGTAATAAAAACTCGGGAAGCTGAATAGGGCTTTCTTAATGCAATTTCTCTATGTATTCTCTCTCTCTCTTTATAAATAACAAAAAAAATGCAGAACTGAAAACTACTGCCTAATGGTTAGAATAAAGAGCCAAAAATTGTAGTTCCCAACTACATAGTTGTTTTCTATTTTTGGCAAGTCATTTACTTACTTTCTCTTAGTTTCTGACTTCATTTTGTTTCTGACATTACATATAGAATGTATAAATTGTATGTTTATATAAAAATTGTATATTCAATATACAATAGATAAAAGTAAGTAGAATAAACATGTAATACGTATGATAGTGTTTGTAAAGACTAAAGTAGAAATACCTTTATGTAAATGATTCAAAATGCACTTTAATTTCAATAACTGCTTTAATTTTATTATTTCAAGCTATGTGTTTCAATACATTATGTGCCATTGACAATGGACAATTCAACAGCACAGTGAACTTAGCAAAGAGTTATAATGTCATGGAGATGTTACCGTTGCAGTAATGATGCAAGAGTATTCATAGCAGAGCAAAGTCCTGGCTTTTCTTCAGATATTAGTAATCATGAGAAAGTTAAAAATGTATTCCATTTTCTAGTATTTCCCACAACAGTCCAGCACAAAATATAATAGGAGAACTTTGGAAAGCCTCTAATATAATAAAATATTCAGTTTAAAAGGAGAAAGTATGCCCCTCTTTCTTCCATAAATCTACAATAACAGGCACTTGCAGAAAGAAAAAAAAAAAAAAGAACACAGAGAAAACACAGATTACCGCATAATCATGATGTAATTGGTTGAAAGCCACCACGGCTGTTTTCTGTTGCAAGCCATATAAAAGGTTTTTGTCTATTTTAGGTTCAGGATGAAATGAAGTGAGAAGAAGCCTCCACAGATTTAACTTTGCTGGAAGTCACATGAGCAAATGAAATGAGATCAACTTGTAAAGCGAAGGCAAGCTGTAGCTGGAAAGATTTCCTCATGACTGCTGCGTTACTGAACTCAGAGGAGAGCTAAAGCAACGTAGGCCTTAACTACGTAGTTTACGGGGCTGATCACGTTGTACTTCAGTTTGTCCCATACACACTCTTACATCAAACTAAAAAGGGAAAGATGGTAGCTTGTTTGCAGAGCAGCATGGCAGCATAACCTTTAAACACAGCAAATGCCAACACGGACATTAGTCCTTTCCCAATGAGTGCTGTACACCTGGCTTTTTCCATGAACAAGTAAGTGACTTTCCTGTTAGAAGTGTTGGAAACCACTTAGAAGCGTGCTGCATCAATCCAGAGCACTTATAATCACGCTGGTTTTCTTTTTGGGCTGGGGTTTCCATTCACATGTGCACATCCACAGACGGGTCCTCCCCTTCTCCCTTCTCATACTTTCTTATAAAAACAGTTGCTATTTCCTGGCTGGCTTTGTTCCAGGGCTGTGAACTAATTCAGTCTGGCACCTTTTAATTCAATCTGTGACACCCACAATGAACCTAACTTACTAAGAAAAAAAAAAAAAAAAAGACAGAGAGGAAAAAAACATGGGGCTGAGGGAAGTGGTGGGAAATCACAGAATTCCTTAAGTCTTGGGATGTCCCCTGTCCACCTGTGCTAGTGCAGAGAGGGAAAAGTGCCTACTCCAACCCCAGCAAATACCTACCCTGGTTGAAGGGAGGGAACAGTGAGCAAAGCATGGCCATCACAGAGCAGTCAGCACAGCTGCACGCAATAACACCACCATGTTACAGTCCAGCTGCACAGGACAAAGTGTCTCTGTGTTAACAATCAAAGAAAAGTATGGCTGCAGTCAGCAGCCTTTTGGGTTTTTTTTTCCCCAGCAGCTCTTTTACGCTGCTCAGAACCCTCCTTCCAGAGGCAAGTGCTAACTGGCAACAAACGCTTTCAGTCTGCAACATTTTCTGCTATAATGTGCATAACTGTGTTATATATGCCATCACAGGAGAATAATCAGGACACTATTTCCACATTGCTTTCAGGTAAGAGCAACTAGGTACTTAAATAAAAACTATTCAGAAAATAAACAATTAACTTTTCTGACTAGCGGTAAAGCTAGCTACCTTTCCTGCAGCAGATGTATAGGTTCAGTTACAGTTCACTCACCCACATATGCCATTGTATTCCCATCCTCACATCAACTGAAGATACAGCAGACATTTATATCCAGCTTGGAGAGCAAGCTCAAACATCCTCACCATCCTCTGAGCAGAGCACACCGCCTTCAATCTCTCCAGGACAAATTTATAAGGGGTGGAACATTGTACATGTATGAGAACAAGAAGGAAAAAAAAAAACATCAGCTGTATTGGTGTGGTGATTTTGCATGATGTCACTTGGATATCATGCTGTATCTGGCATCTTGCATGCTCTCTGAGCAGGACAAGCTGGGGGAGAACAGCAGGTGAATCTCTATCAAGCACCAGGGCTTCTAAAACATAGTGGGAGCATAGTCAAAAGCAGCTTAGCTTTTCCACATGTGCAGGGGGAGAGGTTTTTTTTTTTTTTTTTTTAAGGTCTCTCATGTTGCATCACAGCTAAAGTGACAGAAATAACTGATGCACCTAGCAGAGAACTAGGCTCTCACAAAGCAAGCCCCCACTTGCAAGAGGCCAGGAATGCATGTGGATGGCTGGGAAGGGAGTCATGGCCTTCTAATGTTCTGCTACAATATAATCTTGGATAAACAGTCACTTGAAATTCACCTCTGTGTGCTGTCATAGCTAATCTTGTCAGAAGTGGTGTCTGGACCAATACAGTGATATTATACAGGACTTTTACATTTTCACAGTTCTAAAAAGTTTCCTTCTCCTACAAGGCCCACACCCTAATGTATTAAGATCGTTGTCTCAGTGACCTAATAAAAAAATGAAACAAAACTCCCCAAATCACTGCTGTCTTGTAATCAAAATTTCCCAGAGTTACCTGTGGAAATTGTGGCTGGGGGGATATAAAAGTTTTCTTTTTTTTCTTTTTTGTGCAGTGCTAAATAAAAAGGAATATCCATCTCTTATTCACAGTTTAGATCAGAGTAGCGTTTTCTGGGAATGGTCCATCTATGTTTCACCTTGTGTGTGAAGAGGAAAGTCATCCGTTGTCCTATTTGCATAAGTGTAACAGGAGTGTTTATCTTTCTTAAAATGAGGTTCTCTTCCATTTCATAAAAATGGAGGTTGTAAATTATTTCCATGAATTTCAGAATAACACAGGGAACAGGTGAAATGTCTCAGGAAAGATAATGCAGTCTCTCAAACAACGTATGTTCTTATTTAAAATACTGATATATTTTGGAGCACACTGTTAATAGCAGGAACACATGAAAATGGTTTTCTATTCATGGAAGAAAAATAACATGCAACTTTCAGTCAAATGATGTCATTATAGCTTAAAGTCAATGCTTTTAAGATCACTGCCTATTTTTTTTTCCTCAGAGGCTTGACTAATATTTATTGTTCGAAAATCAGGTATTTACTCCTAAACTTATGTAGAATATCCAAGAAGGGAGTTACATATCGTCTTCCAGGAAGACAAAACAACAAAAAGCTCATACCATGGGAACTGTCTTAGTGACCAAGATGTACAAGTCCTGTTATACATACATATATATGTTGGTGTGTGTGCGCGTGTGAAACTTTTAAATTCAAATAAAGGAATTACATATAGAACTTACAGAATTCATCAATTTGTTTTCAACAGAAATGTTTTATCTGAAAAACAGGCTAAATACAAGAATGCTCAAAAGAATCCATAAATTTAATGTGTTGACTAGAAAATGGTGGTCGATAACTTTGTCAACCCATTTTACTGAGTCTCACTAATTTGGGGGATTCGTCCCCAAGGTCACTGAACTTGAGGGGCTGGACATAGCCAAAGATAATTTATGCTGAAGCTGTTGTGGAAAATGAAAGCATGTGGCCTGCAAGCTGTCCCATAAAGAGAGCCTGGTCTGAGGATCACCAAGGACCTGGAAAAGCCAACCAGCCAGGGCATTATATGACAGTTTGTACAGCCCACATACATCCCCTAGGTGTTGGAATGGGACATTATGCTGACTAGTCAGGGCTCAGAGGTGGTGATCAAACATCTTACATAGGCTGCTATCATCATGCATTAACTTATCTTCTAAATTTTATGAGAACCATAAAAATAGGACTTTCTTGGATGAATAGAGACATTCTGTCTTTTTCCAAATGTGCAGCTTTCCAAACGTGTCATACAAAGAAAAAGGGGAAACAATACCAAATAAGAGATACAGAGGATTCATAGCCCAGTCTTATTAAAAGTGACAATACAGCAAACAGACTACAACTAATCTGCTTCAGGCCTAATGATACTTGAGAGCCAAAATTACACTTCTTATTCTGGCAATGGTCCCCCTGAATATCATGGGAACGATGCCCGTGAGGTAACATTTTAAATAGAGCAACTGCTGCTGGGCCATGCTTCTGAATGCACTAAATGCCAACCCTGCTCCCATTTAAATCGATAACAAAGTTCCCATTGATTTCACTGCAAGGCACTGAGTGGTGATAATTGAGCAGATTAAGTGATCCTTGGTATGTCAGCTGAGATTTTAGAGGTAGAACAGAAAATCAAGTTGCCACTGACAGATGTGTCTTTGCATGATCCTGACAGCCTAAAGAGGCTTTACGAAGAGAGGGAGCATGGCAAATGTGAATCAGGACGAGGATTTCTAGTAGGGACACAGAACATATCTTTCATGAACAGTCATTTAAAATCTGGATTTATAAAATTGACTTGATATGATACTGGCCAAAACTCTGTATGTTAACCACTTTATACAAGCATCCTACATTTATTATTTCTTTTTGAAAAGCAAATGCTCATCTGTTTTGGACAGTAATTAAGTACTATACAGTACAGACTACTTTAAAATAGCATAAAAGCTAAACATAGATGGTTTTTAATAAACCAGATTTAAACACTAAGTTTAATGAAGCAGATTCTTAAGACAAGCATAATGAAAGGTGAAGGGCTGTTTTCTTTTTATTCAATTTCTTACCCTCTACTCTTCAATCCTGTGTTTAGTTTGGGGTTTAAAATGAATTATTCTCTTAAATGAAGTAATAAGAGAACTAGAGCGAGGAGCTGACCTGTGCAAAGAAATTTATTGCAAGGAAACTCACAGGCAGGGGAAAAAACATCACCATATTAACTACAAAACAGTAAGTGCTAAGACTTTAATAACTTTATTGCAATGAAAATGTTTTTCGTAGAGTCAAAAGAGATTAGCTGCAAGAAAAAATATTTAGGTCTTCAACTTGGAGCCAAATGGTGAAAATTTCAGTTAATCTAAATAGATTTATGGCTCTCATCGCAGTCTGCTCCTTCTGATGATTTGGCACCCTTGTTCTGTAACCAAACACCTTGGGACAGCTCAGACCAGAGAAGAAAGTGATCCTGTGTGCCCTGCTGCCCCTGTGCAGCCTCCATCCCCCTGCTCCCCAGCTTTCGTGGCCATGACACGGGCACATTTCTGCTCTCCAGCCTGGAGGACAGCCCTGTAACAGCTCTTGCATCTCCGGCTCTCTGATAGCAGCCCAGAGCCAGGCAGACAGGGAGAGACAGGGGACACCAGCCATGCAATCGGCCCAAGCTCTGCCCAGCTGGCCAAGGTCCCTTACAGCATCCTCAGGGACCGCATGTGTTCAGCGGGACAAAATGCCTCTTTTTAAAGGGAGCTCATTAATTATCTTCCCCTGGCTTTCAGGGTTTGAACTGGTATATTTGATTTCAAACTTTATAAAGCATTGCCCCCGTATGCATTAGCAATTTTTGCAGCTGCTCTTGAATTTTTGCTAGCATGACCCAGCCTCTCTGAGGGCAAAGAATTTCCCTCAAAGCTTCTGTCCACATTGAAAACAGCCTTGCACTCTGAATATTTCAAGTAGAATTGTTTCTGGCAAACATGCAGTTTCAACACAAAATGAAGTAGACAGGAATAATTTTCAGCTTTCATTTTGCTGATTCCAAAAAGGAATAAGGGGATACATAGGCTTATGAAATCTAGTTTAAGAGAGCAGCAATAAAGGACTCATTAGTTATAGACCAAAATGAAGGTACTGTGTAAAGAAGTGTTCCTTTAAGAAAAGGTTTTGCAAAATCATGAATGCTGTTGACAAATTTGACAAATATTATGTGAAGGAAAAGGGTAAGTTTATATATATGTACACAGACACAGATAAGCACCCACTTACATTTACTTAATACTCCTTTGAATATTATCACAAGGGACATAATATACATCAGAGTTGCAAATTATAATTTGCAATTGCTAGATGATAGGACAGTAATAGTGTTACTTGAGCAATATTCTTCCTGTATTTATGTTAATAAACATCATACCAAAACCTGACTGCTTTCCTAATGATCATATTTAAATTTTAGCCACTGATATTAATAGAAAGACTCCTTGTGATTGCAGTGGACCATGATCAGGCAACTGTGGCAGCTGTGTTTTTGCTTTACTGGAGAGAAATGCTAGGATGTGAGTTTCTTTCCCAGCAATGCTAGCACATGTCACCATAGGTAAGAAAGATGAACTTTGTGCTTGATGGGCAGTCTTAATGACCAGGAGATGCCCAGGGAACCAGCACAGCCCTCAAGCAATGCTCGTGTCCTGCTCAGGTACACATGCGTGCAAGTTCTGTCACGTATCCTGCCCACCTTTCCTGCACTGACCATTGAGGAGCACAGCTCAGAGTCAGTTCCCCTTCTGTGAAAATATAGACATTTTGCAGAAAGAACATAAAAAAACCCCCAAATTTTGCTCTGCAACAGCAACATTGCCCTCTGGTCAGCTCTAAATATGAATTAGACAAGTTTGTTTCAAACATGTCTGAATAGCCTTAAACCACAGTGCTGTAGTCAAACTTCTCAATTTTAAAAGCTGCTCTTGCTTTATACATAATTGCAAATACATCCCTCACCATCTTAGAATACCTTTGAAAGACAATAAATAATTCAAAATTTGTAGCTCCCCAACATGTCTCTAGATCTAATGCTGAGCATATTACAGAAATAAGAGTGAAAGGAAATAAATACAAAAGGGAGAAGTCAAAAGTAAAGTTCTACCAGGGTTCCCTTGTAAGGTCACCAGAAGAGTTTAAAGCTCCCTAAAAGCAGATCCTAAATTCAGTTTCTTTTTTCTTTGTCTATGTTCCTCTGCTCTTTTTCTCTCAATCTTCATCCTTGTCCTCCTCCTTTCTGCTCCTCCAGCTTGAAATTCCATTCTCTGCCATATGTTTCTCATTGTGATCCACCTTCCATTTTTGGTCATACAGCAAAATGTGGTTTGAAGATCCAAGAAAGTCAGAGCATGTTGACACAAGAACATTGGATTCTAGGTTTTGTCAACACTGTGCTGAAGAGCTTTGGGCCTTGAATCAATTTTAGCCTCCTTGACCAAGAAAACCCTGCAGAGACTCAGACTAAGATCAATGAGAACAGATTTTTCAACTGAACAGAGCCATATAAGTATATCTTGCACAACAGGGGAGTGTTTTTTATTTTCAGTATTATCTGCCCTTGCTCTAATATTAAATCCAAACACAGCTCAATTTTGCTTGGCATACAGCTCTGTGTAATAAAAACAAAAAGCTTTCTTATAGGTGATATTTAATAATTAAAGCTTAAAGACAAACCTGAAATTCAAAGAACCAAATGGCTTTGGCTTTTTATAAATTGAGATAGAGAAACACACCTGAGCGACTCAGAAGTCTCATGGCAACTCAGAAATATGATGGAAATCCCCATCCCTTTCCAGGTCACTTGGGGAATTTCTTGGAGGAATACTGTGCTGTCACACATCTGGGCAACTGAGGCCATGTGAAAACAGTCCACTGGCTACCAGCTGAAAGTCCTGTAATTCAGCTAAAAACATGTGTTTAAAGGCAGGGAATGAAAGAGGGCATAAGGGGAGGAGAACTAAGCTGATGTTGATGTTATTTGAAGTTTGCTTTAATTCATGCTCTGCCAGATAGCTAAAGATCAATCTTCAAACCATTCATTTTAATGTATTATATTTCTGACTTCCAGCTAGCTATCAGTTGGTGTAATGTAAGTTTTAATTTTGGCAATATCAAGTTGTCATTGTGTTTGCATTTTTACTCACACTTTCTTGGGTTTTGTCATAATCAATCTCATGATTTAACAGCACTTACTTTCCTGCATGAGAACAGGTGTAGTTAATTTTAGAGATGGGAAAAACTTATAAATTACCTATTTTGAGTGCAGTTGTACTAAATCTCATTGGCTTGGAAGATTCCTTAGTTGCACAGACATTTTCAAGGGAAAGTGAAAAATGAAACAGAAGATGGTCTATTGATGTTCTGGATAGAAATCAGGCTAATCTGATTAAATTTGAAAAAAACTAATGATTTGTGTAGCTAGGATTCTAAACTCTGCATCAAAATATCACTTTAATATACTTCCAGCAGAGCTATTCACAGCAATCAGCTGACTATAGATAATCATAGCAACTAGCAAAGGGAGGGAAGAAAAAAAAAAAAAAAGTTTTGCTAAGAGAACAGAGTTATTCTAGTGCAGCTCATTTGTTGAAAGAATGGGGATTAAATCATTTGACTCAAGTATCTCAAGATACTCATTAATATTGCTCATTTAATCCAGTGCATGCTTACACAGGCAGGCCTGGGGGGTGCTCTTGGCGCCCACAGCAACCCTTTCCCATACAGTTACTACTTGCCATTCGCACAAAATACTCACTTTGGTCCCCTCACAGAGCTAGTGGACCAGGAAACCTGTCCCCAGAGGACAGGATATAGTCTGGGGTTCAAGTCATATCTCACTCCCCTTTTCACAGGTAGGGGAAGTATTCTGAATTTAGATAAAATTCAATAAGGTACGGTTTACTCTGAAAAGAGACAAAGCAATCTTAAGATTCAACATTTCTATACCAAGTGATGATGCTGAACTGTCCTAAGCACCCTCAAAGTACTCTAAGATCACAATGGTGCAGAGACACAGAAATGCAAGGCAAAATACATTGTGCCTTCCAGGCAGCTTTCTTGGCTTGAGAAAGATTCAGAGCAAGAAGTTTGGTGCACGCAATGCAGCCAAGAGCAATTCATTTTGAAGATGCATAAAACAGTGAAAATGCAGGAAACAAAAATCTACACAAAAACATTTATCTACAGCTTTGATCTTTCAGGGTCATGGAAAACTTGCACATAGAACATATGGGAGCTGATGAAACGCGTAGTGGTAATGAGAACAGAAGACAAGAAATTATAAAGATGACAATAAAAAACAATAGGAGACAACTCCTAGACCTCACACAGTTTCTTTTAAACAATGGGAGGAAAATCTTTCAGGAATTCAGTCAGACCTGAGAAGAAATAGGATTTTTGGAAAAAATGGCTGCTGGCTCAAGTTTGACTGAATGACCTTGACGGTGCACATTAGAGCTCATTGTTACACCAGGAGCTGAAATAGAGAACAGACCATGAGAAAAACCTCTCAGATATTTCCTCCCATCAAATTCCTTTGTTATAGGACTTTTATAGCACTTAGTAGTAATTTCATGACTAATGTTCTTGTACAAATTATAACAGTATTATATATTCTGTTGCAAGATTTCTCCTTATTTATTTATTAAATCATCTTTATGGAAGCTCCTCAGCTGCCAGCCAATACTGACAAGATTAATTTCAAGTGACTTTAATAGTGACTTTAATATGGAAGCTGAGAAGTCCAGCAAGCTCAAAATATTTCTTTACCAAAACTGGACTGAAGATTGTTTGTCTGCTAGTTCATTCTTTCATTGTTAGAAACCTTTCACCTGAGTCTTTGCCATCACTCATGACCTTTAACTGCTTTGACAAGGGTTGAAGAAGAGTGTCCAAGGTGCCAGTGTGAAGCCTGAGGAAAGATCTAGACTGAGTCTGCTCTTTATCTCCTGCTTTCAGGATAGGTAGGTCTTAGGGCTACTATAAAATCTCTTCTCCATCCTTTTCTGGGGTGGGGGGGAAAAAAAATCAGAGACATGTCAATGAAGAGGCCAGAGCCATGGATTTCACATGAGTCAAGGAAAGAGAAGAGCTGCTTGGGCTGTCCCTTCCCTGGGCCACATCCAGCTATCAAAGTAGAGGTGCTTCAAAAGAAGATGAGCTTATTTGCTCAGCTACTATATCTTTTCTGATTTCTCTTCTTATATTTTCACGCTCTATACACTGGTACTTTTCTAAGCCCTAAGGCACCCTCCAGCTTACAGCCTGATTACACCAATACCTTCTCAAATTGTTATTCTCTCTGCTTTACTAGCAGCTAACTTGGGCTCAGTACAGTTAATCATGGTGCATCTTCTGCCATTTTTTTTTTTTAAATCAGAAGCATGCCCTTTAGAAATTCATCTAATACACAAATTACATTAGAAAGAGGCTTCTAAAACAGTTTGTATGAATCTCAGGTTGCAGGAGGTGCCAGAAAGCCTGTTTATATGTTCATGATTAGCATCATGTCTGAAATTGCATTCTCCTAATTAGCTCTATTAATAATTAATAAAAAGTCTGTTTGCTATAGGGTAGCTGGCATTCAGTACCTCGTAACTGCTCAGCTCTTCAAGAAAAGAGATACCCTCTTGCTCTAAGCAGCCGCAGAGGAACTCCCCCAAATGGGAGTTGCTCACCCTGCAGAGCATATTCTGTGGGCAGGAATATTTCATCCTTTTGTAAGTTTCCAAAAAGATTCTTCTGACAGGCCGTGAAAACCAGCATGATTTCTCTTTTCTCCTGTTTAGCTTTGTTCAAGTTCAACACAAACAGCTTAAATTCAGTGCAGTTCCTGGAACAAAATATACTGCCAAGGGCTGAAACTATTAAATCTGTTTTTATCTGTTCCTCATGAATATCACATGCCCCATTGAATTATGCTGTTCATAAGAGTTCTGAGGTTAGTGTTGTCTCTACTAAACGGAAACCAATTAAAACTTCACAAAAAGCACTTGTGATAACCTATATACACATATCCCTCTATGGTGCATTATAGCATCCTTTCCAGTGATGCTGATTAAACAGATTCATAAAGGTTGTGGCTGAACACTTACTCTTACTAGCCATACACATTTGCTGTGATGCCTTTTTCAGAAGGTTGGCACAGGATCCATGAGATACCCATGACATTTTCACCTCTTAAAGATCTCTGCTTTTACAAGGCTTGCACCAGGGTTTGGCTTAGGGACCTCTTAAATGATATATGAGCAACTAGGTATTGCTCACTTAACACTATTAATCCTGGGACAAGTCAGTCATAGGGAGACTCATACTTCACCAGCTGGGCACATTACATTCATTCCACACTAAATGACTAAAGCACAAGTGCTAGAGGGAGAAAGCAGCATGTTGCATGAGCAACACAAGTATTTAATCCAGAACTTCATTTACAGAAGGACAAGGACCAAATCAGGAACATTTATGCAGCTAGCTGGGAAGAAACCAGGGAACTTCAGAGTACTTCCATCTGACTCTGCTACATCTCTTTCCACCACACCAGCACCATACAAAGTGAGAGCTGGGCCACATGGGCCCCCTGCTTGGCTGAGGAAAGGGGCATAGTGTTGGCAGTTAGCCTTACACAGCCTTAACTCCCACAAATGAGTACTCTCCTGCACAAGACTTACTGTTGGAGACTAGGTAGGAAGCAGTAAGTAGGACTGGAAACATCTGGTTCTCATATCCATCTTCCCTTTCTCTCCCTGCAGGATGCTTCTGGGCTGCTTCTCCTGGGTGCCTCTCTCCTCTACAGAGTTGGCAAGAGCAAGAGAAAAAAAAAAAAAAAAAGCAACATCTTCCCAAATGCCTTCAGGGAAGATGATACTGCTTATCACAGCAGGAGATTACAGCAAGTATCTGGGTCTACAAGCTGTGAACTGAAGCTGTGATGAGGTGTCCAGACTCCCTCCTGTTGCTGTGGCTCTCATTATGCAAGAAACACTGTTTTTGAGTTGTGTTGGGCAGGTAGGAAAGCACAAGGGAAAAAGGAAGAAGAATCTGTTGGAAAGGGTCATAAATAGCAGTTGGATTGAGCAGTGGACATCTCTGCTGTGGTTGCAGGGTATTCCTCACCAAAATGAAGTCATATGGTCCGTACAATTTATTGCCCATAAATATATTCAGTACCTAAGTTGAAACTAACATGAAATCAAGTATCAGGAGAAAAACACAGCTGTACTAGGTTAATAACTCAAACTGTGCTAAAACAGAGTACATTTTTAAACATGATACATAAACTGTATTCTTTAATGATTTTTTTTCTAGAGGGTCCAATATTACAATTAAAATATCATATTTAAGCAACGAGTTTCGATAAGGAAACCAGGAAGTGAAAGGGAAGAAATTTAAAAAGAAACTGCCTGAAATAAAGAGCTGAACTGTGGTTTAGCTGATTTGAAATAAGGTCCCTGCTCTGCACAGTTACATTTTCAGTACAGATTGAGAGACATTAGTTGCTGGTGGGCTCTTTGCAGCTTTGAAGACAAATAGGAAAACTAACTGCTTATTGACATCAACTTTTTTCAATTTTAGTAGTTAGTCATGCAAAATTTTCTTTAATGGCCAGCATTCCAGCCAGCTGACTCAGTTTTATGCTGTGGGTTATTTCTGGAGACTGAAAAGCCTTAACCGTCTTACAGGAAACAACAGCACTCAATCAGTCACACTAGCTAAGTAATAACCCAGCACATTGATACATGCTTTCCTCGCTGCAAATTCTGATAAGAAAGGGCAGTCTTGCAATTTATTGCTATTCCTCTTCTCATCCAAGAAAAAAAGTACTGCTTAACCTGCTTTCTGATGATGATACAAGAGCATAAGAGAAGGTTGCTCGTAAGAGAGTTATCACAACTAAGGGTGATGCACCAAGGTGAGAACCTGGATAGTCTGAAGTCACAGCCAGATAAATTCATTGTATTTTGTGCTCTACAGCAGAATTTTGACATCTCTACTACTTCTGATAGTACTTTGAAACCTCATGTTATCATAAGTTGCTTCACCATAATGGTGACATACACTCAACTTATTACTTATCAACTCCTGTTCTTAGGTTCTCCTCTTCATATTTTTCCACTCATTGTAGAAGAAAAAAATCATTTCAGCATGCTGAACTTTCCCATCACACTCTCAGAGAGGACAAAATGACTTTTTGCTACCTGAGGGAGAGAGATGGCTGCAGAAGGGAGAGATCAGGACTGCAGAGAAAAGCAGAGACAGATGTTACATTGCCCCACAAAAAAAACACCACCTGAAGGTCTGCCATGGACCTCCAGGCCAGGAAAAACTGAGCTCTGACTTTCAGGAGCAAAACTGCTGCTTCAGATTCTGTTATGCTGAGCTTTAGGATATAGGGAGCATCAAGGATGTTTGCTACAATTTAATGCTACCATAAACTCCATATAAGTTTTAAGCTTGTAGAACCCAAAACTTGCTCATGTTTAAGAATTTCCAACTGTCTTACTTTTCACTTGGACTTCTGACTAATTCATCAGGCCACACGCTGATTTGGTGTCACAGTGCTCAACCAGCAGGAAGGGAGAAAACAGACTTAATTATTTTCCAAGATAGATGGGTACTAGCAGTAAGGTTCAAAAGACAAAATAGGAGCAGGAAGCTGAAAGGATAAATCAAATATTAGGCTCTGTGCTAGAATGTTTGTGGATAACAATGAAAGCACAGGCAGATATTATCCTTTTAATTTAGTAATATTGCTTCTCAACTCAGCATATGTATGTTTTAAGATTTCCTCCTTGATAGAGTGGTCCATAATTACAGGTCATCCCACAGATATTAAAAATACTGAGATGATGCTGAATTACAGCTAGACAAGACCATAGTTATTTTCCTTAACATCACTCACTCTTCCCTTCTTTATGTGCATACTACTGACCAAGATGGGAATGCAGCCAAGGCAAAGAAATAGTGTCTACATGAAAATTCAGTGATCAATCTTTGATCAATATCCATAGAAGATCCTTAGCTTTCAGATTAAGCTGCAACTTGAAACGTCTAACCTTGCATAAGTTGAGTTAGTTTAATTGCTTGAGTAGTCTGAGTCTAGCTAAACCATTTAAAAGCAATATTAACAAATTAACAGTTTGATAAGAAACAATTATGCAGTTATGGGATGAGGAGAAAATTATATCTGCATGTGCTTTTATTGCTCCCCTTAGACATTTCAGCATCGAACACAACATTAAATTTACTAAGACTTAAAAAAAAAAAAAAAAAAAAAAAAAAAAAAAAGGGGAAAAAAAAAAAAGGGGGGTAAAAAAAAGCTTTAGAAATAAAAAAAAGAAAACAAGGAGCTGAAATATTAATAACAACATAGTGGTAATGAGGATAAAGTACCAGCATCAGGCACTCCAGGATTTCAATTGCAGGTGATAATCTAAAAGACTCAGTATCTAGTGAGGCCCCTGCTGAAAGTCCGGCACTTTCAGCTGGCCCCCCAAATTCAACTACTGAGTAGCAGAGCAGGAAGATTTATCTGGAAGCCTTTTCCAGCAAAGCACAAGCACTTCATTTGTGAGCATTATATAAACATCACGGATCTTGCAAGATCTTACTGTAAGGGCCGTTTCAACAGCAACTAGCAGTGGTCACGAAAAAGACAAACTCAAAGTGTATTAACACTCTACAGAAGTTTGGATTGCAGATAAAATCCCATCTTTCAAAAAGGTGTTTTTTTTTTTTTTTTTAAACACATAAGATAAGGTGTTAGTTTGGTGTTTTATCAAGTTCATAGGATCTTAAAAAACAAATCTCAGGAAATTATTTAAACTGCTTACCTCTGCTAGGTTTTTTCATTACCATTTCAAAAAGGTGCAGCAAATTATGCAAGAGGGAAAGATATTTTGCCTTGCATAAGTTAGTTCAAAACTCATTAGAATTATGTGGAAAAACAAATTTACATACTAATTAAGCTGATACATATTTACAGAATTAGTCTTTTCTTGAAGAAAGGTATTTATGGAAGTAAACACTAATTTCTTTCCTAGAACAATTGGTAACAACAACAGAAGAGATTCATGTAATGATTTTAATAGCAGGAATATTGTTGCAGCTGTAACAGTCCAGGACAGGGGAGAGGAGTCATTATTAAGGAGATCTAATACCTTTTTATTAGACTGACATAGCCATAAAACACTGAAAAAAATGGAGAGAGAACACATAGCTCAAAGAAGCAAATGCAGAAATAGGGTAAATCAAACTGATGTCCTCACAGAGAACTCTTCAGAGAGCGCTCCACTACAGATGCCAGCACCACAAGGTTTTGCCCTAGCTGGGGTTCAGGATCACACAAATGTGTGCCATTGGGGAACTAATTAAATACAGCTGCGCCAATGCACATTCACCACTTTAAAAGAAGCATTTTAGTTTTAAAGAGGTTATGCTTCATCAGAGCTCAGGCAACAAACTAAGAAAGATGTCATTCAAGATGATTTGTTCTTCTGGAATTTTATTTATGACTGCTATACTTAAAACCACATTGAAGTGCTGGCCAAAAATGGGCTTAAATTTGGATTAACCCCGACTAAATTTTATCCTAAAGAAGATGGTTTTGTATTTATATCAGAGATTCAAGTCAAAAATTCCCTCTCTTATCCCACCCCTCTAGTTAAGCAATGTCAAGCAAACTGAAGTCTAAACATTGTACTGAGAAAGCAGAAAAACTGCAATAATTTATAGTCAGGAAGGCCCATTCACTTGTAATGAAATGAAGGTGCTTATTACAGAGATAAAATTTAAAACCTCAAGCTAAGGTAAAAAGCTTTATGGACATAACCAAGAGCTGAGGCATTTTGTACATTAAATTAACACACTCAGCTCTTCTGAGTTTTCCAGTCATCTTGGCATGCATAAACCTAAACACTTCTAGGATCAAATTGGATGCATGTAACAAACACTTCTTAGCCAGTCACGTGTTCAGAAAAGTTTTAGTATTTTTCCCACTATGCACACGCATTTATGTATATAGTCACAGAACACGATCTGATACTGTTAAACAAAATGTTCTCTTTACACTGGCGCAGATTCACTGGTGCTACTATTTTTGCTTCCGATATAGGTGCAAAAAAAAAAAACCAACAAAAAAAACCCAAACAGTTTTACATTTAAAGAGTGAAATGAAAGCCATGTTTCTGAATTTTATAATTCATTTAGCTCTTAGTTTGTTGGAAATACTGTTCACAAGCATTGCAGTACTATCTCTGGAGAAATGGTCTGGACTGGAACATTGCCCTCTGAAGCACATTTTTGTCAAGTTACAAATGTAGAAGTTATTGAATGTGATTAACAGCCTGTACATTAAATGTGTAAGCTAGTCATTGTGCAGACAATGGAGGTCTAAAATCAGACTATGAATTACACAGCTGGGGAATGCACCAACCATTCTTTTCCATATAAGAAGGGAGATTCCCAGAGGGTTTTTGTTAAAATGTAAACTAGGTTTGACAGCAATGTAAAGAGTTCTCTTAAAAATGCGTTTCTACACTTGTGCAATCTGAGAAAACTGGGCTGAGTAGAAATGATGTTGAATAATGTACCACTCCTTTAGAAGAGTCATGTACTAAAGATAGTTTGGGGGGATATTAAGAGGGAGTAGATATTTCCAACCACTTCACTTAAAAACATGAGTGCTGGGAAGCTGTAGAATATGAAATGGCCAAAATCTTTATGCTTATTGGGTTTAAGCAAAAAGGAGGGAGAGAAAAATTTATAAGATCAACTTCTTTAGAATAGGAAAAGATTGCCTTTTTCTTTCGAGACTTTTTAAGTTGCGTATGTAACTAGTATTTACAATTATATTTTGTTGGGTTGCTGGCGACACTCAGTTGAAGAAAAAGTTGCAGCTCGTTAGTTTAGCACCAGTTAAGTATACATCATAAATAAGTTTTCTAACAAGAAACTTTTGTTTTTTTCCTCTTCTCACCTAATAGGTTTGAGTAGATCACAATAGTGACTTTTTGTTGTTTTTTTGGGGGGTTACAGAGGTAACAGAGCCTATTTATACATCAAACAACAATTTACCAATTTACTTTTGCATGCACATTTTGGAGACAAAAGCGATTTTTATATTTTAGCTGTACTTGGCACTAATATATTCCCTGTAAAGCAACATATTGAGTACTATTGGAACCGATAAAGAAACATTTTTCATTCACCAGGAAGACATTGATCCTACATGTTAGCTCACAACCCTCCTTCCATGCAGCTTTGTTCCTTCAGCTTTTGTTGAAACTTTAAAGAAATGTTAACATTGAATACCCATTGCAATGAAATAGATTTTGCCAAAAACATTAAATGGTTGATGGGGTTCTGACTCTGAAGGGAATAAGTCAGATAAAAATAAAATGAGATGCTACACAACTCTGCCAACTTCCTCTACATTACTCTGACTTTCCAATTACAGTGATAGATACAGAACTAATTTGTTCCACGAGCAATGCTCCTCTTCAAACTTGTGTCCAAGTTTTGCAGTGTTGTAGTCTTAAATCATACAGCTGAAATCCTTCCACCAGAGTCCTTGAGTCAAGCCCACAGGAAGAGGCAAACAGAAGTGAGGTATCAGAAAAGTAAAGGCAATCCTGTAGATAAAGGGATTCATAAATCAGTTGCATCTCAGTGCAGCCCTCACAACAGCATAGGAGACAAGCTGCAGATTTGAGCTCACTGTTGTCCAACTTTGCCAACTTGAAAAGCATCAAGAGCCAAAATCCAGATTCATCTGGGCAAGTACTCTGGTCAGAAGTGTGCAATCTCTTCCCTTCAAATGTACAGATACAGCTGTACTAATGTGAACCAAGAAATGCCTGCTACTCTCCAAAATTATTTCCTCTAGTCATTGGAGTTTAACTGAGAAACATTTGTTTACAGTGATTGTGACAACTAGACAATTATTGTCCCTGCCTTATGGTAGCTAATGGTCTTTTCTGTCAAATAACCACAGCTGCAATAACTTTATGGTTTATTGCTCATGACAAAAATTTGACTGACCAAGCAATAAATCTCCCTTTCTAAACTTCTGAGCTATAAAAGAAGGAGTTTAACTACATTACCTTGCTCTTCACTACTGAATATACTGTAAAATACTTAAAAATGAATTACTGTGTAGCTCCTCAAAACGAAGTTTTAATGTAAATAGCCCTCATGTAATTTATAGTATTCTTGTTTGTGTAACATTCTAGCTTACTGGCATTTGTCCTATGAATATACTGTTTTGGAAATCACGCACCAAGGTTATAAAACATTGTTTTCCCAATGCAGCATTTTAAGAAAAAAATTCTCGGTCTTTAAACACTTGTCTGGTAAAATCTTTTCAGCTTAAAAATATCATGGTGAACATGTACTTTCATGGGGGAAGGACCCAACCTTGCAATTGTACAGGTATGCAGTGAAGTATTCAAGGCTACAGACCAGGCACGAATCTTACTCATATCCCAGAGACCTTGGAAGAGCCAAACACCTTGTACCAAAAAGAAGAGAAAATAATCCTCTGGGGCAGGAGGGGTGGGTTCAGAGCAAAACAAATTGCCCACGTTCTTGCCAATGAGAATTGGTGTTGCCCAAACTACAGAACAGGGCAATTACCCTACCCTGCTGCTGTTGCTGCTAACGCTTTAGCGTTTGTCACACTAATGCACAGGAGCATTTGATTCAAATAAATGAAAACATTCAGACTCAAAAGCAAAAAATACTGCTTGTATGGGAACCACCAAAACATGTTATTGCACTTTAAGTCAGATGAACATAATTCCTTCAAATTAGTCACTCACTTCGTTGTACATATGGCCTGAAATATCTACAAATAGTGTTTGAGAAAACACTTGCACAAACTGTGCAAATGCACTTAGTAAAACATTAGATACTATTTTTTTCTGAATTGTATTGTCTTCAGAGCACTCTTGGACTAAAAATACAAGACCTTTTCATTCATGAAATGGATGATTTAAATCCTCAAATCTTTCTTTCTCTGCATCCTCCCAATTCTAGCTAAGGGACCAAAAGGTTGAATACCAACAACCATTGTGCTTTTCCCAGAGAAAGGCAGGAAGAGAAGAAAAAGGCATCCCCATATTAATTCAAACCTGGACATAGAGAAATAACAGTGGGATGACATAACATGGAAGTGGCAGGGAACTCATTTGCATGCTGCAAAGTTATGTATGATTTGGCTGTACTAGACAGCTTCATTGAAAACAAACCATCTTTTATCTTCCCAATATTTAAAACACATACACATGAGATGCAAAAAATTATTTCCAGCAAACAAGTCAAAAGAATAGATCTAAAATCAGTAAAAGAGAAACAAAGTGAAGACTAAACCAAACTTTGCTGCACTGCAGTCTTAAAGGGTCACTATAATTTATATATTGTTAACCAGTTTCATATTTCTATCAGTTTAACAAATACTAATGTATATTTTTTAGAATATCAGTGATGATGTGGCATCTTTAACTTCAGTTGGTTAGTCATTTACTATCTGAAAGTTAGAACTCTACTTCTCCTTTAGATACTGAGTACATTTTTTGATTCTGTAAGAAATAAAGATACAGCAGCTTTCTAATTCTGCATTTGCTCCCTTCCGCATCCATAGTCTACTGATTTTGGAAGGTAACATTTCAAATAAGGCAGTTTCAGTGGTGTTGTCCTCCCCACAGGATATAACATTTTATCATGACACTAAAGAACCCTGTAAAGCAATTAAATTATTCAAACATGTCACTTTTTAAATCCTTATTTACATGTTTAACTTTTCTAACCCAAGTAGCAATTTTGTCAGTGCTGGAAGGCATGTGCTGAACAGTCTGCATAAGCCCCTTCAGCTTCAATGACACTTAAACATATGCATAAGGCCTGATGGGATCAGGATTTAATTAAGAGTGTAATAGATATTGATCCAGCACTTTTAAAAATATTCAGACCCTAGGATTCCTTCCATCACCTTGTTTTTCCCCCTCCTCAAAATACAAACTTTATGTCTCAAATTTCACAAATATTGGCATTTCGTTTCCATATTTGATAGCTCATTTGCTCTCTCCACATGCTGCCTGTCTGACATTCATTGCTCTGCAGCAAACTGGTCTACCTGTTCAGCCACCACATCCTACAAAAGAGATTGTGCCTCAGGACTGCTTTAAAAACCCTTTCCTCCAACACTCTGGCTGATTGGAAGTGGGAGGGAAGCAAGCACTGCAGAAACACTGCAGAAAGCAGGTTTTTGGGCCCTTACTCTACATAACACAAGCATTACAAGTTTCCTCAAAGACCATCACTTTAAAAACAAAGCTTAAAAGGAGGTATGGTTTCAGGCTGCTCTTGCCAGCTCTAGACTTTTGGCTTTCCAATTTATTTTTGAATTTCCTGCCTAGTGTGATGAGGCAGTGAGTTGTTTTGCCTGTTTGCTGTTAATGATATTAATGCCTGAATAAGCAAACTGAGAACTCCTCATTCTCCCCAGATAAAGCGATATCACCACTAGCCTGTGTATGCACAGACTCCTTAAATCCTTTCAGAAACTAATCGGGATCAGTAAATGTTTAGCTTCCTTCCTCTATCTCTGACTAGCAGTACTATTTGCGGTAGGAAAGGCAGCCAAATATTTTCTTGGCTTTAGATTTTTTTAATACTGGGTCCACTCAAACAGCACATATATGGTTAATTCCCTCTCAGCTAGGGAAGAACGTTGCTAGCAACAGTAGCTATCGAAGTCCTTTATAGATAATTAGATACAGCTTGCACTGCTGATAAAACAGTGGCCAAGAAAGCCTTGCCTTTTTCTCCTCTGTGCTCTTATGTCTCAGATGAGGTTCATGATGTTGACTTTGAAAGAAGTCCCTCATTGACGCACCTAAGGAGGTTAGCAGAAACATGGGAGAGACTGCACACTGGTCCCGTAGGGCCCGCGGAGGCCCTTGGTCTTTCCCTGCCGTGATAAGCAGGGCTGGCATCGGGGGGTAGCTCAGGTGCTGAAACCTCCCCTCTCAAAGGGGACCCAAAAGACAGAAACAGCAGTATGTTGAGTTAAACCTGAAACTTGCACAATTTTTTGTGCTTTGTTAAATTTGAATGACTAATAGACGATTTGTTATCCGCATACAATTCTTTATAACTGATAGAAAGAAACACAAAACAAGACATATGCTTTATTTAAGCTAATAGCCTATTAATTTACTTGAAGTGCCTTATAGTTCTAACCTCAGCTAAAGTTGCAGACAAATGAAGTCTAAACCAAGTCACACACAAGCCTACAGAGTTAAGGTCCCCTTTCAAGTACCCCTTTGTCCAAAGAACTACCAACATCTTCCAAGTAACAAATGAAATATGGGGGGGGAAAAAAAGTTTCTTTCAAGAAAATACCTAACTTGGGGAGAAGGCACATAGAGAAAATAGAATAAAAGAGCCTACCAGCATGAGTCCTTCCCAAAACCAAGCACAAAGAGCCCCTTCTGCTGTTGCTGGCTCTGCTTCATGGCTGTTTTTGTCTGTGTATCTTTCCCACCTGATGAGCATCAGCCTTCATCAGAGTACCCAAAGGGGATGGGTTGTAGGTGATTCTGCTTGTTACAAAGGGCATTTCCCTGGGAAAGGCTCATCTTTTTACCCTGTCCCAGCCTGTCTTCAACTGTGTGTAATATCAGCCTTGTTATAATACCTTTTTAAAAAATATTTTGAAAAAATATCCTGTATGAGAAGTGAGGTAACTCAACGCTGTCTGATTGTCCCTTCAGGTAGCTAAATTCAGAATCTATCCTGGAAAAAAAATCTCTGCCTGATGCTGGAACAACGTTATTCTTTATTCTTTTGGTATGCAAATGTTTCAGGAGTGGGTACAGACCTTGCTCTACGTGGTGATCGGCCAAACAGCTAAGACTGCATGTCCCAAAGGACAGCTCCATGTGATGCATGTCAGGAGCGTGGGGACAGCTGCCACACAGACAGGACCCACAAGGGCAACCTGGCTCTGACTTTTTTTTTTTTTTTCTGTATGTATTAGTACATATATCTATGTATGCATTTGGAAAACAAGGGAAGGGATTTATAATTGTATACTACAATTTACAGACCCGTAGACTTTGGAGGTGATAGAAATACTAGCACCATTCCTCTTGTAGTAAAATAGCTCTTTTTTTCATTTCCTCCAATGGAGCATCCCTGAGGCACTTAGCCATCCGCTCTTGGTCCATGCACATTTTATCTGTTTAAAAGCATTTAATGGTCTACTCTCCTTTAGCCTTTGGAGACTTACTGGAAAAAAAAAAATCCTTCGCCAGGTTAAATATTTGTTTTTGTGAGGCTGAGACCCAGTTTGCCTTGCTAATGCTTGCTTCTAATCCAGCTACTTTAACCAAATGGAGATTAGATGGGGACACCCTCAGAGGAGGATCGCAAAAATTAGCTGTAGCTCTTTTTCCTGTTATCACGCTAGTTTACTGGTGGTAATTTTCCCATGCAAACAAAAAGTCAAAAAAATGTAAAGAAAATAAAAGAAATCTTGCTTTTTTTGTGCTTGAATAATCCCTTCAGGAAGGGGCCCCGCTGCCCATGCAGGACCCAGCAAAGGGCACCAGTGGCAGGACTGGCAGCTCTCACTGCTCTCCCTCCTCCTGGGAAGTTAACTCCAGATGAAAACTTTTCTTTATCCAGAGCTTAGATGTTTAGTTAAATCATTGCATATGTACTTTATATTACCTATTACACACGACACAAAGTATTTGTCTGATTCTAATTAGCCCAGCGTTATTTGAACATCACGGGGAAACTCAAATTAGATCAGAATATAGAAAAAGTTCAAGTAACATTTAAGCAGCATCATAGTGTGGCTGGACTCTTACCAAAGTGTCTGTCAAAGTGGCACTGTGGAACTCCATATTTAATGTCTTCCAGCAATTTTCACAATAAACTTGCTCACCATAAAAAAAAAAAAAGAAATACAGCAGTGGTAATAATCTAACTGCTTTTAAAATGGAGTTGGACACGCTGATAAAGGGGTAAGAAG
Source organism: Tinamus guttatus (assembly GCF_000705375.1). The sequence continues at coordinate 18,798 of NW_010578791.1, read as the reverse complement.
ATATCAGCCTTGTGATAGCCCGTCTGAGAGCTGGCAGAGGCCCTCTCTACTCACACACACACGTAGCACGAGCCAGCCTGGCCCTGCTGAAATCGATAGGCTTGCTAGATGCACAGCAGGGAAGCGCTGGCCACATCCTTTGCTATGTGTCAAGCACTCAAAATATCCAGTGGCAACTCCCTTGCTGGGATCACACATTGAAGATCCAGCTTTTTATTAGTGCATTCCTACATGATTAATTAGGTGCTTATCAGATATCCCCTGCGAGGGCAAGAGCTGGGTTTTTTTTTGTCTGCGTTGCCGCAGAGCCTTGTCTTGCAGGGTAGTCGGTCACGGGTAACCCACGTTTATTTGGCAGTGAGTAATCTAGAGCGCAGCCTCGGCCCGTTTTGGAGTTGCTGGGGTGGAGATCTTCAGCCACTGGGTGCCAAACTGACTTCTGGCTGCCAGCTTGGTGTCTTCCCAAGCTCGGCCTATTTACTTTGGTGAGCGGTTCTGGGTTTGATGCAGGGTGCTTTTATCTCATCCTAGAGGGTCTTTTCTTTTTGCTGTTCAGAACGGAAGCGCTGACCTCCCATGAAGAGCCAAACAACAGCAGGATTACTTTTGTTAGGCTTGGGAGGTGCATAAAATTCTGCTTTACATTGATCCAGGAAAAAATTACAAAGAAAATGATGAGCTTGCTTGGAAACCAGAAATGCAATTAGCACCATGCATACTGCAAACGAGCTCGGCACCTTTGAGTTGCTGATAGGTTCTGCCTTTTCTGCTCTTTGCTCCCTTTCTCTCCAAGTTGTCTAAAGCTCCCTGCAGGAGATCAAAGCTTTGGGGGCTGTGAGGCTGTTGCAGGGCTGGGTGCTCCCTTGCAAACCCACGTGCAGTCGAACTCTATAGGCCAGGATAGCTAAAAAAGTTGAGCTTTTGTAGCACAAGGGTTTACTGAAGGCCGCCTTCCCCAGCCCTACAACTAAACCAGCTTGTTTATTCTTTCAAGGTCTACTTTTTTTTATCATTGAAAACTCAAATACCCTCTCCCCTTGAGAAAAAGAAAAAAAATTAGAAAAAAGAGCCACCCACTAACACAAAGAAAGGACTTCTTTTGTAAAGCCAATGTGAAGAGATCAAGGACACCATTGTTATTTTTTCCTATTGTAAGGATAGGCTGCGGCTCCCAGTTAATCCATAATAAGTCTACTTTTTTTTTTCAATGGACTCATTCACAGTACGAATGCCATTAGGCTCCTCCAACAACCAATACTGAAATATGTCACTTTTACGACAAGACCTCCATGTAGTCCTGTACTCTAATATCATGTGTGTAAACTGGAAGCTATTGACTTTAATGAGCAGCTTTAATAAATTAACCTAATAAATTAATATTCCTAATTAAGATTTCTAAAAACTAATATTTTTTGTCAGGAATTTGGGACACAGAATTGGAAGAAAAAATCTTTACCTGGAATGAGAGGAGAGTCTCTGTAGGACTCTGATACAGTTTTAGTTCAGACAGGGAGATTCGGTAATTAAGTGTGGGTTCCTAATGAAACTCCCTGCTTGGGAGGGGAGACCTGAGTGAGAAAACTACACTTTTTAATAAGGGCAAGGAGGGGAGGAGGGGAGGAGAGGGCAGCCCACAGCTGTGTCCATAGAAAAGGAGGATGGAAGCCTGCAGCAGGGAGGTCCTTAGGAAATTCTATGTATATTTTTCTTTGTCCTTGACCCCAAATCCCACGGGACAGGGGAAAGTCTAGCTCAGTGAGATATATTAATCAAGGCCACTGCAGCACTTCTGTGAATAACTTGAAGAAAGGGGAGTTTCAGCGTTTTAAGCTGCATTCAGGTACTCAACCCAGTATGACTTCCCATGCCAAGCTGTGCATCTCTGCACATGCTGTTGCACCCAAAGGTGCCTCCTAGCTCCGAAACATGGATGCAAAACTCGTCCCTGCCTGCACTACCCCTGTACCTGGGAAGGGGAGCCAGGTTTGTGAGTGTGCTCCACGCCATGGTCCCCCCTGCAGCTCTGCACGCTGCCAGGCCCCACAGACAGCCATGTGTGCCCGAAACACAGATGCAGGGGCACTCCACACTGAGGGGAATGCAGCATCATTAAACACCATGGTAAAATGAGGGCAAAAAAAGGTATCTGATCTGATCATTTCTTTGAACATTTTTTTTTAACAAAAGTTAATTCTCTGTGGATTTTGCTAACACGTCTTCTCTCGCACATATAACTGGAGCACTGTGTTACACAGAGATCTTTTTACAATAGCTGCCAGAGCAACAGAGCCAAATGAAAAATAGTGCACAAAGAAATGCATTAGCCAGAGAATCCAAGAGGGACATTGCAGAGCATGGAGCATCTTTCAGCACAGACCTGGTCGAAACATTAAAACTCAGATCAGCAAGTACCGTAAACACAGATTTCTTAAAATCTACGGAGATGAGCAATTTGTTTGCTGTCAGTCATTAAAAGTAACTGAGGACCTCAGTTGCTGGAGGTCCTCCCAAAGCTATGCAATTCAAAGCTGCTTACTTAGATTTCATGATAACATGTGTCTAGTGATGGCACACAGTAAGTAAATAGAAAATTACTAAAATACTGAGTGGCTCCGCAGTGCCCTTCTGGCAGTGGTGCTTGTGTCCATGGCCATGGGCCGCGTGTGCAGCCTGCAAACACAGCTGACCGTGGGCAACTTCCCCCAGTTGTCACTGTCTTCTGCTTCCCTACCAAGCCCATGCAATGATTTCTACAGTTTTTGGACTGCAGTGAGAACCCAGGATCATGCGAAAAGCTGGATCCTGTTTCCCTCCATTTGACCAGCTTCCAGGATGGGCTCTGGAAAGTAAAGGCATCAGCAGTGCTGTAAATTCCCTCCGAGCTGGGCAGGGAACCCAAGAGGTCCAGCCCTGGCTCCAAGCAGCCATGGGCTGCGGAGGCTCCAGCGAGCCAGTGGCTGGGGTCCAGCTGTCAAGAATAACCTGAAATGACACGAATACACCCAACCACAAATAATTTGACAGTTTGATATGTTCATAGGACACAGCTTATATGGTGCTTTCCTTCACCACTGTCTGCGCTTGCTGTATCAGCCTAGCAAGGTCTGGCAAGCCCCATAAGATCTTTCAGACCAATAAAGTTTATAATCAAAAGGCAACTTGGCGTGGGCCATCTGTGTCCAGATAAGGGACAGAAGAAAGAAGGAAAAAGAGGAAAAAAGAGCAAGAAGAAAATCTAGAAGTGTAGGTGAATTTGAAGAGGAAAAAGCAAAAACAAAAGAACGGTATAGCAATTTCAGTGAAGCGGTGGCTGGGGTGGCACAGAGCTGCTGGCTCCTTCCCACCGTCCCGGCTCCAGGCTGCCTGTGAAACTCATAATTGGTTGTGCTTAATGGTCACGTAGCCATGAAATTGGCTGATTTTTTTCCACTGACGGGAGAAGAAAAATGACTTTATTCAAGGTATCTGTGTCCTCTGCAAAGGGGGTTGTGTGGCCCAAGATGGACGTGCCTGGGATGAAGCAAAAGAAAATAGAACAAAAACCATATCAGCGAAGGAGGTGGATGCGCCAGTGCCAAACTGGGTCTCCAAGGAAGGGAAGCAAAAGGAAATGCTCGCTCTGGAAGCTGAACCCTTCCGAGGGTTGGGCAGGAACGACTTCTTCCCCGTGTGTTTTGTCTGGTGTTTCAGGTTGTGGAGAATCTGTATGAGCCTCAGCCGAGGACCATAAAGGGCTGTCAAAAAAGAACCTTAAAATACTGTTTTTATACAGAACTCTCAGAGTTTACAAAAATGTAAAGGACTCTGTGCAAATAGTAAGTTCCCTGCTGCTTTTTGTTTAGGAGCCTCCATCCAGCCATCACAGTAAAGATACACAGCCTCTTTGACATTTCCTTAACAGTTCTCCTTTTAGGTAATGTAAATAACATTTTTTACATTAACATCTTATTTATGTAGACTCTTCTGTCTCGGCAGATGTCCTACAGCTGTAGGTGTATGAAATACAGAGCAGGGTTTATGGGGGTGATTGTGCAAGTAAGGAGCCCCTTCGGCAGAGCCATGGACCTCCAGAGGAGCCGGAGGGCCACAAATGTCATGAGTTGGACGGTGCAGTTAGGGACAGCTCCTTTTGAAGAGGCTGGAGCTGACTGTGGCCAAAGGCGACTAGACCTTATTGAGCAGGGGGCTAACGATGCTGGGTAATTAGCAGGGAAAGGCTGGGGGCCTATGCATGGGCCCTTGCTCATTGCTATCGTGAGAGGTTAGCACACTTGAGCCCATGCTGAGCACAGCGCAACGAGGACCCATGCGTGACTATGGGAGAAGCAGCTATTTCGGCTAACGATCTTTTCCCACAACCGCACCA
>NW_010578790.1:78072-102175 GCF_000705375.1 Tinamus guttatus | reverse complement strand
TTCCCAGTTCCTAGGAACATGTCATTAAGTTGAAGGACAGCAATATATTTGATTTCTCCTTCCCTTCAGTTTCTCAGTATTTTATTTCCATACCTGATATGTCAACTTACTTCAGCATGTTAAAGCCCTCTCCTGGTAGGCTAATTTTTTTTTTTTTTTTTTTGTGAGCATTAATAATTTCAGATGGGGATCCCCTCTTTATGGCCAAAGAAGAATAAATAATATAACAAAGTGGGGACCATGTAAAAATATTGCATGATGGAAATTTCATGTGACCAATTAATTCTGAGACCATTTTAGTCAGTTAAGGCTAGTCATATTTTCTCAAATCATGTTATTTAACCATTCCTCTTATGACTGAAGAAGAAACAAGTGCCTATGCTCACTTCTGGCCATCAGGCAGGAATAGAGATCATTGCCGTTATTAATTTTACATTTAGGAGCTAAGATATCAAGAATATGGGGCTAAAAGTACGACAAAGAATATTCTTTTGGTAAAAGAGGCAAAAATTCTGTTAAAAATAAGCAAATTCTGTTAAAAATGTGCTAGTTCATACTTGTTTGTAATTAAAATTGAGGGTGACAGAGCCCTGGCACAGGCTGCCCACAGAGGCTGTGGAGTCTCCTTCTCTGGAGATCTTCCAAACCCGCTTGGATGCAGTCCTGTGCCATGTGCTCTAGGTGTCCCTGCATGTGCAGGGGGTTGCACTAGATGATCTCTAGAGGTCCCTTCCAACCTTAACCATTCTGTGATTCTATGATTCTGTGAAAATGTCTTTTCCATCTTGTTGCTCTGTTCTCTTAAAGAGCATTGGAATTTCATCTCCCAGTAATACGGATTTTAATTCATTAAGGTTGGAATGCACAAGACTTTTCATAGCACTCATTGTCAGGGGAGCTACTTCTGGAACTACAGTGCAGTATAAAGGTGTAGAAACCAGCCTATCATACCATGATGTTTTTACTTTCTTTGTCTTTCAATTTTTTTATGTCCGTTTCCCTTATTTCTATACCTCTTGTGCTTCCTTCAGGTTCCCTTACTCTTCCATTTCTTTTTTTTTGCTAAACTGTTTGATGCTTTCAAATGTAGCAGTTTTGTGATAGAATGCAAAATGTCACGAAGTAAAAAGAAGCTATGCCTGATGGCACTCCATTTCTATCCCTCAGGCAAATTTTACACCTAGACATGACATAATTGCAACACAGAAGAGTATAAGCACCTTACACAACCACTGTACATACATCTTTCTAGGGACATGGCAAGGGCAGGACAAAAATGAAGGAGTGTGAGATTACTTTGTCTAAACTTGCTCATCACATATTTCCATTATATTTTTTGTGGACTGTGTTATGCTTTCACTGCCCAACACATACATCTGATAGACCAACATCACTCTGCTCTGAAGGAAGCACTGCTTCTGATACCAACATCTGCTGGAGATGCAAAGCAGGTAGTTTCTCAGAGCAGCAAAAATTTTTGTGACTTTGACAGGTATTTCACAATTAGCCAGAGGCAGTAAATCCATGATAGTGCATTGTTACTCTAGCAATGGATCTACCCAGCAAAAAGACCCACTAAAGAGTCATCTTGCAGAAATAAGGCTCTTTACAGATAATATATTCCCAATCTGACAGAAGATCCTCATAAATAAGGCAATCAAACAGAAATATGAAACAAAAAATTCTTCAGGGGTATTCTAGGTGAGACACATCCTTGTCTCTTCTGCAGTGCAGCCTAGATCAATCATAGTTCTAACAGGGCATTATAATGGCTGCTACATTTGCCTATACAATCGCTTAATGGGCAGCATTCTGTTCATCTGCTTTGGGAAATGCTTAACTTCATCTGGAATGAAAAAGCACTGTGAATGACAAAATGTGCTATCAGGTTATCAGTTAATGTCTTCTCTTGACAGGATCCTTGGGGTGTGCTGATATCCATTTAGTGCAAATCCCAGACAGTTAGAGAAATTTTATGACACCAGATATGCATATGCTCCTATTTGAGGAATAGAAAGTGTGAAAGGGGTCTTCACCTGGACTAGGAGTTAGATTTTTTGAGTCTTGAGGAAACTGACTTTAAAAAAGGGCAGAAGATGAAATTCTGTTACTAGTTTTTTTTAGTCACGTAATTTTTAGTCCAGGAAAAAAATCACGGCACTTACAGTAAAATTCAACTCTTGTATTTCTCTGGGTTTGTTATAACATAGAACAAAAAAGTAGCCAAGGTGTTTATAGAAAAATCTTTTGCGTGGGTCATCATGTCTTTATGAACAACAAACTATGAAGTGTTACATTTTCATTTCCTCTCATGTAGAGGGCAACAGGGATATTCCTTTCCATCCACACACTCACAGCAGTGAGCATCTACTCTGTCGTAATCACTTTTATTCTCTACTGTAGTATTAAAAATAAAAGCAATAGGGAAAAAATGTTCTCATTATAATATGGGATGCATTATCTTCTATTGAGTTTTAGGAATCATAACTTCAAAAGCATTGGGGAAGAAAGGAAATTTTTTTCTAGACTGAACTAGACATTCTACTGAGCCCACAGGTGTTTCTTACTACTACAGAGTGATCGTGAGCTTGCTGTAAAAAGATACTTACGGTGGTTTGGGATGATTATGGTTTTACAGAGCCCTGTGAATCCCAGTTAGATGTTCAGAAAGTACATTAAGGAGTTGATTGAATGAGAACTGCTGCTGTCTGTGCAACAGCTCCCCGCTTCATAGTCTCAGAAATAAGGGGCTTGTCCCAAAAAGCCATGAGGTTCAAAGAAATGATTTTCTTTAGCTTCTTCATAGTCAGGCCCAAATAGTCTAAGACAGAGTGACACAACTGGCAACCTGCAGACTGAATCTTGCTCACTGGTCAACTCTAGGTGGACAAATACCTTGTTTCTGCCCCAACAGCTATATGATGTCCTTTGCTCTGCTTGCAGAGAATCAGGAGTTTATATCCACAAGTCATTTGAGCTCTATACCTCTCCCATCCTTCATGAAAGGGGTATCACTGAAGATGTGAGATAGCCTTTTTCCATGACCCTGAAGTGAAAAAAAAACAATTTTTACTGAGTCATGGTGCTAATTAAATCCAATTTCTGTCCTGAAGCCCTGGGAAGTTGCTGCTACAATCTGACAGCAGAAGTAGACACTTTGGAGTGATGGTCATCACTGTTTCATGCTCTTGGCTTGACACCTTGGCATAGGAGAAGAAGGGCATCAATGACGCACAAATAATTCAGTACTTCTGCAGCTATGCTGTGTCTTTATTGTGCAAGCAAATCACAGTCAGAAATTGGGAGTTATCCATCAGGAGCAGGAGTGTGGACTGGAAAACAAAATCAAGCATTTATCCCCTCGCCAGTGAAACTACGTAGAAAATGTGTAAGAGGATGACAAACATTTATCATGTGGCTAATGAGGTCCAGAAAATTCTTGCTCAGTTCTTCAGAAGGATAAAAAAAGCTTTCAAATAATGCTATTGTCAGCTTCATAGTTGACATTACATTTAAACAAGAAAGCAATTTATAAGCTGCAATGTGCTAAATAGTTAGATGCAAGCCAATAACTTGGCAAAAGCTACTACAGTTTTTGCTCAAAAAGTGAACAAGAATTGAGTCAGCATAGATTTGTCAGGGTTGCCAGACTCTAGCAGAGAGCAATCTAGCAGTGAAGGAAATGCCTACATTTTTTTTTAACTGTATGTAGAGGGGCATTTTTAAGCCACCTTCAAGACTGGACACCTTGACTGATCTGCAAATTCAGACAGATGTGACATGCTCAAGGGCACCCTAGCCATTCTGGATCAAGCAGGCAGCCAGGATGATGGTCAGCTTGTTCAGGCACACTGTGCTCCTCTGCCTCCCATCCTGATGCCTCTGTGGACAGCAAGGCTAATCAGATCAGGGAGTGCTCCTAGGGTTTCTCTGAAGAAGGGATTTGGAGGACAGTGAAGTCCATAATGCACAGACATAAAATAGAAATTGTTTCCATTGAGGATAATGGAAGTCTTATATTTTCTACCTCATCTTGGCAAATCATAAGCTTTTAATTATGAGACTGACCAGCTTTTATCAGGAAAATACTGGATCTCAGTTGGAGGTCTCTTGAAACTTCTTGCTTCAAGTTTTACTTGTAACAGAAGTAAAAATAGTAAGTCAATAGGTATATCTCCACTGGCTTCAATGAGTACTGGGTTAGGTCCATGTCAGTATGGATGCCTAGATCTGCTCTCTTCAGGCATTAACAGTTACTTCTGTTGAAATGAATCAGCTACATCATCACTATAAAAATATGCAACTTGCTTCACATATTCCTATAAAAAAATTAATCAGTAGTGTCACAGGAAATTCCCTTAGGGAAGAAAATGGGAAAGAGACAGTAAATCATAGTAATACTGCTGTGTTTTTCTTTGATATTATACAGCTAGCTCACATCAGAGCTACAAGTAAATGTGGGAGGAAGTAAGGTCAAAAGAAAAGTTTCAAGAAGAATTTATGACTTCCAAATGCAGAGCTTGGCTGCAACTCCTTCTCTCTCAGCTTTTATGCTAAATTTACATACCTGGTAAGTTATCCAAAAAAAATCAGAATGTGCCCTTCCTGATGCTCACAGAGTCTCCGAGGAACATTGGATTTCATGGAGACCCTTGTAATTGGGGTGATAGCAGAAGGATTTGAATACTGTGCAAGGACAGAGAGGGAAGGACTGGGGTAAAATGTGAAGCAGGAAAATCTGATCACCATGACAAATAAGAACTGAGCTCAGGAGTTTCTGAATAGGGTTTGCAAGAGCTGTAACAGAGTTTCCTATGTTTTGGGAACAAGATAATGAGTTCAGGGAGTCAGTGCTGGCCCAGTCCCAACAGAGGCTGATATACTTCTGACATGCACACAAAGCTCTTTCTCACAATACAGTAGCTTGTCTCTTTGGATTGCCTAACCTCATCCTTGGGGAAAGCTGGTTAGGAAAACTCAGCTGCCCTCCAGAACTGTTACCTGTGATTCAGCAAGTGGCTCAGTAGTAAGTCAATTCAAGGAAGGCAAAATACTTTAAGTGAGGCTTTTCTAGGTGAACAGTGATCATCTGAATCTGGTAACTCCCTATCTCAGCCCCATGGTACTAATTTGCACATGGCATAAAACCTAAGAGTGATCAGCATGACAAGAGTGATGCAAGATACCACAGACACCTCTTCCCAGCTCAGGAAAGTTGTGACACATCTGCATATGTGTCAGTATTTGATGCAAGATACCACAGACACCTCTTCCCGGCTCAGGAAAGTTGTGAGATGGCAATCATCTGCATATGTGTCAGTATTTTGCATCCAGGGGTTGTTTCCATTGAAAGGGCATCTAAAAGAGATTAAAATGAATTGTCATCATTATGGCTTTGATTTCTGCAAATTGCTTACTAATTAGAGCTTCAATTTCCCAGTAATACAAATTTAAATAACTCAACAATTGGTGCTTGAAGTTTAAAGTGCATTCAATTGCATTTCCAACTGCCAAGAGCAAAAGATAGCATAGCTCCAGGCTGCCTCAGCAAAGCTTTAAGCAAGAGGGATGAACACTGAAAAAACAGTAGCAGCATAAAACAAGGGATATCGTCTCCTTGCTGGTGACCAGCCACATTTGTAAGGGTTGAAACCAGGCTGTGGCAGTGCTGAGTTCCCTTCTCCAAGATCATAAAGGTGATAGGAAGGGCGCTAGAAAGTGTTACTTACAGTGGTGTATTACTGGGACAAGGTAAGCTGAGAAATGGAGACGCCTGTCCCTTGGTTCAGCTCTGCCCTCTGGTGGTATTCTGAACAGTAACTACATAGGAGCAAAGGGACAAGATCTTACGGAACATCTTCCCTGATGGCATGAACCCCAGCACTCTCACAAGAAGAGCCTGCAAGTGACTTGTGACCTTTCCAAACTCACCATCTTCTCAGCTTGGCCAGATGGTAAAGGTATCAAGCGAGAGAAAAGCTATAGCAGAAAGCAAGTCCTTTTAGACATGTCAAGTGCTTTATTTGATGCATTCAGTTCTTCGGGCTCTTAGTCACATATTCTGCAAATATTGTTGCATTTTTTAAAACAAATATTAATCTCAAATCATATGGATTCAAAATGTAAAAACTAGCTCTGAGGTATCATACCAAAATGCCTGGGACATGTCATTGAAGTCCCTTTTTGCAGTTAGCAGTATCCAGTTTCAGTATGTATGTTGCAATTTAACAATATCTTCTACCTATATTATGTTCCCTAATTAATTCAAGGCCAAAATACACTTTGCTGGGTCAAGCATGAATTACCTCATACCTGGTATTATCACAATTAATTTTCCTTTTGACAAATAGTAGAGATCCTAATTAACTAAATCTCTTGGTGCCTGGTTTCCTTCTCCTGGCATTACCAGAAGTTAAATATCATTAACAAGTCAAACTTTATTAAAGTCAACTGTTGGCAATGGCCCAGGAAACAGGACTGCATTGAGGCAACATAGTCTAGAAGGAACTAGTATTTATGATCTGCTTGGGTAAACAAAGATAAAAATTGTCTGAGGAACTATGTGGTTTTCTATAAAACAATTACAGGTGCTCCAGAAAAAGAATTGCATATCTGACAGAGAGATCTTTAAATGACACTCAGTCATGCTCTTCTACAAGCAATAAGCAAAATCCATCACAAGAACAAAAAAATAACTGAACTATTCAGAAATATTCCATGGAAAGCAAATCTGGTAGATAAAGGGTGGCATGATTTTTTTTTTAGAAACAAGACAACATTTTGAGATAAATATTACTCATAATTGTAGAATTATGAGGCTTTTTTTTCCTCTTTTTAAACACGTTTCCAAGTTTCTGCAATGTTGAACAATAATTAAAGTGGAGAGGTGACATTTAAGATAAAATGAAGTAATAGGCACAGCTTTTAAAAACTCCTCAAACATTACCTCCAAACTATCAACATCTATTTATATACACATAACATAAAATAAAACAGTCTTTTTCTCTATTCCAGAAGGAATTTACACTTCCTAAGAAGTAATTACAGTAACTCAAAGTGCTCAGATGATCTGTTATGCATCATCACATGTCTCCTGTACTCCTGAATGCCCAGGCCCACAATACCACAAACATTCTACCTCACTGCAGTGAATAAATATTTGACTATGTTAGACTGAGTGATATTTATCTATCAGTCTGCGTAGCATATAAGTCATTAGAGACTGGGACTCACCCAGCTGCCTGGCACTTTAGCTGCCTGGCCTAAGCTGGTCGAATGTTCACTCAACAGTCAAAGAAGAGACATAGGCATCTCCTAAAAGGGAATCACTCTTTCCAGATACATACGATCAGGGTAGGAAAAGTGATTGACTCTCCAGAGGAGAGGTCTCTCTACCAGCTAATGACAGATCAACTTACGGACATCTGTAATTAGGAGAAATGCATGGTCTTAGAAGTGTTTCAAGGCAGAATGGACTGATAAACAGCAGCTTTATGTATGATCAGAACTGATTTACCTTGCAGATTCTCTCCACTGGCCCTGAGTCAAGGCATACATGTCAGGCTTTGTTATACTGCAGTTATAATTATTATTCATTATATTGTGGCTATATCTCAGAGTCCCAGGCCTGCATTATAACCTTCCTGTGTTAGACATTATATAGGTACAGGGCAAAAACATTTTTGTTTTCCAGCTATGCTTTTCCCAGCTGCTCAACGACTGAAGAGGTCCTCATCCTCCTTTCTTAACCCAGTGCTACAAAACTCACTGGAAGACGTGGTCCTGCTTTATGAGGTACAGTATATGGGAGTAAACAGTACCTCAAGCCCTAACCAAGACTGGGTTACTGTCTGTGCTGGGGTTATCCATTATCTTTTTCTATGTTATCTTTCGCTATTCCAGCCATAAACCCATTGCTGATGGTTTAGTAGTTCATCAGAAGGGAAAGACTAGGCACGTATATGCCAAACTCACCTCTTCTGGTGCATAAAGAAGAAAGCAACCTGGCATAGTTGAGCAAACTAGAGGAAGCATGAGCTCTAGCTGATCAATATGCAAAGTGAAAAGCAGAGCCAGTTGCTCTCCATAGGAAGTAGCTTCCAGAACAATTATGCATTAATGACATAATACATTTAAATTCTAATCCTTTGGTCCGAGGTTCAGTCCCAAATCAGTTGACCAAATTATCAAAGCCACCAGCATCAGTTACTTCAGAGTAATTCCTAGGGCATGGCAGTTTCAGTTCCATGGCAGGTTCAGGTCCATGCTTCCACACCAGTAGAGACTGCAGGTGTTTACAGATTGCAATGCAGTTTCACATTGTTAGCTAAGGGAAAACAGCCCATCTGAAGAAGGTAACCATGCCACGTCTATCTGTTCCCCATACTAAGGGGTCTGGGATTGGATGTCCAAGCAGGGCATGTCAGCTGAGAAGCCAAATGCCAACAAATGTGCTCTCTTACAGAGAGTCAAACCAGTGTTGCTGTTCCTGGGGGGGAGCAGGGTGGAGGATGGGGTGGGAAATGGCCTTTCCCAGATAAGCTGCTATCCCTGATGGCTCTATTCCCCACACGGCACCAACAGCAGTACCTGCTTGTTCTAGACAACAGAAGAATAGCTACTCTTCCCTCTTCCTCCTTGCCCATAGCCTGTCTGCAATTTCCCCAGATAGGCAGCTCAGAACTGAATGCAACATTTACACAGAGACTTTCTGGTCTAATGCACATTCAGCTAGTGCTATGAGAGGTTTGTCTGCTTTTGACAAAAGTAGTCTTTGCTTTTGACTAAAGCGAAGACCTAAAGACATGTCATGAATTCACATTTAATCTGCCTAGACTGTTTTGAAGAAGATAAATAGCTTTCTGTGTTCTGATTTTGTACCAGTTTCTTTTAGCTGAGCTTGACATTGACAAAAGTCAGAGAATCTCCATCAAAGATGAGGAGCTGGCTTCACTGAGGAAGGCTGCTGAGTTTGACACCATCTGCAATGAGGTTATTCCCAAGAGCATCACAGAGATCCGCAGGCTGAGTAGCAGGCTGTCCACCTACCCAAGGGTCCTCAAGAAAGAAGACTTTGAAAGGACAGTGTTGACCATGGTCTACACAGCCTACAGAGCCGCTCAATCCCAAGGGCATCAGAAGGATACCTGGGCTGAATCTTTTGTCAATCTTTACAAGGCCCTGAAGCATGACTTGATGTTTTCATACAGCAAAGAGGCATCATAGTGGAAGACTTAATACACCGGCAACTCAGCCATCAATTCTGGTTGATAAGAGAAACATGTAATACATCTGCCACTTTATTTTTAAAAAAGTTTTAATAGCCTGCTTAGTGAAAGATTGTTTTCTAGCTCCCCCTCGTGGAATTTGCTTTATAGATACATGTTAAATGGGGAAAATGATAATTATCTTCAGTCGCCAGAACTGATTTTTGCGCTGACTGGGAGCTGACAGGGGGAAGAAGGGAGTCTGTTGTATGCACCATATAGAATATGCCCTTATTTCATCCTGTGAAATTCTTGTTATACACATGCATAAGTATATGATGCTGATATTCACATACCAATATGCATGTGCTGGAGCAGTTTTCCTCGCTGCGAAAAAAAAATGTCCAGTGGTGTCCAGAGACTGTTATAAAGAGATGAAAAGGTCCTCTGCAAAAATAGAGGAGTCATAACTGTCAGCAGACAGAAATCATAGCAAATATATTCATTCCAAATATTCTTGAAAATATGTACTGATTCACTTCATAATCATTTTGTTGAGCCGGTTTTTAATCACAATAACATTTGCAGAAGACAAAGCCTTCATGAACACCAGCAGCAAACAATTCCCTGCTCCCCAGAAGAGTTGTCTGCGTAATAATCCTTTCATATTTGCACATGACTTTCCTTCTGCTTCTATTTCTTAAAAGGAAAATAGTTTTGTCCTCAGTGGAGTCAAAGGCAAGACAAAGGCCCTGTTTAATTTAACAAAAACAACATTTTTCTGGTTCTATCACTTGAACACAGCTCATCTAAGACTGTGCTTCCCCCCGCGTCAAGGGAAGAAAGTAAATTAAATGATACCTGGTGCTGAGTTTTGTAATGTAGTTCATCTTTAACTGCAAATTATACTGCATATATGTGTGTGTGTGTGTGCGTGTGCATGCACACATGACAGTGCATTCATGAATTCTAAATCATTCAGTCAGGGAACAGTCACATTACACTGTTTACTAGAAAAGTCATTCACCAGCCCAATGACAGGAACTGTGAAGATGGGGCAGAAAAGAAGCTACTAATTTATAGAAAATATTGGTTGTAGATTATTATAAATTTTGAAAAGAATCATGGAAGATGAGATCTTAGTGAACAGAAAAAGGAGACATATCTTCTTTGATGGGTGACCAACAATGAAAAAAAAAAACTTCTAAAGCAAATCCACAAAATTTTGTGAATGAGTTATATAAATGCTGTTTCTCATTGGTATTAGAGGTGTTCCTACTTCCATAGCATGCTAAAACTGTTGAATATCTATGTCCTTTTTTCCATCCGCACTATCTATCTCTTTATCTACATAATACATTACAGAGGCAAAATCCCTGAGGCTCTGAGGACCCTAGCCCTAGTTCTGAGCCAAGTTTGTCTCCTTCTTTATGATTTAAGTGAATGGTTAAAGTCTCCTGTGTTCCTGAACAGGGAGACTACCAAAACTGGAACTGGAACAGATGACCTGGCATGCCGCCGCTGCAGCAAAACACAAGTAGTGCAAGAGGTCAGTGCAGTGGCCAGTGAGCATGTGGGCTTGCAGTAGCTCCCAGGGCAGGCTGGCAATGGCATAAACAACTGAACAAAGCTTTCATAAAAGAAGATGAACTGTATGTCTCCTTAGCAATTTCTGCATGAGTATGCATGGGCGTGATGTGTTTGCTTATGAAAGCATATACATGCAGGTGCACATTTGTAGCCAAAGCACTTGGCCGAAGTGCTAGAATCATAGAATCATTATGGTTGAAAAAGACCTTCGAGATAAGTGAGTCCAATCTTTAACCCTTCAATACCATACCTGCTAAACCATGTCCCTAAGCACCTGATCTACATGTTTCTTGAACACTGCCAGAGATGGTCACTCCACCACTTCCCTGGGCAGCCTGTTCCAAAGCTTGACTACTCTTCCCAGGCAGAAATTCTTCCTAACTTGAACCTCCCCTGCTGCAACTTGAGGCCATTTCTTCTTATTATTCTGGAGAAGAGATCGACATCCACCTCACTACAACCTCTTTCAGGTAGTTGTAGAGAGCAATAAGGTCTCCTCTGAGTCTCTTCTTCTCTAGACTTCTCTAGACTAAATAACTCCAGCTCCCTCAGCCACTCCACATAAGGTCTGTGCTCCAGCCCCTTCACCATCTTCGTTGCCCTTCTTTGAAATTCTCCAGCATTTCAATGTCTTTCTTGTAGTGAGGGGCACAAAACTGAACACAGTATTCAAGGTGTGGCCTCACCAGCGCCAAATACAGGGGAACGATCACTTCCCTGGTCTTGATGGCTACACTGTTCCTGCTACAAGCCAGGCTGCGATTGGCATTCTTGGCCACCTGGGCACACTGCTGGCTCATGTTCAGCCAGCTGTTGACCAACACTCCCAGATCCTCTTCTGCTGTGCAGCTCACTTTGCCACAAGCCTGTGGCACTGCATGGCGTTGTTGTGACCGAAGTGCCGGACCTGGCACTTGGCCTTGTTGAACCACATACATTTGGTCCCAGCCCATCAATCCAGCCTGTCCAGATCCTTCTGCAGAGCCTTCCTACCCTCAAGCAGATCTCCTTTTCCTCTCAGGTTGGTGTCACCTGCAAATTTGCTGAGGGTGCACTCCATCCACTCATCCAGATCATTGATAAAGATATTCGAGAGGAACGGCCTCAACATTGACCCCTGGGGAACACCACACGGGACCAGTCGCCAGCTGCCTCCAGCCCCTTCACCATCTTCGTTGCCCTTCTTTGAAATTCTCCAGCATTTCAATGTCTTTCTTGTAGTGAGGGGCACAAAACTGAACACAGTATTCAAGGAGTGGCCTCACCAGCGCCAAATACAGGGGAACGATCACTTCCCTGGTCTTGATGGCTACACTGTTCCTGCTACAAGCCAGGCTGCGATTGGCATTCTTGGCCACCTGGGCACACTGCTGGCTCATGTTCAGCCAGCTGTTGACCAACACTCCCAGATCCTCTTCTGCTGTGCAGCTCACTTTGCCACAAGCCTGTGGCACTGCATGGCGTTGTTGTGACCGAAGTGCCGGACCTGGCACTTGGCCTTGTTGAACCACATACATTTGGTCCCAGCCCATCAATCCAGCCTGTCCAGATCCTTCTGCAGAGCCTTCCTACCCTCAAGCAGATCTCCTTTTCCTCTCAGGTTGGTGTCACCTGCAAATTTGCTGAGGGTGCACTCCATCCACTCATCCAGATCATTGATAAAGATATTCGAGAGGAACGGCCTCAACATTGACCCCTGGGGAACACCACACGGGACCAGTCGCCAGCTGCATTTAACTCCATTCACCACCACTCTCTGGGCCCGGCCCTCCAGCCAGTTCTTCGCCCAGTGAAGAGTCCACCTGTGTAAGCCATGAACTGCCAGCCTATGCAGGAGAAGGCAGTGGCAGACTGTGTCAAAGGCCTTAATGAAGTCTAAGCAGACGACGTCCACAGTCTTTCCCTCATTCACTAGGTGGGTCAGCTGGTCACAGGAGATCAGGCTGGTGAGGCAGGACCTGCCTTTCATGAACCCATGTTGTTTTGACCTGATCCCCCGGTAGTTCAGCTCACTTTGCCACAAGCCTGTGGCACTGCATGGCATTGTTGTGACCGAAGTGCTGGACCTGGCACTTGGCCTTGTTGAACTACAGGCCTGTAGTTCCCTGGATCTTCCATCCAACCCTCCTTGTAGATAGGTATCACATTGGCGAGTCCCCACTTGTCTGGGATCTCACCTGTTGACCAGGACTACTTATAGGTGATGGAGAGTAGCTGCCACAAGCCTGTGGCACTGCATGGCATTGTTGTGACCGAAGTGCTGGACCTGGCACTTGGCCTTGTTGAACTACAGGCCTGTAGTTCCCTGGATCTTCCATCCAACCCTCCTTGTAGATAGGTATCACATTGGCGAGTCCCCACTTGTCTGGGATCTCACCTGTTGACCAGGACTACTTATAGGTGATGGAGAGTAGCTTGGCAAGCACTTCTGTCAGATCCTTCAGAACTCCCGGGGGGATCCCATCTGGCCTGACAGCCTTGTGGGTGTCCAAGTGGAGTAACAAGTCACTGACTGTTTCCTCCTGGATTATGGGGAGTTTATTCTGCACTCTATAGGTGTCACTGTTGTGCTAGCAACAAATTTAAAAACAACATCAACAACAACAAAAAAAAAAAACTAGCACAAAAATAAAAAGTGCTAGCTAACCTTCAAAGCGTGGCTAACATGTGACACAGCAAACTGAAAGCCTCACCCATGAGGCTATGAGTACCAAATACTGCCAACTCCTCTGCTCACACCCACAGCTCACCATCTGTAAAGCAGTGTGGCACTACTGCCTGTGTGTCGTTTGAGCCTTCAGCATAATCACCAATGATCTGTTTCCTCCAATTCCTCCTCTTGTGCTTTCCTCCAAATCACCATTCTCAGGAGGGAAAACACCAGTGAGCAGGTATTCCTTTTTCAGCCTTTGCTTCTTATGGTCCCTAAGCCATCTCTTCCTGGAGGAGCCAATAACCAGAATAATTCATAAATCCCTTTACAGCCAGTGACTCCAAATCTGCAAAGAAAACAGTAGAGAGCACAACAGAACATATCACTACCATTCACTAAGCAGAGCAATCCCTCCCCGGGCACACTCCTCACCCCACAACAGAACTGCCTAGAAATCAGAGTTTCTTGATCACAGCCTTTTGGTAGGAAAAAATGGTCAATGTCAATAGTCCACGATATGTTGAAAATAAAGCCTACTGATAGGTGCAGAATTGGACAGGCATCGACAGGCCTCGATTGTAAGAGCAAGCAACCACTGTGGATGCCCTTTGATGGCTTGCAAGAGCTGAAGGGGTGCGAGAGCAAAAGGCCCCAGGGCCTGTGGTGAGCCAGAGGTGTGGAGGGCTCCATCAGCCCCTGAGAACTCATGACATGTAGTAGGTGTGGAAATGCACAAGCCTCGAGCCATCTAGAGACGGAGAGGGATTGCTATGTAAGAAGAGGGATTGCTATCTTTGGGTGCAGCACCCTAGCAATACGCCAGGAAACAAATACTCCTCATGGCCCATCAGTATGAAAAACGTAGATAGTGTGTGCCGCTTCCCAAGAGCATGCCTGCAGACAATGATCAGATTTATGACCTTTTGCTCTGGGGTTCTTGAAAACCAAAGGACATCAACAGTGAGCACTCACTCTCAAGATTGAGCCCCATCAATGCCCATCCATTCTGTATCTATTAACAAGGAGGGATTGACACACCCTTGTACATGGAGGTGGGCACTCTCTGTACAAGGGAAGGTTGGTCCACCCTTACATGTAAGAGAATCACAGAATCACAGAACGGTTGAAGTTGGAAGGGACCTCTAGAGATCATCTAGTCCAACTGCCCTCTCAAGCAGGGACAACTAGAACACATTGCGCAGGGTCACATCCAGAAAGGTTTTGAAGATCTCCAAAGGGGACTTCACAACCTCTCTGGGCAGCCTGTTCCACTGCTCTGTCACCCTAACAGTTAAGAAGTTCTTTCTCATATGCAGATGAAACTTCCCATGTTTCAGTTTGCACCCACTACCCCTTGTCCTATTACTGGCCATGACCGAGAAGAGTTTGGGTCCATCCTCTTTATAAACTCCCCCTCAAGTATTTATACATGTTAATAAGACATCTCTAGGGATGAGAGGGCATCTCTGCCCTCTCAGTCTTCCCTTCTGTAGGCCAAACAGGCTCATCTCACTTAGTCTTTCCTCATATAATAGAGCCTTATGTCCCTTAATCATCTCCATAGCTGTGTGCTGGACCCTCTCTAGAAGTTTCATGTCCCTCTTGTACTAGGGAACCTAGAACTGCACACAATATTCCAGGCACGGTATCACCAGAGCTCAGGAGAGGGGAAGGATCATCTCCCTCGACTGGCTGGCAACACTCCTCCTAATGCAGGCCAGGATCTCACTGGCCTCCTTTGCCACAAAGGCTCCTAGTTAACATGTTGTCAACCACAACTCCCAGATCCCTCTCTGCAGAGCTGCTTTCCAGCAGGCAAACCACTTATCTGTACTGGTGTCTGGAATTATTCCTCTCCAGGTGCAGGACCCTGCACTTGCCTTTGTTGAACCTCTTGAGGTCAGCCAGGCTCTCCAACCTATCCCAGTCCCTCTGAATGTCGGCAGAGCCTTACAGTGTGTCAGCTATCCCACCTAGCTTTGCATCATCTGCAAACTTGCTGGGGGTGCACTCTGGCCCTCCATCCAATTCATTCGTGAGTAAGTTGAACAGCACCGGACCCAGTACTGACCCCTGGTGGGCACCACTAGCCACAGGTCTCCAACTAGACTTGGCGCCATTTATCACCACCCTCTGGGCTCAGTCATCCAGCTAGTTCTGGATCCAGCCTACTGTCCATTCATCTAAACCACACTTCCTAATCTTCCTGATGAGGATGTTATGGGAGATAGTGTCAAAAGCCTTGCGGAAGTCAAGATAGGCAACATCTCTCCCCTCATCCGTCCAGCCAGTCATCCCATCACAGAAGGCTATTGAGTTGGTCAAACATGCCTTTCCCTTGGTGAATCCATGCTAACTACTCTTGATCACCTTCTTTTCCTTCATATGCCTGGACATGGTCTCTAGGATGAGCTGCTTCATCACTTTACCAAGGATGGAGGTGAGGCTGACTGGCCTGTAGTTTCCTGGGTCCTCTTTCTTTCCCTTTTTGAAGAACGGAGTGACATGGGCTTCCTTCCAGTCCTCTAGCATCTCTCCTGTTCTCCATGGCCTTTTGAAGATGACAGAGAGTGGCTTAGCAATAACACTCGCCAATTCCTTCAGCACCCACGGGTGCATCCTACCAGGGCACATAGACTTGTGGGGGTCTAGTTTGCCTAAATAACCTCTAACCCAATCCTCTTCAGCCAGGGGAAAGTCTTCCTGTCTCCTGATTTTCTCTCTTGTCTCTAGGCTCTGTAGTTCATGGGGACTAGCCTTAGCAGTAAAGACTGAAGGAAAGAAGGCATGTAATAACTCCACCTTCTCTGCATCCTCTGTCACCAAGGCACTCACCCCATTAAACTGTGGGCCCACATTTTCCCTAGTCTTCCTTTTGCTGCTGATGTATTTGTAGAAGCCCTTCTTGTTGTCCCTGACATTTCTTGCTAAATTTAATTCCAAGTGGGCCTTGGCCTTCCTCGGCACATGCTTTCTGCTACAGGAGTCTCAGGCTTCATTTCCCAGGAAGCTGAGGCATTTTACTAAGGAAGACTTACCACCTTTACAAACTAGATCTCTGGTTGCTGCCTCTCTTGGGCCTGAAAAGCAGAGGTGAGGCATATTCCAACCCTTCTCCGCCCACTTCACAGTATTGGTCAGTTCTTTAGAGCAGTCCTACTTGCGCAGACACAGACAGAGGTGGCCAAGCCCCAGGGAAAAGCTGGCAGCAGTGTCAAAGAAAGAGGTGTGCAGACCAGGTGTCCAGTGCTTTGGCCAAAGCAAGTAACCTGCTCTGTCAGAAAGAGTCGGGGTCCAGGCAGAGCGAAAAAGGCAATTTAAAGAGAAGACATTCCAGGCAGAGGGGCAGCTCCCCCTAAAACCTGGGAAATAAGCCAGAAGAGACACAGTTTGGCTGCTTGGCTCACTGCAAGTTTCAGCTCAGCAAGAGAGACCAAACCAATCTGCATCAAAGATCTTCTGGGCAAATAAATGGGGGAAAAGGGCCCACACAGAGACCATGCGTATTCAAGCTGCTTCCTGCTGTATGAAGAGACAGCATGTAGGATCAGTCACCAGACAGAATGTACAGAACCTCTGCTCAGGTACTTCAGCAAGGACATACATACAGGCCCACCTGATGGGGCTACCCTCTTTCCAGGCAGCCTCCTGAACAGGGAGCTGCAGCATCCTCAAGGGAGAACAGCAGCTCTGCTGCTTCCCAGCCAAGAGACGCAGCTGCTGGGAGACCTACCCAGCTGCCTGGATTTTCTCCCTAGCAAAGACAGACAATACCCCTCTGGCTAGCCAATCACTTAGCATTAGGCCCACCCTAACCACAGATTCCACCTGCATAACTGAAAGGATTGAAAGGGTTTCACCTGCAAGGTGCTAACAAGTCTCTTCTCTGAAAAAGCCTTCATTTTTAAGCACCATGATTATTTATTTCTGCACTAAAGAAATTCATTTTATACCTCCTTGTTTATACCTCCTTCCTTATTTTTTCTAAGTACAAGGTGAGAGAAGAATTTAAATCACCCTATATCTTCAAACCTGGAAGCCTAGAGAAGCGTTGCTTTAGCCAAACAGAACTGAAATCAGTGGGAGGGTAGAAAATGACTCAAAACCAAATTGCAAATTGCTTGAAGAAAAGACTGAAAAGGCTAAAAGAGTCTTTTCGAAAGCTTTAATTATGTGATATTCACCAGGACTCTCTTGCTTTAGCCATGCTGTATTTTCTTTCCAGGCAAGGCAGGGGCTGCCCACCAGGTATTGGAGCACTACAGCACTGGACTGTATTTATCTCATTCAGGTAGTGTCCCAGTAAATAAACACAACATGACCCCTTGGCAGAAGGAAAGTACGAGAAACACAGTGCCACGTACACAGTATAGTTGTTGGCAGGCTCCAGCACAGGCAGAGCCCCGCAGCAGCCCTTGGGCCCTGGCGCAGGGGGCAAAGGGAGCCCCCTGTTCCCTCATCCCTCGCAAGGCCCTGCTAGAGTGGCCACTGCTACTGAGCAGAATGTGACTGGGACCCTCCTACTACCTGTGAAACAGGAAAAGTCGATAAAATCCCTGAGCCAAGTGAAGGTATCATATATGAGAGACATTAACTAGTGTTAGGAATCACACAGGTAAAAAGAGCACTAGTTCTTGAGCTGCCAGGAAAGGGGACATAAGAGGATGAGTCCTGGCCACTGCTACTGAGCAGAATATGGCTGGGACCCTCCTACTACCTGTGAAACAGGAAACGTAGATGAAATCCCCGAGCCAAGTGAAGGTATCACATATGAGAGATATTAACTAGTGTTAGAAGTTACACAGGTAAAAAGAGAACTAGTTCTTGAGCTGCCACGAAAGGGGACCTAAGGGGATGAGTCCATGGTGCGTTGTGTCAGGAAAGACACAGATGGGGATGCACAGGGACGGGCCACCCCAGTCACACATGGTCCAAACAGTCCTCACGCACCCTATGGCAAGGCCAGATAGGACAGGAATACTCAGAGCTGGGATGCTCGTGTCCCCATGCAACCCGTCCACAAGGCACCGCAGCAGAATGGGGGCCAGGCCTCTGCAGGGGGACCCAGGGTGCAGGACTGGGTGCAGCCAAGGGTCCGGCTGTCTCTTTAGGGAGCCTGCATGGCGCAACCCGAAATTCCTGAGCACCAGATTTGAGTGGCTGCCCAACTGCATCATTTTCCTCCTCACAGAAAAGAAAACCAGCCCAAGCTCACCTCAGTCATTCAGCAAGGATGCACTGGTTTTCCTTCTAGCTTGCTGCTCTCAAAAGGTGGGACAACATTGTCTCCCTGCCCCGGACTGTGCTGGGGGCCATAAGTCCCAGCTAGCAGACATGGAGCCATCCCATCTCATGGGGAGATCGTGCAGAGCAGCCCAGGAAGCAGCAGGTAGAGCTCCTGAGGGCAGCCTGGAATGACAGTGCTGAGCCCAACGCAAAGCTCCAACATCCCTCCCCTGACACTCATGCAGTGAGTGGCACAGAGCTGCTTTGTCAAGCAGCCCAGCTCCCCAGGGAGGTGTTTGGCTCCCTGGGATATTGTTATGGAAGTGACAAAGAATGGAGTAAGGACGTGTGGTAGAGATGCACATTGCCTGCCCTGCCTGGCTCCAACAGTGGAGTTTTGGGCAATGAGGGAGCTCAGTCAAGAGCAGAGGTGTGAGACCATGCACTCGTGTCCATCAATCAAAGTGTGAATCAACCATTTTTCTCAGAAATGTATAGAGATACCAGCATAGTTTTCCTTATCTTTTACCTTCCTTTTAAAAAAAAAAAACTATAAAAACTTTTACAAAACAAAAGCATGCACTGCATTAAACTTCTATCCCACTAGGCATATTACTGTGGACTTTGTCTTCTAAGTTCACCTGCTTCACCTTCTTGCCTCTCACCTTGGAGGCACCTCCAGTTTCCTGCAGGATATTAATATTCCTCACACTGCAGTATTGGCTGTTCACAGCCTTGGATCCCTTGGGCAGCTCCACTTTGATGGATCACCCTGGTGATCAGGGGATGCTCCTCCACAATGGCTCTGGCAGCCTCCTTCCTCTCCTGCAGTCTTCACCACTTCCTGGCAATGAAGCAAATTCCCAAAAGCACCAGCACCAGCAGCATGATGGCAGCGAACATGCTCCGGAGGGAAGTGCCTGTCTGCAATAAGGAGGCCAAAACAACCACTTCCTACATCTCCAAGAGCAGCAATTTCATGATGGCACCCTTCTTGAGCTGGGCACTTTCACTGTCATAGACCAAGGTGTCATCCAGCATCAACCTCCCATTGCAGTTGACCAAGTCACTGCCATGTTTCCATTGCTAAGTGAGAAATGGCCTTTTTTTTTTTTTAAGGTAAAGTTAAATAGAGTTGGTTGCTGGTTTTTGACCAGCCTTGACTTGTGCAGGTACCAACAAAAATGCTCACAATGCTGCTATAACAATATTTATTGCAGTATTTATCACCCAGGCTGGCATTTACCCTTCCTGACTAGCTTTGGCAGCTGTAATAAATACTTCAGAAATATTAATAAGCTATTTTAAAGAGCTGCTTTTCTGCATGCTTTGAGAAAGTCCTTTTTCAAAAGAGCTAAAAACAGAGAAATTCTCCATCTCCATATTCTGTACAGAAGTGCTTCTGCTTATTATAATTAAATTAACATTTGTCATTTCTAGGCAATGTCATATCACAAAGCTGACATAATTCAAGGAGCATCTGGAGCAACCAACGCAGCGAGGTTAATTTATGGCTACTGAAATCCCTTGCCCTTGCCCTGTAGAGAGCATACACATTGACAGTGAATACGTTGACTCCAGGCACGCTACTCAATGAATGAAACTCAGAAGAATCAAAAGCAAAGTAGGCATCGTGGAAGTACTTATCACTTAGATCCTCTTGGTCACGGAAGGCAGAGGGGCTTCAAGAGCAGGAACGGACACTATCAGCAACATACCATGGGCAGCGTTAGCTACAGAACAACCCAAAGAACACCTAAGGTAGAAGACACCCTTAAAAGATACCCGCTCCCTCCAAGAAACCCTTGTGATGCTCATCCAAATGATACCAAAGTCTAGGTGGTTTATAAAATGCTACATCAATTTTTCAGAAAAATTTAACCCAATTGTAGGCTAAGGTGGTCAGGAATGCACCCCTTTGGCTCTGGGTCCCGTGTTGGCTCCTCGCAAGCCATCAAAGGGCATACACAGAGAGCACTCACTCTCACAATCAAGTCTCATCAATGCCTGCCCAATTCTGCAACTATCGATAGGCCCCAAATCTGCTCCTTCTCTGCAGGGATGCTCTCCTTTGGCTCTGGGGCCCGTGTTGCCCAAGGGAAGCGCCACAGACCATCGACATGGACCATTTTTCAAACTGATGCTCCACAAGGAATATCGTCTGCCCAACGGATCCCGGGGCCAACACACCCAGAGCTATTGGTCCCTCTCCATATGTGGCGATACCTCTCCATCTCTGGATGCCTCAAAGCCTCTGAATTTCCATACATACTTACAGGGATTCACACACTAAGTGCCACAAGTTCTCGTGGACTGATGGGAGCCCTGCACACCTCTGGCTCGCCCAGGGTCTTTCGCTTTCACACCCCTTCTGCTCCTGCAAGCGATCAAAGGGCATCCACAGTGAGCATGCACTCTCACGATCAAGCCCCATCAATGCCTGCGCAATTCGGTACCTATTTATAGGTTTCAATATTGATACTAAACTAGAGGGTATCCAGAGCTCAGAGAAGGTTTGAATTTCCCTCTCACTCCAGGCCAGCAGCAACCCAAGCTCCTGCCACACTCCGCAGCTCTGCCTAGACGCTTTGGCCACCTCCTTCCTCTGCTCACCACAAGAGGTTCATTCCCTCGATGTTGAACTCTGCCAGCCTTGGGAGCAGGTCCCCTTGCAAGGGGGGACCCCCCAAATGCCCCAAGCATGGGCCACCCAGGTCACCACACCAGGCATGTGGGGCAAGGGCTCATCATAGCTGCCACAACCCTCATCTTTCATGCCAATCATGTTACCTCCAGGCACAAATAGCTTCTGCAGTATACCTAGCCCCAGGGAGATGGGCTTTTTTGCTGGGTAGGTCTTAGGGAGCCAATCCTCAAACTTGCTGCTCATCTTGAAGTCAGAAAAAGAAAAAAAAAAACAGGAAAAAATCCAAGGTCTTTTCAGGAAAAGAGTCACCTTAAGATTTTATGATCTTCAGAATTTCTTCAGCAGCCAATTCCTTCAGCAATGGCAGCCCACCAGGCCAAGTCCTTTCACAGAAGCACTATTCTTGTTCTGGCATGGCTCATCCGCAGGCTGCCATCCTCTCAGAAGTGAACCTTTTCAGCATGAAACTGAACACCGTTCAGCGGAACACTGTTCTCCCAGGCCAAAAGCTGTACCCAACCTTCCCCATCCCCCCAGAACACCAGAGGGGCACCAGCTGCCAGTACCTCTCTTTCCATAACTGGGCCCTCAGTAAGGGGCTCACACTCTGGGGAGCTCCCATCTCCACAGGCAAACCGCACATGAGGCACTGGCTTTTCTTCACCATCAGAGTCCTCCATTTCTGAAGCCAAGATGCAGTTGCCCCTCTCTCCATGACTTAGAAACTCCCTTTTACCTCATTCACCTCATTTACCTCATTTACATCATTCACTTCCCTTCACTTCCTTTTACCTCATTCACTTGGACCATTCAGTGTTGCAAGCAGCTAACTTTTGACCGAGGGCCTCCCTTTTTAATGCCTATTTTAAACATAGTATTACTTTGACAAATACTTCTCAGTCATGGCCAGTGAGAGGACAAGCGGTAATGGGTATAAATTAAAACATAGGAAATTTAATCTCCATATAAGGAAGAACTTCTTTACTGTGAGGGTAACAGAGCAGTGGAACAGGCTGCCCAGAGAAGTTGTGGAGTTTCCGTCTCTGGAGATCTTCAAAACCCACCTAGATGCCACCCTGTGCCACGTGCTCTGGGTGTCCCTGTTTGTGCAGCGGGGGGTTAGACTAGATGATCTCTAGAGGTCCCTTCCAACCTCAGCCATTCTGCAATTCTGTGATTCTGTGAAATATGTTTCTCTGCTCTACAGAGCAGCCTGGTCCCTCTTGAGCATTGTGGGAGCACAAGACAAGACCATGGCAGCCCTATCCTACAGTTGCTTTCCTCCTTGCAGTGCTGGGAGTTGGCTGGAACCATTTCCGACCATGCAGGGCCTCCTTCCCTACTGACCACCTCTGTTATGAAAACCCCACGATTTGTGCCCAATACACTGCAGCAGGCAGTTTGCGTGGGGCACTTTTGCACGTATTTGTCATCTGACTACCCCTGAGGTATCTTTTCTAAAAACAGACAGCACCTTGGATTAATGGCCAAGTAGGGCTACTGAAGTCAAAAGTCTCATAAACCAGTCCAGAAAAGTGAAAATCCCTCAAAGTATGCACTTTGCTTCATTTGGGCTCACTGCAGCAAGGAGTACAAGGTCTTCCAGTCACAGTTAACCAAGACCCTTGGGGGAAAGGAAGGCATCTCTGCTTTCGTCTTACCAGGCACCTCAAGGTTGAACCAGAACATGCTATTTAGCAAGGGAAACATCCCACTTGGATAGAAAATTTCCAAACAATGGAGAAATTCTCTCAGCCACTGGCAGGTTTCCTCAGTGACCCATCCTTTCTGTGATTCAAGCTTGGAATCTGCACAGCGCCACATCAAAATCCTGATTTTAGTAGTACTTCTATACTTGTCAGCACCTCCAAAGCTGCAGACCTTGGTAGCTCTTTCTCCTACAAGTTGAGATGTTCACACCCTGCTCCTGTCACTTCCTCACTTCCCTTGGGCATCTTTACAGTGGAGCACATGGGCTTGCCACTAACCACAGCCTCCACAAGGATTTACCTGCTTCCTTCATTTGGAGCATGTTCCAAACATGGCCAGTCTCTGAGGCCACAATTTGTAGTCCTAATTGGTAGCAAATGCAGAGTCAGCAGAACAAACCTGGCAGGCCACTGCAGTTAGCACTCTGGTCTACTGCAAAACCTCACATGCAAGGCAAAATAAATAAATAAATAAAACTTGCTCACACACACCTCCAGCATTTTTTTTTTAAATGAGCATTAGTAGCATTACTCAAGGTCATAGTGTGTAGATTTACCAGGCCAGGTGTCACCCAGCAACACAGACCTTCTCTCCACAAGACCCTACCAGCATACAGCAATCCCAGTCAGGCTTTCAGGAGACATGAATAGCTGAAAGCAGGTCTGCCTGGAAGCTACAAGAGGAAAATCACCCACTAATAAGAAGAAAGTGAAATACAAAACTTGCATCTGATAGAAAGACACATACAAAGATGGAAGGAAGAGAGGGAGGAAGGAAGAAAGGAAGGGGCAGAGAGAAAGAGAGGCAGAGAGAGAGAGAGAGAGAGAGATCAGGGAAGTCATCAGGGAAAGCTCAACCCAAACAGTAAAAGCTAAGCACTGGGTTATGTAAGTGTCTCATGATCCTGCTGCAACACATCACATCCTGTCAAGAAGATCTGATGGCGTTGACACAAAACAGGGGAAACATTAGAGAGGAAAACCAATTATCACGCTGCCCTTGGTTAAATGGAGCAAAAAAAAAAAAAAAAAAAAAAAAAAACATTAAGCCAATAAAAAAGTGGGGATCCGC